>CM055267.1:132830701-132870132 GCA_029237695.1 Conchocele bisecta
ATTATTGTGTTGTATGTTTTCAACACCGTATTCTACAGTTTGTAATAAAAACCAAGACAATTGTATTAGCTATAGTGTGCTAAGCTATACATGTTTAAGGGTAGGTCTTTTATCAATGACTACATGTATATGTACTTGGAAGTTATCTGTTTATAGCTCACGTTCAGGAAAAGCTGTGGAACTGACCTGGCCAGTTATCCATTGTGTATGTCCAACTAGTATGACTTAATTATTTCCGGATAGCGTCTGAGTTTATTCATAGTGTATTGTTCACAGCGAACACATGTTAACATACTGATTGTAAAACTTGCATTAATTTATTTTCTGGCGGGCAGCTGGTTGGGATCATGCGAAGGGTGACCCTCAGACTTGACTTTCTTGCTACTTGAGTTGTATCCGGTTATATCCATTATAAAAGTAGTAATACTAGTACTAAACCTATTTACCTTTACGGAGTGGGGCTATGTGACTCTGGTGTGGTGGGCTTAGCCGTGGTTGGACGATCGTGGATTTGTCATAGGGCGGTAGAGGACCATTACAGCAATGTGTTTGTGTGAAGTATCAAGCAGATCCGTGCAAGGAAACACAAAATATAAGAAATTTACCCGAGCGTTCGTTAAGTATGTGACATTGACCTTGGGTTTAGCGGGAGCCCAAGGATCGTTGATGGAGGACCGTCAGAGGGACGCATGTGTGAAATATGAAGAGGCTACATGAATGAAACGGAAATTATAAGAAAATCACCCGTGCGGGACTTACGGACGCCGGTAACACTATACGCCCCCCTCACCATTCGGTGGCGGGAACATAACAAAACCCCGGGTGGTGGCGGGGAGAATGCTCCCTGACTCCCATATCGGGACTTGGTTCGCCTCGTCTGGGATTTACCTCAGTAGCCTATTTCACCAAAATTGCAAAGCATACTTATCTAGCAATGTGTACTTTGAGGAAGTAATCATTCATTTTTCCCGAAACACATTATTTCATATAGAACTAACGACTGCATATATTTGATGATTAAAAGTATGCAGAATTATTATACTGAATGTATTACATTATCACAGCTAAAATGTGTGTGATAATGGAATAAATTCAGTATAATACAAATTAATACATTTAACCTTAAATTGAAAAATTCTCCCTCAAAGTGTACTTAGCGTGATAGTACACTTTGCAATTTTGGTGAAATATGCTACTGGTGTTTAGCGTTCACGGGCCATCTGTTATAACCAAATGGACAAAACCCTTTATGTTGCTAATGACCAGAAAAATATAGTCACAGTGTTTAAAGGTACATGCCCACTCAGTAGGCACAATTGTTCTTTATACCAGAGACATCATCTGAGACATTTTCTTGCAAAATAAACATTCATTCACCATTACCCCACTTATTGATTGGCATTATGATACATTTTAAATCAGACATAAATATACACACTGATATCAGGGGCGATAACCTTGTTTCCTTAAAATGTTAACAGTCATTACTGTTTACTCTCTGTATTTATTTGTTGATGGGCAATGATCATACTTTATAATATGTCGAAAATATTATTTTTTCAGGTGACGCATTTAATTGGTATAAATAATAAAAAAGATCATGCCTCATTTGCATATGAAAATAGCCTGATACCACCGTGAGTCACTATCAGTAAAATAACTATTTCTAAATGATTATAACTGAATAGCGGGCACTCGTAATTTTTAGAACTGGTGGAATAGTGAGACAATTATACACTTATTTAATTCATATAAAGAAGAGTTTGTGCCTACTGAGTGGGCATGCATCTTTAAGTTGTAAGATTAAAACCATGTTGACTGTTTTATACCTTAAACTGCCAGTTGCTTATTTCTCACGTTATGCAGATGGTTAGATTTTCTTCTTGTACTTAACTCTCAATTAGTATGTTTGTAGTTGTGTGTATGCCCCACCACGATAGTGGAGGGGGTATTTAGAGTTACCCTAAAGGACCTTGTCCGTACGCCACGTACCTGGTAACTCGTAAAACGTTTAAACCGTACTAGCTACAGACATAAAACTTGGTATGTAGCTTCCTTATGATGTTTGATTAGACCCACGAGTCATGGTTTATCTCCCCCTTTTCGACTTAGAATTTCCCAATTTTGCCTTGTAAACACTTTTGAACCGTACTAGCTACATACCTGAAACTTGGTATGTAACTAGCGTTTGATGAGTAGATGCGCGTGTTTATTTCGATTTTTGATTCAACCCCCAAGTAATGGATCATCTCCCCTTTCGACTTCACCATGTTGCCTTGTAAGTCATAAGCCGTAATAGTTGGAGGCTTGGTGCTTGGTATGTAGCTTCTTTATGGTGTATAGATGCACAAAGTGAATTTCCATTTTTGCTTTGATACTGCCATGGATTATCTCCTCCTTTTGGACTTGGAATTTTGCCTCGTTTACTACTGCGAACCTGGGGCCCGTTTCACTAAACTTCGTACCAGTAAACTGTTCGTAAGTGCAACATAAATTCTCATTAACACTGTTGTCTTGTAAGCAATTATTTGATTTCCTTTCAATAAATGTCAATCCATCAATTAAAATTTCCAGGCGATCCTAACTTACGATCGAATGTAGATCGCTATCACACTACACTAGTGTGCTATTTGATCTGGAGCTATACTGGTACATAATCCCATAAGCCCCATTTCTCCAGTCATATGGTCATGATTATCTCAAATGGAAGTGATAATTCTGGAGAATTTCTTGTCAAAATGATTACGTCATCAAAGATGGCCACCAAAAGGTCATCCATTTATTATAGATTTTAGACATCTTCTCGTGAACCGCTTGGCCGATACTGGTCAAACTTCACAATTATCGTCCGTATGCCAGGTGAGCGATACAGGCCCATTTGGGTCCCACTTTGTTGTTTACTCTTACCTATTTTTTCCGCGTAATCGCCATTGTTAATGTTACATTGGACAAAATTCATCAGCACATATGTTCACTCGTATCTTGTACTAATATATGTATGCCGACCTGCAACTGCATGCAGGTTTTCTCATACACTGACTTTTTTGCCATCTTACAGTTCTGACTTTCAATTGTGGTCATAATATCATTAATATTTAAATAGCTGTTATCTAATTGTCTATGCCTTGAAGAAAACCCGGTCTTCGTGGCTTTGCCTCGTCTCTTGTTCGTAAATGGACTGGTTTGATTGAATTGGTCGGAAAATAAACATGTGAAAATCCATTCCAGTTACTTAGGGTTGGCAGGGTTAAATGTATTGCGGTATTTCCTTGACTAGATGTCTACGACATCGAAAGCTGACATACAAATGCGACAATTAGCCAACAAACACATGCCTATGAATAGGGACATATTCAGAGGTATATGGAAACGACCTGGTGCCAATGATAAAATATTTTTATCTCGTAATAAGGATACTAACTTCTAATTAAGAGATAATCAGTCCTAATTAGGAGATAGTAACTCCCAATTAGGAGATATTATCTCCTAATTAGGAGTTAGTATCTCCTAATTATGTCTTACTATCTACTAATTAGGACTTAGTATCTCCTAATTATTCATTGTCAGAAGTGTCGGATGACTTATCTCCCCTTGGCGGCCATGCTTCGGTATGCCTTCAACACTC
This sequence comes from Conchocele bisecta, assembly GCA_029237695.1. NCBI lineage: Eukaryota > Metazoa > Mollusca > Bivalvia > Lucinida > Thyasiridae > Conchocele > Conchocele bisecta. The sequence continues at coordinate 132,834,327 of CM055267.1, forward strand.
TTGTTAAATATGAGTTAACAGTTTGTTGTCAAGTTTTTGTTTTTGAGCCGTCAATGTCACATTTATATTTTTTATTATTAGTATTATCAAGGCTGCCAGCCAGGGGATCAGCTTAGTGATAACAATGCCTTTGTTCAATTTATTGAATAAATTCAACTAATATCTAGAATGGAAACATATTTCTATCTGTTGTATCACACACTGCATTATCATTTTACAGCTAAAACAAGTTATGATTTACAAATTGCACTTCCTGAAACTGTAGCTGAATTGAATTACTGAATTATCTCCCCTGTTTATCACAGTCCATGAACGTATACAGGAGAATAAACCGCAAACTCATATGTGGTTCTGACTGGATAAATGGGGCTTATTACCCCCATCAGAAGAGGTAACATACGGGATTCGACCCAGTTAACCCGGACTAAAATTACCTTAAACACCATTAAAATCAAATTATCAAATCAATTCTTTCCCGATATATAAGAGCATGGTTTGACAGCACTTGAGAATCATTTCCTATGGAAATGATTCTAAAATGCCGTCAAATCATGTTTTTGATGAGAAAAATGGAAACTAGAAAATAAGCAATATAATGAATTTCCTAGTAAACTATTTATAGCTTTATCTAGGACACTGGGTCGGGTGTATTGTGAAATATTTCATCTTGACGACATACAACATACGGGTCATTTTCAAACTGTTTAGATTACTCGTTTCAGTTTTGGACGGCAATGTCAAATTAAAAACTAAAATGTGAAATATACTTCTTAATACATGTATTCATAAACTCTTGGGCGATTTGAAAGTTTTTCCTAAATACGAAGACGAGGGGGAGGATAAGTCGTTAGGATTTATGAGTTTCTCCATCAAAAAAAAGTGAGTGACATGTCTACATGGTCTATACATGAACTGTTTGAATGTTTTGAAGTTTGAAGCTCGTTTGTACAGGATTTAACTTGTTACTTTCAGAATACAATTTAGGCTTATGGACATTTTGAGACGGTTCAACTGAGTGGTCACAACATATGCCTTTGACCAGAAATGGAAATAATTGTAACAGAAGCAGTTTGAAAGTTTATACAAGCTAGGTTAACTGTGACATTATTGTGACATAAGTATGTGTGACATCAATGTGACATGTTGAAGATTCGGACAGGAAAGTGAGTATATACGTTTTTCAATATTCATACGTTGCATAGTGTGTTGTCAAAGTCCACCGTGTTTGGCACAAAACAAATGTAAACTGTAACCTTTTAATAAAGTGCAAACTTTAGAGTGTTACTGTAACATTTCTAGTGTAACCGAAACTGTAACATTGAGGTGTAACTGTAACTTTTCAAGTGTAACCGTAACTTTAACCTTTACAATAACCTTTAAAGTGTAACTAACCTTGAAGTGGAACCGTAACTGTAACCTTTAACGTTAAACTGTAACATTTGATGTTTAACCGTAACTGTAGCCTTCAAAGTGTGAGCTATGGAAGTTACTGGGCCAAACGTGAGAGCTGATAACTTGACCGACACATGTCCTATGCACGCTGCTAAGGTAACAGAATATTACTGTAAGGCTCACAACAAAACAGGATGCGCGGCGTGTGTGATGGTACACCACAGAAGCTGTCCCGAGGTAAACTACATACCCGACATCGCGAAGGGCATAGCTGACTCGCAGGAATGCAAAGATAAACTGAATTCTTTAAATGAACTGACAGACAAGTTAAACAGCATCAAACTGCAAACATCCCACTTAATAGATGACATGCAGAAAGCCAGCGTGGAATACACTCAGGCTGTGGAGGCATATCGTGATGAGTTGGTGGCCATTATTGACCGCCATGCAGCAGAGGCAGAACTCACCAAACAGAAGTACGTGGACGACGTGATAAAACAACTGACGTCTGCCCAGACGTCGAGCCAGGGCCATCTCGATATCATAAAATCTTCACACTCGGACATCACAAATAAAATACAGGCTGTCAACGAGAATAGCCTTTTTCTCTTACTCAAAAAGGCTGAATCAATAATGAATGACTGCAATAAATCAATTTCAAAATTACAAAATTCCATATCCGTGAAGCTGTGCATGTTTGAGAAAAACAGAAAGTTATTCAGTGAGCTGAGTAATGCGGGCTCCATCGGGAAATTAGTCACAGAAAGCTACCCGTATCTGAGCGCTGAAATCAACACCAAGACACCTACAGACAGTGAGACATGTATTATAAAGGCTATGGACATCCTGGCTGATGGCAGGCTCCTGGTGGGTGATTGGGAGAATAATGCAGTGAAACTCTACAACACGGACCACACGCTGGCAGCTCGTGTCCCACTACAGTCCCCACCAACGGACAGTGTCGCTGTCAGCGGGGAGGAGGTAGTGGTCAGTATGCCACTCAACAACACCGTCCAGTTTATGTCCGTGTCGGACACCCTGACACCGGGACGTGTCATACAGACTGCAGTACCATGTCAGAGTGTGGTCGCCTGTGGAGACATACTGGTGGCCTGTACACGGGGTACACCAGGTAAGATAGTGAAGCTGGATATGGGGGGCCGGAGTGTGGCCACGATATGGACAAGTTCTGGTGGTTCTACATGGTACGTACGACGTCTCACCAACGACACGCTGTGTGTGTCCCATGACGGCGGTGTAACCTGTCTGACTCTCGATGGCGATGCGATGGGGGAATATACGGCCGACAACCTGGCGTTCCCATGGGGAATAACCAAACACGGAGATGGGAGCTTCTATGTGTGTGGATGGGTGTCTGGTAACATCCATCACGTGTCCCCGGAATGCCACCAGTTAGACGTGTTCTGTCAAGGTGAGGTTGTGGATCCACTGGCCATCTGTTATAATCACATGGATAACACCCTCTATGTTTCTGAGAAAGAGAAAAATATGGTCAAAGTGTTTAAGTTGCGAGATTAAAACCAAGTTGACTGTGTTATGCCATAAACAGTAAGTTGCTTATTTCTCATGTTATGCAGATGGTCAGATTATTTTCTTGTACTTAACTCAATTTAGTTTGTTTGTAGTTGTTTTTGTAATTAGTTGTGTTTATAATTAGTAGTTTGGTCCAATATGTGGCTGTGACTGGATAAATGGGGCTGATGGGTTTTGCGACCAGTGCAGCCCCATATCAGTCTGCGCATCCGCGCAGTCTGATCAGGGCTTGCACCGATAGCCATTCAGTCGATGAAACACACAGAGTGCGTCTACTGTCTATTCCACGTTTTTGCAGACGACAAATTGTTAAACATATATTAAATCTTAAAAATATTTAAATGTAAGTGCTTTTTCCTCAATAATAAACTGGCACCATCCCCCAAATAAACTAGAAAACGTGGTCTGTCGACGCACTTAGGGCCCCTTTTTGAAAAACTCTTACAAAAACTTTCAAATAAATAAACAGACGGACGGGCGGACGTACGATCAGTAGCGATGGTAATTGTATTAATGTGGAAAGATGTATCGTTACTACGTAATGCATGTGTGCAATATGAAGATATTAGCTGAAGGCGAACAGAACTCTTAGGTGATTTGAGAAACTCTTGCAAAAACTAAACGGACAGACGGGCGAAACCTATCGGGTAGTGCCGATTGTCGGCGGGGCTTTAATTAGTTGATGAAATTCCATCAAATTTCGATTTTATATGGAAAGTACAATTTTTCTATGAGATATTGAAGGTACATGCCCACTCAGTAGGCACAAACTGTTCGTACAGGAATTAAATAAGTGTATAATTGTGTCACCATTCCAGCATTTCTACCAGATCAACTCTCACACAGCCCCATGTATTGAATGGCATTATTATACATTTATATCGGACGTAAATGTCCACACTGATATCCGGGGCGATATCCGTGTTTCCTTAAAATGTTAACAGACTATTTATTGTCTTTATTTTTTTGTGTTCTATGTGCAATGATCATACTTTATTATATGTAGAAAATATTATTTTTTCAGGTAAAGCATTTAATTACAAATGTAGTATACAAACAGTATGAAAATAGCCTGGTACAACCGCGAGTCACTATCAGTAAAATAAATATTACCAATTAAATGACTACATATCCATAGCGGGCTCTCGCAATTTTTCCGGCGAGTTTTAAGTTAATGTTTTTCAAATTTCTATATCTCTGTGACTGCTTGGGATATCAACTTGAAACTTCATATACATAGTAGGGTCATTTGTGAGGATTCCGTGACAATTATTTTCCTACTTTTTTGTTATTGCTGATTTGTCAACTTGAACCATTTTAGGAAAAAAATAGCTTCTATGCATTTTTCAAAAATGATGGGAAAACATTTTAGAGCACAAAATTCAAAATGGCCACCAACGATAGTGGCATTTTGACATATATAACATGCATTATCTCTGTAATGAGATAATCAGGAAACACAAATGAAGTGTCGTGTCCCAATAATTATAACATTCCAAAACTACTGGTAAGGCTAAGTTTTAGTTTGAAGCTTTAAATCCAAGATGGCCGCCGTCCAACATCCTAAACTACATAATACTCCATATTGCTAGTGGGATCTAAGCTAAAATTAAACATAATATGTACATATTCACGAATTTTAGCATACCATACCTGCTGGAGGGGTTGTGTGTTAATTTTAAAGTAACTAATCCCTTTAAATACAAGATGGTCGCCGCTCTCCACCTTGGACAATATGAAACACAATCTTTCTGATCGGAAAATTAAGCTAAGGCACACATCGTGTGACATTTTCGCTAATTTCAGCAGACCACACCTACTGGAAGGGCTGTTTGTTAGGTTGGATGTTATCGGGGTTTGGAAATCCAAGATGGCCACCACCTTCCATCTTTAAAAGACAAAATACAACATTTCCAAGATGGCATATAGGCTAAAAGTACCAAGTCATGAGTATTTCACACATTTTAGCAATTCACATCTGCTGTAAAAGCAGTTTGATAATTTGGAGGTTAGAAATGCCTTGAAGTCCAAGTTGGCCGCTGTTTTCTAAAATCTTAAATGTATTATATATGAGGCAATATAAGTTACAATTACACAACAGATGTATTGTGTTTTTTTTACAAATAAGTTATAACCTTGCAAATTTGTTATTGCTTGGCTGTATCCTTTACCTAGTTTTAAATCCAAGATTGCCATCTTAAATGAAACATAAACTGCAATATATCCTAGGCCAGATAAGATGGAGAATCAAAGTGTGTGGCTGTTCTAAATTATAGAAGATTGGAGAAATCACAGGAATTCATTGTTATTGTGTACTATTAGGGTAAAATATATTGTAATGCTGGCCTTCCATGGACAAAATCTAAGATGGTCACTATCAGCTGTCTTCAAAACCATACCGTGCTCTACTATTAGGGCTATTATGACTAGTTAACGCAGAAGTACTATTTTGTTTTATCCAATCGTATGCAAATCATGACTCCAAAATTGTGATATTATTCCATCTTTAAAGGCATACAAATTACTACTACAGTAAAGTTCCATGTTACGACCACCCCGCTAATGAGACCGCCCCGCTATTACGACCACTTTTTCAAAGAACCGTTAGTTTTACTATATAATTACATGGTCGCAGGTTCCGATTCTACGACCACCCCGCTATTCCGTAATACGACCACCTTTGGTAGTCCCGACGTGTCAAATGTGTTGTTTTTAGGCCCGTCATAACGACCACCTTCGGCGGTCATGTCAAAATGTGTTTGTTGTCTTTACGCTCGCCAATTCGACTACACCCGTGGATAAAATTAGCGTGAAAGTTTTACGACAATACATAGACCGATTTATGACACCCAATAAACAAACGCCAAACGTGACAATTTCGACAGATTAGTGCATTTAATTGTTACTTTAAATAAGCGTGTGACGATATTGCACAGGCTAATTAAGATTAAGAAGTGTTTGATGTTGGTGATTGAAATTAGTCCAATCGATTAGCGTGCGATTAAAGTCGACCGGTGTCAATTATTATTCGCCAATTATTGGGTTATTCGTTTGGGTAAGTACTCGGACAATAAGAAAATTGTCAAATAATGTGCGATGGTCATGGGGAAAACAGGGTTACTGACATTTGTGAGCGGTCTTCAGGGGATCTGCTAATGCAAACCGATCTGCATACTGCATACCATTGAGGATCTACATTTTTTTGTGAGAAACATAACAACCACATAACTGATCAGCGACCAGCACAGCCCCTGATTATATGGATTATATGACACATAAGTATGTCCAAGTTGATATTGGTCTACACTGGTTGCAAATATTGCTTTCAATTGTTGTCATATGAGCCAATTATATTTGTTGTTTACATTTGAGTAAATTATCATTTGGTGTAAGCAAATCTTCATTCTAGAATATTGCATGTCTGATAAACATCAACAGCAATCATGGAAAAACGTAAACGTACATATATAATACATATATTCAATTATACACTGTATTGTGTCCATATTTTATTCCATGACCATATTAAGGACCGGTAGCCCATGGTCATATTAAGATGTGGTCTTTTACTGAGGTCCGCTAATAAGACCGACTCGCTAATCAGACCACTTTTCTTCAGTCCTACAAGTGGTCGTAATAGCGGAACTTTACTGTAGTTGTATACATTTTAGAGAAATATGATGGACGACCTACGAGCAATAACTATCATCGAGCAAGCAACACCCAGCATCACGGTCAGTCAGTGATGAGTTGATGGACAATTGACTGATATTTATCAGTAGAAGTAAAACTAACATGCAACACATCTTCTACTTTCATTAACTTACTGGGACTCATGTAGTAACCTTAAGATCATAATAATATAAGATGAATCTACAAGGGGCCTAAGTTGTGGCCACGTCTAATGATATATTTAGTTTGATTATAAATCAATTATACATTCTTGATGAATCCCTCTTATATGGCAAATTACCTCTCCAAGTATAGATGACATGTATGTACGACGTGATTTGTATGACTACCGTGACTGAAGAGTCAGTGGTGAGCTAACTACAATGTACTAATAAATAAAAGACACAATTACATATTGACATAATCCCCTTCTACACACCGAGTCTGACCATGTTCACCATTACACATATAAACTATATATGTGTATCATCATAAACTGGTGTGGAAATATATCTGGTTCACTGACTGATGCTCATGAAATACATAATGAATTGCGATATCTGAGACATTGTGACCACAACTTAGACCCGATGATCAGATATTTACTGAATATGTTTTACATGGAGTTTGGAATCACTAGCTGAAGTCATATATCCAATGTCATACCACCATCTACAATCATAGAAATATATTGTTGTGTTCGGTTAGATGTTTATCATTAATAATAATATAAAGGCATGTGTCTGACGCATGTAGTCACTGGAGTTTCACTCCTTAGATAACTCGCATACATGACCATAGCACCAACGCACTGACGAAGTAATGATAGCATACACACTATCCCACACACATGTCACTGACTGTGGCTCATATATTAGATTAAGTGTGATAATAGGCATACGTATAAATAAATAAATATATATATATATATATATATATGATTGGAAATAATTGTTTAGAAGCCACCAATTCAGCAACTTATCATGTTTAAAAGTACTGAGTGTTATGCATTTCAAGATATGAATAAGTCGGACAGCTTTGACTCTGATGTTCTGATGACAGGATGACAGGAAAAATAACAAATACTCATTCAAGTAGTCATTGAACAAACGAATACGGTTCATTTCCGATTGCACTATATTGACTTGCGGTACCAGTGATAACAACCTTCCAATTGTACATTCATTCTTATCAGACACAAACTATATTACCAACCCTTGATCACTTTTTCACTTTTATTTTCAATATGGCAAATACAAAACAGTAACCATTTTGGATTTCACAGTAAGATTAATATATACAGATGGACTAAAACGAAAGGCAACATGTTTGCGGGGTTGCCGTGCATACCAACATATCCAGTGAGCAATATTTATTGCACAATATATACTATGTGTAATATGGTTGCCATCTTGACATTTGGCAGTCATGGTAATCTGTAAAGTAACAAAACATCCCTTAAAGCCAATACAGAATGCTAAAATTAACACTGTTTGTACATGTACATTGTACTTATACGCAGTCTCAAATCTATTGTATTTTCAGTTTTTCAAGATGGCATATGACGGCCATCTAGGATTTCCTGATCCTGATATCATCCAACCTAACAAACAACCCTTGCAGTAGGTGGTTGTCTGCTAAAATTAGCAAAAATGCCACACAAGTTATACATTTAGCCAGAGCTCCAAATAAGCTGCGTATTTGCGTAAATACCCAATTAAAATTGCCAAAACCCAATTGAAATCAGAAGTATCGAGTATCAAAAAGCAGTACCAATTTTATGGTACCTTTATCATGCTGCAGAAAACAATAAACACACCAGAAATATAGCATATTTTTCTTATTTTCTAAGAAAATGCATCTTGGTATTTCATAGGAATTGTCTCCAAGGAATTGTCTCTAATGAAATGCCAAGACTTGTTTTCATTTCGAAGCAAACTATTCAATAATTGCTATCTGTTGATGTGCAAACAGTAATGTGATATTAGTTTACCCTATTACAATTTTGAAATACTCAATTACTAATTCCTTATCTGGAGCACTGTCATTTAGCCTTATTTTCCCCACATACATATTGTGTTTTATATTGTTCAAGATTGCGGACGGCGGCCATCTTGGATGTCAATGATTTAGTAACTTTCAATGATTTAGTGTGATATTAATTTGTGATTTAGGAACTTTCAATGATTTAGTGTGATATTAATTTACCCTATTACAATTTTGAAATACTCAATTACTAATTCCTTATCTGGAGCCCTGTCATTTAGCCTTATTTACCCCACATACATATTGTGTTTTATATTGTTCAAGATTGCGGACGGCGGCCATCTTGAATGTCAATGATTTAGTAACTTTCAAACCAATACACAATACCTCCAGCAAGTGTGGCATGCTAACATCATTGAATATATACACATTAGTGTTACTTTTAGCTTAGCTCCGACGAACAATGTGCAGTATTATGCATTTTTAGATGATGGACGGCAGCCATCTTGGATTTCAAAGTCCAAACTAAAATTAGCCATACCAGCAGTTTTGGCATGATACACTTATTGGGAAAGGACACCTCATTTGTGTTTCTCGCTTATCGCATTACAGCAATAATGCATTTGATATACATTGTATTTTATATATTTCAAAATGTCGTTGGCGGGAGCTACTTTTTTTTATAAAATGGTTCAAGTTGACAAATCAAGAATAAAAAAAAGTACGAACATAATGGTCACGGAATCCTCAGAAATGACCCTACTAACACATTTATTACCATCCATATTTTCATTGTACACCCTACCCATGCTGCCAAGGAGCCCACGGTCAAATTACTTTAAAGGTACATGCCTACGCAGTAGGCACAAAATGTTCTTTATAGGAATTAAATAAGTGTATAATTATGTCACTATTCCACCAGTTCTAAAAATTACGAGTGCCCGCTATACAAATATAATCATTTATTAATTATCAATTTACTGTTAGCGACGCGCGGCGGTAACAGTCTATTTTGATAATGTGCGGGGACGACGACTTTCACATCACGGCTTGCGGTGCGCATGCGCAGTATACTACGCACGTCAGTAGGCTTCCCAATATGTAAACAAGAATATCAACATGTCGAAACGTCCAGGACTGAAATTGTATGAAAGGGCGTCGGCCAAAAAAAAAAGGCGAAATGTCTGAGGGACAGGCAGTACAGAGAGAGGGTGGTTAATATTGGCGACCAGATCACCAAATGGAAAGAGTTACGTGGAGATTTAGATTTGGACTCGAACAGAGATTTTTCTTCTCAACTTCCGATACTTCACTGCGCATGTCAAAGATGTGATATGATTGACCGTGTCACGTGACGCGTGTTGGTAAAAATAGCACGAGGTCGGAAAATACCCTTTCTGGTCGCGGCATATAAAATGCGATTTAATACCAATTAACACGCGCCGTAATTAAAAATAACTCGTTAGTGGGTAGACAAATGACTCATATAAGGCATGACAGAAAATGAAAAGTAGTAGTATAGTGTAATCTGCTGCGTGGGCATGTACCTTTAAAGTTTTTTGTTACAGTTTTACGTTAAAGGTAAACGCCCACTCAGTAGGCACAAAATGTTCTTTATATCAGAGACATCACCTGCGACATTTTCTGGCAAAATAAACATTAATTCACCATTATCCCATGTATTCATTGGCATTATTATACATTTTATATCAGACCTAAATTTCCACACTGATATCAGGGGCGACAACCCATAGGCGGCGGAACCAGAACATTATTGGGGGGAGGGCATTCTTCAGGGCACAAAGGGCCCGATGTTGCTAGGGGGTCTGAGGGCATGCTCCCAGTATTTTTTTGAAATCTAAGAGGCGTGAAACGCCATTTCCTGCATTCTCAGCAAGTTTGAGGAAGATAATATGTGCTTTATTACCAAATCATTGAGGGGGCCAGGCCTCCCCAACGCCCCTGCAACCGTGTTTCCGTAAAATGTTAACGGACATTGCTATTTATTCTCTATATTTATTTTATTTGTTTATGTGCAACGATCATACTTTCTAATCTGTCAAAACTATTATTTTGTTCAGGTCACGCATTTAATTAGCATAAATCATTAAAAAATAGCATGTCTCATTTGCATATGAAAATAGTCTGATACCGCGTCACTATCAGTAAAATAAATATCACTAAATGATTATAATATCTGTATAGCGGGCACTCGTAATTTTTAGAACTGGTGGAATAGTGACACAATTACACACTTACTTAAGCCTATAAAGAACAGTTTGTGCTTACTGAGTGCCTTTAATGTTTTTCAAATTGCTATATCTATCAACTTCATATACACATTGATCACCATCCATATTGTCATTGTATATCCTACCCATGCTGCCCAGGAGCCTAAGGTCAAGGTAAAATGACTTCAAACTGGAGAAATGGGGCATATGGGTTTTGCTACCAGTGTAGATCCGGATCAGACTGTGCATCCTTCCGCACAGTCTGAACAGGATCTGCACTGTTAACCATTTCATCAATTAAATATCCGTCATGCTTCTAACATGTATATCGTTTTCAGGCTCCTGGGGCCCGTTTCACTAAACTTAGGCTCAACTCTTGCAATCTACAGACTACGGACTGTGGCTACGGACGGTACGGGAGTAGATTGCAAGAGTTACTGTTCGCAACTAACTTATGCTGATTCATGTGAATGTTATTTTAGGAACAAAACCATGGGTTGCTGCGTTTACTGTAGTATGTAAAAAAACATTTGGTCCGTTCGGCTCGGCGATTTCCCCTTAAATTTCTCCCATCATCCCCATGTGCATTAACTGACCATATTTGACTGTTCGCAACTAACTTATGCTGATTCATGTGGTATTTACGGAATAAAACCATGGGTTGTTGCGTTTATTGTAGTATGAAACAACATTTGGTCCGTTTAAAGTAAAATTATTCATCGCAAACACACACTACATCGTATGTTTCATAGTTTCACAATGTAAATAACCAACTATGGCGTTAACATTAATAATCAGCTTGTTGTACGTCATTTAGTCACAATTCATGGAACAGCGACGGTGCCGGTCAATTAACATGTCGTTATTGACAACGTCGTTGGAAAGTAGTGACGTCAAACAAACTTGAACGAATCAACAACGTCGCGCGACGTCATGTGGGGCTAATGTCATGTATTGGGAGTTAAAGGCAATGAACTTATGGAAGGTGTAAATATTCCATGTTATATGTATGTTCAAATTGTGTAATATATTCGATGAAATGTATATGGCTTCCTGTGTATATTACGTATGTTCAAACTGTCTAGTATATCTATATGAAATGGGTTCCTGTGTATTTCATTCCATGTTATAAATATATGTATGCTCAAAGTGTGGTGTATGTTCATATTGATTACAGCAAACTGCATTCATATCATGATTACATACAGAGGATTTTACATGAGTGACAATTGAATATGATACATGTATTTATTAACCGAGTTTACCGATTTGATAAGAAACGATGATATGCCGAGCTTCTAATGGAATCAGTTAACACGTTCAATAAGAGCACAGCATATGATAAAGTGCATACGGGATAGTTCATGCCTGTGAGCGATGTTTCAATATGATATCATAATTATGTATCAGATAAATTTACCGATTTCTCAGGTACATGTAACTTAGCTATACCGAAACAGTGCTCCAGATAAGGTGCGTATTTACGCACTTATTTTAGCAGAATACGCATTGATTATCAAAATTAGGAGTACAAAATACTGACAGCAATGTGAAAATACGCATTGATTTTCAAATTGAGTAGTGAAAATACTGTAATAAAGTAAATAAGTGAATTTTTAAATGTTTTTTTCCGTGTGAACGACTTAGCCATTTTCAACGTTAATTTTTCTGATAAATGTCCATTTCAAGCAAGGGGTGCCCACCACATACCACTATCCAACATGTGACTTATTTTTATCTTCACCTACTTTTTTCCGCGTGAACGACTTAACCATTTTCAACGTTAAGTTTAGTGTAAGTTTTCGTGTTTAAGTCAATTTTTCTGTTTCTATACAACCTGGAACCACCATACGCATTTCTCATTGACAACCTTCATGTATATCCCGTTCTCAAAGAGACTACCACTCCACGATTGATCATGTCTAATCTACTGATCCTGAAGCACATTCTGGAGTCCTTGAAACCTACTGGAGTGACCACAAGATCACCTGGATTTCCAGTGTTGCGACATAACTTTCGTGTTGTAACTAACAGCTCACAAAGGTACATGTTCAAATTCAAAACATTTTGCCAATGTGTAAGAAAACCAATAACTTGCCTTCTTGAATCAAGCCCAAATCAACATTTCAAATTCATCGACAGATAGTGAATTTAGATTATGTATCATACAATCATAAAAACAGTTTTGTCATGTTTGTGCCATTGTATTATCTGTTACCCAAGTATCTATGCCTTGAAAAAACCCGGCCTTCGTGGCTTTGCCTCGTTTCTTGTTTATCATTTGTTCCCTATTTAATAAGGAAGAAAACCAATAATGCATGTGTATTTGAAATCTGGGTGTATAATACTCTTTAGATAGTCATACAAAACGTATCTGGAGCTCTGCCAAATGTTTTATAAAACCAGCTAGCAAGTTTAATAAACATATTGAAATCAAACAGAAATATTCAGAAATACTAGATTGTATTATTTGTCTAAGCACAGCTGCTAGTAAAGTGTATATACATATAGACGATCTTATCAAACGAGTTTACTGGTTCACATGAAACGAGGCTAATCGAGCAAGTTTATTACATAGGCATATCATATGTTAAAATGAACAAAGGACGTTACATGCGTGATTACTTTATATGATATTTATCACGAGTTTACTGAGTTCACAAGAAACGTGGCTATGCGAAGTTCTTGTGCAATCAGTCAAGGAGTTCACTAAATGTCATATTTTAAATTAACACAAATGTTAGAATACATATAGTACATACATGTAAGGACAGCATATAGTAAAGTGCATAAATGATACTACACGAGTGATGACTGTATATGATAGTTATCAAACGAGTTTACTGATTTCGTATTAAGTCATCAGCCAACCCTGAAAGCAATCCAGGAAGGAAAACATAAGTTACAAGACAGTGTCAAGTTTATGTGCTACGGACAAAAGAAATCAAGTGAGTCACACAACAAAGTCGTTCAGAGTTTCTTATGTAATCAGTCGAGCAGTTTAACAAATACCATATTTAATCAACACACGTGTTGAAGTTTATGTTTTATTGCATATGTACACCATCATTCAGTGGAGCTGTACAGGGGTCCTACCAATTATCCGGACAATCAATTTATCGGACAAATCAAAATAGCTGTTAATTAAACGCATTCATTTGATCCGATTTTGCAACGGACACATCTAAGTCACTCAGGTGCTTGCTGTTTCCATGCCAGTGTGAATAATATATCGCCAAGGTAAACATTTTAGTAAAATTTGCCGAAAACATTCCCCCACTATGTCCACAAGTTGTTTACAACGTCAAACGTCGCGCGGGGGCTTGTATCTGTCACTGCGCATGCGCATAATTTGAGGCCCCCTATAGAGTGTTTCAATACTCTGTTGTGTGAAGTATGCAGACGATACGATGCATTCCTCCAATATCATTTTCAGACTGTTTAATACACAATGTACAATACAGAGCAGATAGGAAGGAATGCGAAAATGTATCATGATAGAAAAAGAAAGAAGAGCTACTTATTCAAAAACAGATAATAATTGTTTCAAGGCCAAATCGCCCCAAGCCATTTCGGACCCAAGCCATTACACACCATTTCACACCCATATTCATTCGTGGATAAAATCGACAGGTGCGAAAACACCAGTGTACGAAACGATCATTACCGCGGAATTTCCACCAAATTATGAAGAGCTCAATCGAGTGCGCCCATTACGTCATTGCAGAGTTGTTCTATAAATACAATACATTCTATAAATACGATGTTTTTCAAGAAGCGAATGGTGATTGTGTTTTCTGCAAAACAACACAATGCTGTTTATACTGGTTTTCAGGCGATAAAATTATGATTTTAAGGTGAGAATACAAGTTATAAGACGGTTATACATTTGTCCGGATAATTGATTGTCGATGTTAATTTTGGGGCAATGTTACGACTGATGATCTGACCCAATTTTAAGTGAGAAAGATGGCACAGTTTGCTAAATAGTTTCCATGCGTTGAGAAAGCAAGAACCGACGATTGTTCTGTGAAAATTTTATGCCCGTAGCTGCTATTTTAAGAAAAATATCGTAACAAAACAGCCATTTTTGTCCGATAATCTGGAGGATCCCTGTAGTGATACATGTAACGTAACGTGTGTCCTGATGTGGTCGCATTTACATTTAATACACAAATGTGCATGCATTCTATTTTTAATACATACTGTTTTAAAGCGAGATAATTGTCGTGAAATAATGCACTAATTGGGTCCTCCCAGCTAAACAGTTTGTTTTGTGGTAGGACCAAATCACGATTGCATTATTTCTGGCTGTGACTGGAGAAATGTGGCTGGGCTTTGCGACCAGTGTAGATCCAGATCAGCCTGTGCATCCGCACAGTCTGATCAGGATCTGCACTGTTCCCGATTCCATCAATGAAACACCCGTCATGGTTCTAACAAGCAATGTAGATCGTTATCAGGCTACAAAGCTACACTGATCTACACGTTCCAGATTCCATCAATGAAACACCCGTCATGGTTCTAACAAGCAATGTAGATCGTTATCAGGCTACAGAGCTACACTGATCTACACTGTTCCAGATTCCATCAATGAAACACCCGTCATGCTTCTAACAAGCAATGTAGATCGTTATCAGGCTACAGAGCTACACTGATCTACACTGTTCCAGATTCCATCAATGAAACACCCGTCATGGTTCTAACAAGCAATGTAGATCGTTATCAGGCTACAGAGCTACACTGATCTACACTGTTCCAGATTCCATCAATGAAACACCCGTCATGGTTCTAACAAGCAATGTAGATCGTTATCAGGCTACAGAGCTACACTGATCTACACTGTTCCAGATTCCATCAATGAAACACCCGTCATGGTTCTAACAAGCAATGTAGATCGTTATCAGGCTACAGAGCTACACTGATCTACACTGTTCCAGATTCCATCAATGAAACACCCGTCATGGTTCTAACAAGCAATGTAGATCGTTATCTAACAAGCAATGTAGATCGTTATCAGGCTACAGAGCTACACTGATCTACACTGTTCCAGATTCCATCAATGAAACACCCGTCATGGTTCTAACAAGCAATGTAGATCGTTATCAGGCTACAGAGCTACACTGATCTGCACTGTTCCAGATTCCATAAATGAAACACCCGTCATGGTTCTAACAAGCAATGTAGATCGTTATCTAACAAGCAATGTAGATCGTTATCAGGCTACAGAGCTACACTGATCTACACTGTTCCAGATTCCATCAATGAAACACCCGTCATGGTTCTAACAAGCAATGTAGATCGTTATCAGGCTACAGAGCTACACTGATCTGCACTGTTCCAGATTCCATAAATGAAACACCCGTCATGGTTCTAACAAGCAATGTAGATCGTTATCAGGCTACAGAGCTACACTGATCTACACTGTTCCAGATTCCATCAATGAAACACCCGTCATGCTTCTAACAAGCAATGTAGATCGTTATCAGGCTACAGAGCTACACTGATCTACACTGTTCCAGATTCCATCAATGAAACACCGTCATGCTTCTAACAAGCAATGTAGATCGTTATCAGGCTACAGAGCTACACAGATCTACACTGTTCCAGATTCCATCAATGAAACACCCGTCATGCTTCTACAAGCAATGTAGATCGTTATCAGGCTACAGAGCTACACTGATCTACACTGTTCCAGATTCCATCAATGAAACACCCGTCATGGTTCTAACAAGCAATGTAGATCGTTATCAGGCTACAGAGCTACACTGATCTACACTGTTCCAGATTCCATCAATGAAACACCCGTCATGGTTCTAACAAGCAATGTAGATCGTTATCAGGCTACATAGCTACACTGATCTACACTGTTCCAGATTCCATCAATGAAACACCCGTCATGCTTCTAACAAGCAATGTAGATCGTTATCAGGCTACAGAGCTACACTGATCTACACTGTTCCAGATTCTATCAATTAAACACCCGTCATGGTTCTAACAAGCAATGTAGATCGTTATCAGGCTACAGAGCTACACTGATCTGCACTGTTCCAGATTCCATCAATGAAACACCCGTCATGGTTCTAACAATCAATGTAGATCGTTATCAGGCTACAGAGCTACACTGATCTACACTGTTCCAGATTCCATCAATGAAACACCCGTCATGGTTCTAACAATCAATGTAGATCGTTATCAGGCTACAGAGCTACACTGATCTGCACTGTTCCAGATTCCATCAATGAAACACCCGTCATGGTTCTAACAAGCAATGTAGATCGTTATCAGGCTACAGAGCTACACTGATCTACACTGTTCCAGATTCCATCAATGAAACACCCGTCATGGTTCTAACAATCAATGTAGATCGTTATCAGGCTACAGAGCTACACTGATCTACACTGTTCCAGATTCCATCAATGAAACACCCGTCATGGTTCTAACAATCAATGTAGATCGTTATCAGGCTACAGAGCTACACTGATCTGCACTGTTCCAGATTCCATCAATGAAACACCCGTCATGGTTCTAACAATCAATGTAGATCGTTATCAGGCTACAGAGCTACACTGATATACACTGTTGCCAGTTATCCATCAATGAAACACCCGTCATGGTTCTAACAAGCAGTGTAGATCGTTATCAGGCTACAGAGCTACACTGATCTGCACTGTTCCAGATTCCATCAATGAAAACACCCGTCATGGTTCTAACAAGCAATGTAGATCGTATCAGGCTACAGAGCTACACTGATCTACACTGTTCCAGATTCCATCAATGAAACACACGTCATGGTTCTAACAATCAAATGTAGATCGTTATCAGGCTACAGAGCTACACTGATCTACACTGTTCCAGATTCCATCAATGAAACACCCGTCATGGTTCTAACAATCAATGTAGATCGTTATCAGGCTACAGAGCTACACTGATCTACACTGTTCCAGATTCCATCAATGAAACACCCGTCATGGTTCTAACAATCAATGTAGATCGTTATCTAACAAGCAATGTAGATCGTTATCTAACAAGCAGTGTAGATCGTTATCAGGCTACAGAGCTACACTGATCTACACTGTTCCAGATTCCATCAATGAAACACCCGTCATGGTTCTAACAAGCAATGTAGATCGTTATCAGGCTACAGAGCTACACTGATCTACACTGTTCCAGATTCCATCAATGAAACACCCGTCATGGTTCTAACAAGCAATGTAGATCGTTATCAGGCTACAGAGCTGCACTGATCTACACTGTTCCCGATTACATCAATGAAACACCCGTCATGGTTCTAACAAGCAATGTAGATCGTTATCAGGCTACAGAGCTACACTGATCTACACTGTTCCAGATTCCATCAATGAAACACCCGTCATGGTTCTAACAAGCAATGTAGATCGTTATCAGGCTACAGAGCTACACTGATCTACACTGTTCCAGATTACATCAATGAAACACCCGTCATGGTTCTAACAATCAATGTAGATCGTTATCAGGCTACAGAGCTACACTGATCTACACTGTTCCAGATTCCATCAATGAAACACCCGTCATGCTTCTAACAATCAATGTAGATCGTTATCAGGCTACATAGCTCGTTTCACTAAACTTCGTACGACAAAACTGTTCCTACAAATAATTCTATAAATTATCACACATTGACGTGGTTCATTAATGCTACGATTTTCCATCTACATGCAGGGGTCATTAAATTTGAAGATTTTTTTCTAAATCGGCTGCTATGCCATAAACACCATAAGCCCCATTTCTCCAATCACGGTCAAAAATGAGTTGGTTCGCACCGTTCACCCGGGTTGCTGTTTAAACCACCCTTTGCTGCTTGATACGAGAAACGCGTATTTTCGTGTTTCTGGTATCCAGTATCTTCCTTACGTTAATCGTCCCACTAGTCCACGAGATAATCGGAGCAGGGAGGCAAAACTGTGCATTGCCCTCCTCTTTCGACATTATATGGACTGAAAGCGATTAAAACAAGGGAGGTAATTGCCGGGAGTATTTTGGCCAGGATAGTTGCAGTTACTGCCCTTTACATGTGCTTTCTGTTGGCAAGTTGCAATTCGCTGGTCGGCAGGACCTGGGTACAATGTATATCGTAATGGTTATCGACGGTTTCTTATCTCACAACCGGACACCATAGTCATGAATATTCGTGTCTCGTGTCTCGAGTATCGGGCCCTACAGACCAAACAAGGACAGCGGCTGCCTGTCATTGCTTCTTTAATCACTCAGGAATCTTCATGTAGCACGTTCTTCGTTTAACTTCGCACTTCATCGGTACATGTTTCAAATGATTATTCGCCTAAACTCATAGTGTGTGTATCTTTAATGCCAATTGAATTGATTTGATTAATTGATAATCAGCTCACTTGTTTAAATAAATATTTGTCTTATAAAAATTATGTGGCTGTGACTGGAGAAATGGGGTTTATGACTTTGTTGACAAGTGTAGATCCAAATCAGCATGTGCATCCACACAGTCTGATCACGATCTGCACTGTTCGCCATTCCATCCATGAAATACCCGTCTCGCTTCTAACAAGGAATATATATCGTCATCAGGCTACAATAGTGTGGCATTTGATCACGAGCTACACTGGTAGATAATCACATATGCCCATAAGCCCCATTTCTCCAGTCAGATTTGTGTGTGATATAGACCAGGTCGGGTTATTATTCTAATTGCAGGGCTGAATATATAATTATTTCGATATAAATATTCCGTTATGATTTTGATGCCCACGCCCACGCCCACGCCCACGCCCACGCCCACGCCCACGCCCACGCCCACGCCCACGCCCACGCCCACGCCCACGCCCACGCCCACGCCCACGCTCACGCTCACGCTCACGCTCACGCTCACGCTCCACGTCCACGCTCGCGTCCACGCCCACGTCCACGCCCACGCCCGCGCCCACGCCCACGTCCACACACGTGTCCACGTCCGCGCCCACGCCCGCGCCCACGCCCGCGCCCACGTTCACACCCACGTTCACGTCCACGTCCACGCCTACGTTCACACCCACGCCCACGCCCACGCCCGCGCTCACGCCCACGCTCACGTCCGCGTCCGCGTTCACGCCCACGCTCACGCCCACGCCCCACGCCCGCGCCCACGTCCACGCCCGCGCCCACGTCTACGTCCACGTCCACGCCCACGCCCACATCCACGCCCACATCCACGCCCACACCCACGTCCACGCCCACGCCCACGCCCACGCCCACGCCCACGCCCACGCCCACGCCCACGCCCATGCCCACGCCCACGCCCACACCCACGCCCACATCCACAGCCACGCCCACGCCCACGTCCACGCCCAAACCCACGCCCACGCCCACGTCCACGCCCACGCCCACGCCCACGCCCACGTCCACGTCCACGCCCACGTCCACGCCCACGCCCACGCCCACGCCCACGCCCACGCCCACGCCCACGCCCACGCCCACGCCCACGCCCACGCCCACGCCTCCAATGCAGCAGGTTAAATGCTTGATCGAAACCGTTGGCCCGGCCGTAAATGACCTTAGCTGTTGATAGGCCGTTGACCACCAATAATAATCACATTTCTTCAATGACAGCCACATATATGGAGTAATTCACCGCCATATGTGTGTAATCTACCATGAAATGTAAGCACCTGTTGTTACACTGCGAAAACCCATCTACATGTATGTATTTTATGTTTCATTCATATTGTGATGTACACATGTGGCTGCAGTAATGGGGCGTATGGAGTTTGTGACCAGTATAGGTCCAGAGAGACCCAGATCCGCACAGTCTTATCAGTGCCTACACTGTTAACCATCTGGTCAGTGAATCACACGCCATATTCCAAACCAACAATGTGGAACCTGATCAGGTTACGTACAGGAGTGAGCTAGTATACCAGGAGCCCGACTGACCACAAATGACACAAGCCCCATTTCTCCAATGAAAACCACACTTAGTACACTGGGGCCGTTTCATTAAACTTGGTACATGTACAAATAAAATGTTCTTAGTGCAAATTTATGATCGTCTGGAAATTTCAATTGATTGATTTACATTTATTGAGCATAAGCTGCATATCCAACAATTGTTTACAAGAAAACATTGTTAACCCTTACACCGCTGTCTTAATATTTTTGTCGTCTGCAGTTTATTTTATATTTTCATCAAAAACATGCTTTGACAACACTTCAGAATCAATCATTTCCATTGGAAATGATTATGAAGTGCTGTCAAAAAACATGTTTTTGTTGAGAAATAAGTCAAGATATAAAAGCAACAGCAGACGAAAATTGTTGTGTGTAGCGGTCTTTACAGACTATCATAAGTTTGCACTTACGAACATTTTAGTCGTACGAAGTTTAGTGAAACGGTCCCCTGGTGAATAGCCTGTTGTAGGGAAAGTAACATTCAGAGCTCCAGATAAGGTGTGTATCTAAAGAGTATTATACCCCCAGATTTCAAATTCGATGCGTATTCAGTTTACTTTTACAAATGTATTATTGATGTTCTTCCTTATTAAGAAGGAAACAAATGATAAAAAAAAGCAAACACTCAACTTTATTACCGTGTTTTAACTACTCAATTTGAAAATCAATACGTATTTTCACATTGCTGTGAGTATTTTGTAATCCCACTTTTGACAATCAATGCGTATTCTGCAAAAATAAGTATGTAAAATACGCCAATACGCACTGGAGCGCTGGTAAAAATGGTTAACCCTTTCAACCCTAAACAACCGGAATGAACTGTGATATGTTAGGGTCACAACATTATTTGCAGACTAGTCCATGTATAAGGGGTGTTTTATGCCTCCACCACCGAATGGTAAGGGGACATATAGTATTACCGGCGTCCGTACGTCCCATCCGCCCGTCCCGTGCACTCAGCTACATTTATTATTATTTCTGTTTCCTTTCAAATTACTACTTTATGTTTCACATGCATCATGAGCATTCCTCTGATGGCCCTCTATCATGCTGTAAAAAATCCAAGAGCCTCGGGTCCCCGTTAAGCCCAAGGTTAAGGTCGCTAGTTGGTGCATTCAAAACCTTAATGCTCGGGTAAATTTCATAATCCTTTCACATAACTGCTTCATAGTTCACCCATGCATTCCTCTGCTGGTCCTCTATCATGCTGTAACAAATCCACGATCCTCGGGAAACCATTAATACCAAC
The DNA here is from genome assembly GCA_029237695.1 of Conchocele bisecta. NCBI lineage: Eukaryota > Metazoa > Mollusca > Bivalvia > Lucinida > Thyasiridae > Conchocele > Conchocele bisecta. The sequence goes on from CM055267.1 coordinate 132,856,347, forward strand.
GTTAAAGTCACAAACTTAGTGCATTCAAGACCTTAAACGTCATATTAATAGAAACAGTAAATTTTAAAATATAAAACCCCATGCAAAAATTATAATCCGATCAAAAGTTATGCAAGTTTTCATAATTGTACATGTTATGTAAATTTATGCAAAAAATGTCCAACACAATTTTGAAAATCCCAATAAAAAAATAAAAATATTGTTTTTACATTGTTCATTTTATTTCATCATAAATTATCAAGTTCATGTAATAAAATATTGAGAGAAAAAATCACGTAGACTTAATATAAATACACATAAACAATAATTGTTCTTCTATGACCTCATAGTGGAACACGCATATTTCAACTAATTAAAATATTCAAACCTTGTAACTTTTGTAATAGTTGTTATTTTTGCATGCGGTTTTCAGCATTTATTTCAAATTGTATTATTTACAAAAATAAAAAAAAGTTAGGTAATTGTGTTCATTATTTCTCTTTCCTTTCATATATCTACTTCTTATTTCACACATGCATTCCTCTGATGGTCCTCTATCATGCTGTGACATATCCACGATCCTCAGGGCCCCCGCATAACCCAAGGTCAAGGTCACATAATTAGTGCATTCAAAATCTTAATGCTCAGGTAAATAACTGTTTCCTTTCACGTAACTGCTTCCTAGTTCACGAGTTGTTGGGGGTATACTGAAGTCAGGTCGTCCGTCCGTCCGTGCGGGCCAACGTCCGGGGGTTTGAGAGCTTAGGGGCGTGGTTAGGAACAAAAGATTCCTTTGTAATATTCCGTAAGCTCATAAACTCTATTGTTGTTTAAGGGCTTTTTCATTGTTAGCTCACCTGAGCAAAGCTCATGTGAGCTATTGTTATGGCAAAGTGTCCGTCGTCCGTCGTCCGTCGTCCGTCCCTCCGTGAACATTTTCAACCATCTTCTTCTCCCGAACTGCTGAGCCGATATTGGTTAAACTTCACAGTGATGATATATGGGTGATGCCATTTCAGATTTGTTAAAATGGAGGTCATCGACAATCCAAGATGGCCGCCATGGAAAAGTAGGTCAAATTCTTAAAAAATCTTCTTCTCACGAACCACCAGGCCGATTTCGACGATACTTGGTATGAATGATCGATAGTTAGCGCTGTTTCAGATTTGTTCATATGGTGGCCCGTGGGTCAAAAATGGGCGTCGTCCGAGGGGTCAAATAGGGGTAAAATTTTATTTTTAACCGAATATATAGTAATATATCAAATCGAAGGTATTGACGAGACAATCACTCTGGAACATTTTTTTTGTCTAAATCATATGATTATGTCATCCAAGATGGCCACCGATAGTTCAAATGGTCAATCTTTTACTAAAGATTTCAAACGTCTTTTTCTTGTAAACTGCTTGGCAGATATTGGCCAAACTTAACTGTAATGGTCTGTGGTTGAAGCCTGTTCACTTTGTTAAAATGGAGGTCATCACCAAATCCAAGATGGCCGCCGTTGAGAAGTAGGTCAAATTCTTAAAAAATCTTCTTCTCACGAACCGCCAGGCCGATTTCGACGATACTGGGTATGAATGATCGATAGTTAGCGCTGATTCAGATTTGTTCATATGGTGGCCCCTGGGTCAAAAATGGGCGTCGCCCGAGGGTCAAATAGGGGTAAATTTTATTTTTAACCGAATATAGTCATATAATATATCAAATCGAAGGTATTGACGAGACGATCACTCTGGATAATTTTTTTGTCTAAATCAGATGATTACGTCATCCAAGATGGCCACTGATAGTTCAAAAGGTCATTCTTTTACTAAAGATTTCAAACGTCTTTTTTTGTGTAACTGCTTGGCCGATATTGGCCAAACTTAACTGTAATGGTCTGTGGGTGAAGCCTGTTCATTTTTGTTAAAATGGAGGTCATCACCAAATCCAAGATGTCCGCCGTTGAAAAGTAGGTCAGATTGTCAAAAATCTTCTTCTCACAAACTCCAGGCCGATTTCGACGAAACTTGGTGTGAATGATTGATAGTTAACGCTGTTTCAGATTTGTTCATATGGTGGCCCCTGGGTCAAAAACTGGGCGTGGCCCGACGGGTCAACTAGGGGTCAAATTATATTTTTGCCCGAATATGGTACTTATAATATATAAATCGAAGATATCGACTAGTCGATCACTCTGGAGCATTTCTTGTCTAAATCAGATGATTTTGTCATCCAAGATGGCCACCGAAAGGTAAAAAAGTTGTTTATTTTACTAAAGATTTCAAACGTATTCTTCTTGTGAACTGCTTGGCCGATATTGGCCAAACTTAACTGTAATGGTCTGTGGGTGAAGCCTGTCCATTTTGTTAAAATGGAGGTCATCACCAAATCCAAGATGTCCGCCGTTGAAAAGTAGGTCAAATTGTCAAAAAAATCTTCTCACAAACCTCCAGGCTGATTTCGACGAAACTTGGTGTGAATGATTGATATTTAATGCTGTTTCAGATTTGTTCATATGGTGGCACCTGGGTCAAAAATGGGCGTTGTCCGAGGGGTCAACTAGGGGTCAAATTATATTTTTGACCGAATATGGTCATATATATCCAATCCAAGGTATCGACGAGACGATCACTCTGGAGCATGTTTTGCCAAAATCAGATGATTAAGTCATCCAAGATGGCCACCGACAGGTCAAAAGGTTGTTCTTTTACTAAAGATTTTGAAGGACTTCTTCTTGTGAACTGCTTGGCCGATATTGACCAAACTTAACTGAAATGGTTTGTTGGTGAAGCCTGTTCATTTTTGTCAAAATGGAGGTCATCACCAAATCCAAGATGTTCGGCGTTGAAAAGTAGGTCAAATTGTCAAAAAATCTTCCTCTCACAAACCGCCAGGCCGATTTCGACGAAACTTTGTATGAATGATCGATAGTTAACGCTGATTCAGATTTGTTCATATGGCATGGTGGCCTCTGGGTCAAAAATGGTCATGGCCCGAGGGGTCAAATAGGGGTCAAATTTTATTTTTGACCGAATATGGTCATTTTATATATCAAATCGAAGGTATAGCAGTAAATCACATGCACATTCGCAATATATGTTAGATCAGAAGGTACCAACAAATTCTGCGGAACATTTGAAGTTGTAAGTGAAGAGTCTTTGTGAAATCAAGATGACCACTATGGAGGCTTTTAGGTGAGCGATACAGGCCTCTTGTTCTTCAAACAATGGAAATACCCCATAAACCCAAAATGTTGGAACGTCCGTGCGTCCGTCCGTCCGTCCGTCCGTCCGTCCGTCCGTCACTAAACCTTAACGCTCGGGTAAATGGATTATAGTTTCCTTGTTGCGATTTGCTTCAAGCATTTCTCCAATGGCCCTCTACCTCCTTAGATCCACGTTCGTGCGGCCCCCGCAAAGCCCAGGGTCAAAGTCACATGCATGGTGTATACTAAACCTTAACACTCGGGTAAATGACTTCTAATTTATGTTGCCTTGCTCGGAACTGCTTCATATTTCACACACGCATTGCTCCAATGGTCCTCTACCGCCATGTGTTCTACATTCGTGCCGCCCCCGCTCAGCCTTGGGTCTAGGTTAGATACATGGTGCATTCAAAACCTTAACACTCGGGTAAATGGCTTATCATTTCTGTTGCCTTGCTTGGAACTGCTGCATAGTTCACACACGCATTGCGTAGGTGGTTGGTCGGGCGAACTTGAAGGCGTAAATTAACGGTAGGGGTTCCTCCTTATAGGAATTACGATTTACCTGGTTTGTCCCGCAGGTACGTTTTTATATTTGGCTCTTAGTTTACCTGGGAGTTGAATTGGGTTATTGCCAATTATAAAAGTAGTAAGATTATTAGTGATCCTACTGCTTTTGGGAGGGGGCCAAGTGATTCTGGTGTGGCGAGGACCTGGCATCAGATCAGGATTATTCTGATTTCAGGGCTGAATATATAGTTTTTATCCGAGCTGTTAGCTCGGATTTAGTAACTATATGAAAATTCTCAGTCATTGCAGATCTACTCATGAGTTAAGTGGCGGTCGCAGTGTCACTGTTTGCGGGTTTAACTTTAGAAAAACACGCGGTACTACGCCATAAAAAAGTAGTTCAACAACAGTAAAATAGCGAGCTATCTTACCGTTTCAGCGTAATACATGTGTTGTTTGCTTTTTTGTTCTATATGTGTGTTATATTTCCAATATTGGTTACCATTGTTACTATGGTAATGCATATATATTTCAGAACTAGTGTATAATAACATATGACAAAGCAATATATCCTGTGAGTATATATAGTCGGAAAATTATTGAGCAAGTGAAACTTGTATGTAGCTAACCATTTGAATAGTTGCTGTCTCAACTACTGACAAGCCGCAATACATCTATTCCGCAAAGTTCCGCATCCCTCCTGGTGCCAATTCTTAAGACTACAATGTACTTTCCAGCAAATGAATTCTTAGTATATGTATGTGTCCTCCACAAGCACGTACTGCGAAGGATTTCAGGACTTTCAGTCCTTTGATTTATTGTAAATATTCAGTTCTGACTTTGGGATTTTCCCCCCATTACTTGTACTTGTAGAGGTAATATATGGGATTTAGTACTAAACCCATTGACCTGGCCTTAAATGACCTTAGCTGTTGATAGGCCGATAACAAACAAACAAACAAACACACGCATTGCTCCAATGGTCCTCTACCGCTCTGTGACAAATCCACGTTCGTGCCGCCCCCGCTAAGCATAGGGTCAATGTTAGAACTTTGTGAATTTGAAACCTTAGCACTCGGGTAAATCGCTAATAATGTATGTTTCCTTGCTCGCATCTGCTTCACATTTCACACACGCATTGCTCCAATGGTCCTCTACCGCTCTGTGGTGAATCCACGTTCGTGCCTCCCCCGCTAAGCACAGGGTCACGGTCACATACTTGGGCCCACGCGGGGGTATTCCGTAAGCCTCGCACCATGATAGTGGATGGGGCATTTAGTATTACCCTTGTCCGTCGTGTCCCGTCCTTCCGACCGTTCGTCCGTCGTTCCGTCAATCACAAAACTTTTAACGCTCGGTCCGTCCGACCCCGTTAAGTCCAGGGTCAAGGTCACATACTTGATGTGTCAAAAAATGTAACGCTCGGGTAAACGTCTTACAAGTTCGTCCGACCCCGGTAAGCCCAGGGTCAAGGTCACTTACTTGATGTGTCAAAAACTGTAACGCTCACAGATCTGCTTCACATTTCACACGCGCATTGCTCTAATGGTCCGCTACCGCCCTGTGACAAATCCACATTCGTCACGTCCCCGCTAAGCTTATAATTTCTGCTTCCTTGCACGGATCTGTTTCCTATTTCATCATGTTCATACACGCATTGCTTTAATGGTCCTCTAATCGTGATGAGACGGCTCGTTACGAGCCGGCTCATCTGGATCTACACAGTTTGCAAACACCGCTGTAGAGGTATGTAGTGTTGAAATTGTTCAATTTTCCCCGATAGTGCTTAGAAACAAGCAGAAAGTCAGAGCAATAAAAATTGGCACGGAAACCAGAAACAACCGCTAAATGTCTATTGTTATCTAATAATGGGCCTTTAGTGGCTGTTTTTAGCTCGCCTGCACCTAGTGAATGAAGAGCTAATACCATACCCTCGGCGTCTGTCGTCGGCGTCGGCATATTCGGCGTCCACAAACTTAATGTTCGGGTAAATTTCTTATAACTTCTAATTCCTCTGAAAGAACGTATTGTTATTTTACACATGCATTCCTCTGATGGTCCTCTATCATGCTGTGACCAATCCATAACACTACGACCACCAGTAATCCCAAGGTCAAGGTCACAGACTTAGCGCTTTCACAAACTTAACGTTCGGGTAAATTTCTTATAACTTCTGTTTCTTTGATACAACTTATTGATATTACATACATGCATTCCTATGATGGTCTTCTATCATGCTGTGACAAATCCACAACCCTCCAACCCCATCACAGGCGTTTTCTCAAAACTTAACATTGAGGAAATGTCGCAATATTTAATACGTGTACATGCATTCACATGGTGATTGTGATTGTTATCATTATGTGACCGTGGCTCCACCACCACCGCAGAACAGTTGGTGCCAGTGACTACCCAGCGACTATTGGAAGATATTATTTGCTGACAAATCTAGTTGACTGATTCCGTTGTAACATCAGCCCCACCTGTGTGTGACTCGTGGCTGCCAACTGGCGAGCTTCATTGTCTTCTGACAACGCTTGTTTTCATGGCAATTTTTATTTCTCTGAATTTCTGGTGGTTTCTAAACAGGTAATGGTAACCAGTTTACCATCCCTCCGACGTGTTATTAACATGTGCATTAGTTATTATTGCAGTGTTAGAAGATATGCATGTTACGGAGCCTTATAAGGGATATGAGAAGATAAACAAATGTTCAGATCAATTTGATTATTTCGTTCTAGCGCATTCCAATTCGTGCTAACGCATTCCAATTCGTACTAACGATTTCAATTATTTCGTTCTAACGAATTCGAATTCGTTTTAACGCATTCGAATTTGTTCTAACGCATTCTAATTTGTTCTAACGAATTTGAATGCGTTAGAACAAGAAATAATTGAAATCGTTAGTACGAATTCGAATGCGTTAGAACGAATAGGAATGCGTTAGAACGAAATATTGAAATCCTTAGAACGAACTTGAATGCGTTAGAACGATTTGGAATGCGTTCTAACGAATTAGAATTCCTTAGAACGAAATAATCAATAGGTCAGAACATTTTTTTCTCTTCTCATGTCCCTTATAAGGCTCCGTAAAATGGAGTCAGACAATGATAAATTGTACCATTTCAACCATAATCAACCAAAATGGACTGTGATATGTTAATTTAAGGACCAATCCAATTGTCACAAATTGATTTTCAGACTAGTCCATATATAAGGCGGTGTTTTATTAGCTCACCTGAGTCGAAGCTTCAAGTGAGCTATTGTTACCGCTTTTCGTCCGTCGTCCGCCCGTCATTCGCCAACACTTGTTCAACCTTTTCTTCGTCTAACCCGCTTGGCCGATGTTGACCAAACTTCACGGGGATGGTATATGCGTTAATTTCTCCTTTTCAGATTTGTTAAAATGGACGTCGTCGCCTATCCAAGATGTCCGCAGTAGAAAAGTAGGTCAAATTCTTTAAAAATCGTCTTCTCACGAACCGCCAGACCGATTTCGACGAGACGAACCGTGGCAAGAATGATCGATAGTCAATGCTTTTTCAGATTTGTTAAATTGATGACTCCGGGATCAAAAATGGGCGGGGCCTGGGGGGTCAAGTCGCGGTCAAATTTCACATTTCACATCATGTGATATAGCATATCGAAGGTATCGAGGAGACGATCACTCTGGAGCATCTTTTGTCGAAATTGAATGATTACATCATCCAAGATAGCCTCCAAAACTCGAAAGATCTATAAAAAACACTTCAGTTAAATGCTTAATTTCACAATAGTGGGTTAGTCGCCTTCAGAGGTGGTAGATTACTTTTACTTTTCGGGGCTTGAAATGAAAAACTGACCAGTTGTTCCCTGTGATCCGCTAACCCCCCATGAACTGTACATATTTTTGAGACAATCTGAACAGTTATTGAAAGGACTTTTATGGAACTTTGTATATACAGTGAAACCTCTCTAAACATGACATACTGGGAGGTCCCCAGGGTGTCCGGCTTAGAGAGGTTTCACTGTAAATCAGGCATTTGATCATTCAGAGCCATGGGTGTGTGCTATGAGATCACGAACAGACATTATCACCTGAGATAGATGACCAAGAAACTCATCAAAAATAAGATCACATGTGTTTTCTTGGTGTCCGGTTTCACTGTATGGTTGACAGTCCGTGCCGTTGTTTATATACTTTAACCTTTTCACCCTAAGTAGCTTGAATGGATTTTGATACTTTAATTTTGCAACCAATCCAATCGTCACAAAATGATTTTCAGACAAGTCGATTTATGAAAAGGGGGTGTTTTTGTTCTCAAAAATATGAAAATTACTTGTCTCGAGCCGTTTCATCTGGATATACACTTTTTTGCCAATACCACTCACTGTACAGGTATGTTGTGTTGAACGGGTTAAAATGGAAATAACATTTTCATGTGAGCGATACTGGCCCATTTCGTCCTCTTGTTTCTCTAAAGAAATATGAAATTATTTCAAAAAGTGCAAATCCTGATGAGACGGCTTGTTACAAGCCGGCTCATATGGATCTACACTGTTTGCAAGCACCGATATAGAGGTATGTAGTGTTGAAAAGTTAAATTAATTTGCAAACACCGCTATAGAGGTATATGCTGTTGAAATGGTTACATTTTCCTGATAGTGCTTAGAAACCTGCACAATTTAGTCAGATAAATAAAAATTGCCATGGAAACCAAAAACCGCCACTAAATGTCTATTATTATTTAATAATGGGCCTTAAGTGGCAGTTGTTTTGTCTCACCCATGATAGTGGAAAGTGAGACATAGCAGTCACAATTTCGTCGTCGTTGTGGCCGACAACAATTTTGGACGTTGCATATCTCTTGATCTGTTAGGCGGATCATTGCTAAACATCATCAATAGCTTCCTCACATTGATAGCTAACAACACTAGGTCATTCGGGTGACCTTGACATACTTTTCTGTCACATCCATCAAAACTTGGATGTACGTCCAAATTTTGTATATCTCCTGATAGATTAGTCGGATGTTCGCCAAACTTCATGAGTAGCTTCCTTACTTTGATACCTTACCACTCTGTGTAATTTGATGACATGACCTACTTTTCACGAAATATAGGATCATATCCATCAAAACTGTATTTGCATATTCTTCATACGTTAGTGGGTGAGACAGTCCCTGGCGATCGTCTTGTTGTTTTGTTTTCATGGCAATTTGTATTCCTCTAAATTTATGGTAGTTTCGTTTGAACCATTTTACCGTGTTATTGAACTGCGAATTGGTAGTTCATTGTTTTGTAATATAAATGTAGACGGACAATAATATAATGTAGCAAATTTGGAAAACCTTGATAAATATATTTATTTTTCTGCATGAGCGTGACATTTACAAAGTATGTGCAGGTACAATGTCCAGGGGTGGGAATTGTCAGAATATATCATGAAATCAGGATTTGAGGTTCTCGATAATTGTAGAAAAATACTAATGTTTCAACTTGGGAATTTTACGCAATTGTGGTGCAAACGTATGTTTGTTTATCCATTTTCCGTATTTGTCATTTGGAACTGTTTCCCACCCCTGAATATCGTAATGTCCTGACATCAGTAATTTGTAAATGACGTACGTTTTTATGTCGCCCGACACCGAATGGTGAGGATGACATATAGTGTTGCCACTATAGTGCGACACGGAGCTCGAAAATACGCATTCATAACATCCCCGGACGGGAAAATACCTAAATTTTACATTTGGGACCATTTGTATGCTTAGATTTACGTTAATCTCATTAAATCTTGAAATATAATCGATGACTTAAACTTTACACAGCCTCGGCCCCGATTGTTATTGTTCCATCTGCGCATGCGCGGACTGAAACCTTTACTGGGCTGAAGAATTTTCTGTTATACCGGCAGTGTGTCACAGGTCAGCCGTGTGAGATAGCCGTGTGAGACAGAAAAATCTCACATGGGCGTGGCTTCGGAAATAACATTGAAATGGACTTTGGGTATGCGAGAAAAGGATATTCCACCCTCGTGATCAGAATATGTTGTCAGAAACTCCGCAAAGCCTCGTTTCTGACCACATATTCTGACACTCGGGTGGAATATCCTTGTTCCACACCAGTGCATGCATATGATGGGTATTCTTAATGACTATTGAATGAATACACTCGCAACTTGTCCTTGGTCATAAATGTGAACTTTTTGGATAATTAACCCATTAACTTTCACGTTTCCTTTGATAGAACTTAACGTTCGGGTAAATTTTTATATTTATATTTCCTTATATAAAACTTATTGATATTTCACACATGCATTCCTCTGATGGTCCTCTAACATGGTGTGACAAATCCATAACACTGCGACCACCAGTAATCCCAAGGTCAAGGTCACAGACTTAGCGCTTTCACAAACTTAACGTTCGAGTACAGTTCTTTTAACATCACAGCATCACAGCATGATGGAGGACCATCAGAGGAATGCGTGTGTGACATATGAAACTGTTACGTAAAAGGAAACAGAAATTATAAGAATTTTTTCTGAGCGGGACGTACGGACGGGACGTACAGCCGGGACGCCGGGAACACTATATGCCCTCCTCAACATTCGGTGTCGGTGGTGGGGGGGCATAAAAACTTACGTCATTTACAAATTGCAAAAGTCAGCAAATTACAATATGCAGGGGTGTGAAACACAGTTCCAAATGACAAATCCTGAAAATGGCTAAACAAACATACGTGTGTACCCACCAATGCGTAAAAGTGTGCTTCCCAAGTTGAAATATTTGTATTTTTCTAACACGGTAAAATGGTTCATAAGAAACTACCATAAATTCAGAGAAATAAAAATTGCCATGAAAACAAAACAAAAAGACGATTGCTGGGGAGTGTCTCACCCACTATGAATGGGTCAAGGTCACTCGAATGACCCAGGGTGGTTAGCTATCAGTGTGAGGAAGCTACTAATGAACTTTAGTGAACAATCAACTAATGTATCAGGAGACAGTAAAAAAGATAATTATGGACGTGACCTATATTTCAAGAAAAGTAGGACAATGTCACCTGAATGACACAGGATGGTTAGGTATCAATGTAAGCAAGTTACTGATGAAGTTTGGCGACAATCCGACTAACGTATGAGGAATATGCGAAATGTGGACGTACGTCCAAAGTTTTGACGGATATGACCCTATATTTCGATAAAAGTAGGTCATGTCAACAAATTACCCAGAGTGATAATGTATCAATGTAAGGAAGCTACTCATGAAGCTTGGCGAACATCCGACTAACATATACGGAGATAAACAAAATATGGACGTGCATGTACATCCATTTGGACGTATTTCGATAAACGTAGGTAATGGTCACCCGAATGACCTAGGGTTGCTAGGTATCAATATGAGAAAACCGCCAAACGGATCAAGAGATATGCAACATCCAAAATTGTTGTCCACGACAACGACGACGAAATTGTGATCGCTATGTCTGACTTTTCACTATCATGGGTGAGACAAAAACAACTGCCACTAAAGGCCCATCATTCATAATAATTTGACATTTAGTGGCGGTTTTTGGTTTCCGTGGCTATTTCTATTTCTCTGACTAAATTGGGCAGGTTTCTAAGCACTATCAGAAAAATATGTAACCATTTCAACACTACAGACCTCTGTAGCGGTGTTTGCAATTTAACCATTTAAACACAACAGACCTGTATAGCGGTGTTTGCAATTTAACCATTTCATCACTCCAAACCTCTATAGCGGTGTTTGCAATTTAGCCATTTCAACACTACATACCTTACCTCTATAGCGGTGTTTGCAATAACCATTTCAACACTACAGACCTCTATAGCGGTGTTTGCAATGTAACCATTTCAACACTACAGACCTCTATAGCGGTGTTTGCAATTTAACCATTTCAACACTACAGACCTGTATAGCGGTGTTTGCAATAACCATTTCAACACTACAGACCTCTATAGCGGTGTTTGCAATGTAACCATTTCAACACTACATACCTCTATAGCGGTGTTTGCAATTTAGCCATTTCAACACTACATACCTCTATAACGGTGTTTTGCAATATATCCATTTCAACACTACATACCTCTATAACGGTGTTTGCAATGTAACCATTTCAACACTACATACCTCTATAGCGGTGTTCGCAATGTAACCATTTCAACACTACATACCTCTATAACGGTGTTTGCAATTTAGCCATTTCAACACTACATACCTCTATAACGGTGTTTGCAATGTAACCATTTCAACACTACAGACCTCTATAGCGGTGTTTGCAATTTAACCATTTAAACACAACAGACCTGTATAGCGGTGTTTGCAATTTAACCATTTCATCACTCCAAACCTCTATAGCGGTGTTTGCAATTTAGCCATTTCAACACTACATACCTCTATAGCGGTGTTTGCAATGTAACCATTTCAACACTACATTTCAACACTACATACCTCTATAACGGTGTTTGCAATATAACCATTTCAACACTACAGACCTCTATAGCGGTGTTTGCAATTTAACCATTTCAACACTACATACCTCTATAGCGGTGTTTTGCAATTTAGCCATTTCAACACTACATACCTCTATAACGGTGTTTGCAATGTAACCATTTCAACACTACATACCTCTATAACGGTGTTTGCAATGTAACCATTTCAACACTACATACCTCTATAGCGGTGTTCGCAATGTAACCATTTCAACACTACATACCTCTATAACGGTGTTTGCAATTTAGCCATTTCAACACTACATACTTCTATAACGGTGTTTGCAATGTAACCATTTCAACACTACATACCTCTATAACGGTGTTTGCAATGTAACCATTTTAACACTACATACCTCTATAGCGGTGTTTGCAATGTAACCATTTCAACACTACATACCTCTATAGCGGTGTTTGCAATTTAACCATTTCAACACTAAATACCTCTATAGCGGTGTTTTCAATTTAACCATTTCAACACTACATACCTCTATAACGGTGTTTGCAATTTAACCATTTCAACACTACATACATCTATAACGGTGTTTGCAATGTAACCATTTCAACACTACATACCTCTATAACGGTGTTTGCAATGTAACCATTTCAACACTACATACCTCTATAACGGTATTTGCAATGTAACCATTTCAACACTACATACCTCTATAACGGTGTTTGCAATGTAACCATTTCAACACTACATACCTCTATAGCGGTGTTTGCAATGTAACCATTTCAACACTAAAGACCTCTATAGCGGTGTTTTCAATTTAACCATTTCATTTTGGAGAAACAAGAGGACGAAATGGGCCTGTATCGCTCAACTGAAATTAGTATCCCCATTTTAACCATTTCAACACCCACATGCCTGTATAGTAGTATTGGCAAAAAGTGTAGATCCAGATAAGACGGCTCGAGACGAGCCGTCTCATCAGGATCTGCACTTTTTGCAAGCAATTTTCATATTTTTGAAAATAAAAACACCCCTTTTCATAAATGGACTAGTCTGAAAATCATTTTGTAACGATTGCATCGGTTTCAAAATTAACGTATCAAAATATATTCCAGTTACTTACATGTCGGAGTGAAAGGGTTAAACTAATGAAAAACTGCACGGACTGTTAACCATACAAAGTTCCATCAAAAGTTCATAAAATGTCCTTTGAATAATTGTTCAGGTTGTCTCAAAATATGTACAGTCCATTGGGGTTAACGGATCACAGGGAACAACTGGTCAGTTTTGGATTGCAGGCCCCGACAAGTAAAACATAAGTAATTTATAAAATATAATAAACATAAATCATAAGAACTACCACCTCTGAAGGCGACTAACCCAATATTTTGAAATGAAGCGTCTTACTAAATTGTTTTTCTCATACACCTTTCAACCTTTTGGTGGCCATCTTGGATGATGTAATCATTCAATTTCGACACAAAATGTCCCAGAGTGATCGTCTCCTCTATACCTTCGATTTTATATATGACATGATGCGAAATGTGAAATTTGACCCCACTTGAACCCCCCACCCACCCCCCCCCCCCCCCGTGCCCCGCCCATTTTTGATCCCGGATTCATCATTTTAACAAATCTGAAAGAGCATTGACTATCG
>CM055267.1:132870632-132979632 GCA_029237695.1 Conchocele bisecta
ATTATTGTGTTGTATTTTTTCTCACTATCAATTCAAGCCATAGTTACCTTGTTATCTGGGAAGACACAACAGCATATTCTTCAGTGTGTAGTAAAAACCAAGACAATTGTATTAGCTATAGTGTGCTAAGCTAAGCATGTTTCAGGGTAGGTCTGTTATCAATGACTACATGTATATGTACTTGGATGTTATCTGTTTATAACTCTCATTCAGGAAAAACTGTGGACTTGACCTGGCAAGTTATCCATTGTGTATGTCCTACTAGTATGACTTAATGATTTCCAGATAGCATCTGAGTTTATTCCTAGTGTACTGTTCACAACGAGTACATGTTAACATACAGATTGCAAAACTTGCATCAATTTTTTTTCTGGCGGGCGGCTGGTTGAGAGCATGCGAAGGGTGACCATCATGTTTGACTCTCTTGCCACTTGAGTTGTATCCGGTTATACCCATTATAAAAATAGTAACAATAGTACTAAACCTATTTACCTTTACGGAGTAGGGCTACGTGACTGGTATGGTGAGGACCTGCCACGAGAAACATAATGGGGTCGCCAGGGTGTCCGGTTTAGATAGGTTCACTGTAATTAGAATGTTTCGAATGCTCTCGACAATTCCAGCAGGCTTTGTGAAATGTCGACAAAGTGCAAACCCCAAAACAATCATCCGTCCAGCAGTGACTGAATATCAGTGGCTGAACTGAAATATGCGCCGAGTTCCTGACGAGTTCTCATTCGGCTACGTGCAGAAGATACTGCAGATACACATTTTAGTCTAGTGACCGGCGCAAGTGCTGGTTGCTCCCATCGTTCGTACAGACGCACAGGTATGTGGCTGTGACTGGAGAAATGGGGCTTATGGGATTTATGACCAGCGTAGTTCGTGATCAAATAGCACTCCTGTAACCTAATAACGGTATATATTGCTGGTTTCATTGATATAGAGAATAGTAGGTTAGTGCCGTGAATGGGAAAAAATATCTGGCAAGGCTCAGGAAACGGGATGGGCGAGGCTCTGCCGAGCCCATCCCGTTTCCGTGCCGCGCCAGATATTTTTTCCCATTCACGGCACTTACCTACTATTCTATTTATCCCGTCAACACCTACACATAGCTTTAAAATGCAAAAGATAACTCCAGCCACATCCTCAACATCGGAGAATCGACTAGAGTGATAACCGCATCACAACTTTTATTGTTGCTACGCACACACAAAATAAGTCTGTGCCTTTTGGAAGCAAACATCGCTTAATGTCACGGTAGTTTGGCATATTTCACACAAAAACATTTTTACACGTATTTCTACTTTTAATAATGTCGAGAATCATGAATATTAAAGTATATTTAATAATTACACAGCTGTGTAAACACGTGTGTTCATGAGATTTTGGAGCGGCAACTTACTCGTTGACTTTCAAACACACTGTCAATGGGCAGATATTTTACAATTAACAGCATGTACAGTTACTGTTTGTACACATGGAAGTTGTTGATGTTCAGTGTGGCTCCGGCAAATAGTGACTGGACGTATTGCTGATTCGTATTACTGGATATTGTCAGCGATTGAAGTGCGACACCACTCTGCCTCTGGTCAGTCTGGGTATGTAAAGTTTCATTTTCACACGTGTTTGCACTTGTCATAGCCATAGCAGAATTCCCATTGCAGCACACACGTCAGCACTGATCTCTACTACTTCAACACCAACATTTTCAGCACTGCCACTACCACAGATGTCGTCCCAGAAAATGTCAAATGTTCCTGGATCTAAATAATCAGACATCTTTTTTTTTTGCAATACTTTTCCAAGCTCAAGTAGAATTTATAATTTATCAATGTTTTTGCTTTTTCCAATTTTATTCTTGCTTGCAGAAGACAGCAAAATACAATGGATTGTGGGACTTGGAAGGCTGCCAGTTAATGCAGCAAAAAATGTAAACAAATACTCTTAATTAGATGCATTTTAATTTGTTTTTGTTTTCTTTCTTTCTGGTACTTTTTTATTATCATTTCACATTATTTCATAAGTAAGTGCCAAATCTCAAATGTCAGCGCTTTTCTCAAGCGTATCATTTTGTTTACAAGACTTCACCTAAATGTCAAAGGTTACTGTGTCAAAGTAGTTCTAAAGCATTATTGAAACACATATTCATACGCAGTGATTGGGTCGTATTGACTGGATATCAAAAATGTTTCACGGCACCGTGTTTCACGGCACATAGGCACTGTGTTGACGGGATACATAATGTTCCTTTCGGTGTTCCATTGATAGAATGGCGAATTGTACAGATCATGATCAGCCTGTGCGGATGATCTGGATCTACACTGGTCACATTAGCACAGCCAAAATGGTTGTGATAATGTAATGAATTCAGTATAATAACAATTAATATATTCATCCTTAAATTGAAAATTTCTCCGTCAAAGTGTACTTTGCAAAAAAAAAGTATACTTTGCAATGTTGTGATCATATTGTGATTCCAACCAGAACAGATGACATTTACCTGCAGTTGAATAAGTTTTACAGTTGAATGTGATGTTTTCCCATATTTCCGGAATTCAATTGATATGGAAAGGTTTACATATTTATATTTCGGTTGAAATCTGGTTTTATCGTGGTTTTCGTGTGGATTTCGGTCGGTTAGTGCTTGATCTAACACGTTGGCACTTTATGCATGCGAACTAATTTTAATATTTATCACAGGAGCATGATGCGATCTAACCACTGATGTCACAGTGAGAAAGACGAGAGACGAGTGTCACATGTACCATAGACGTGGTAAGCTTGTATTGTACGTATGGTTTTATACTGAAGGCACAGTGAGAAAGACGAGAGACGAGTGTCACATGTACCATAGACGTGGTAAGCTTGTATTGTACGTATGGTTTTATACTGAGGGCACAGTGAGAAAGACGAGAGACGAGTGTCACATGTACCATAGACGTGGTAAGCTTGTATTGTATGTATGGTTTTATACTGAGGACACAGTGAAAAAGACGAGAGACGAGTCCCACATGTACCATAGACGTGGTAAGCTTGCATTGTACGTATGGTTTTATACTGAGGGCACAGTGAGAAAGACGAGAGACGAGTCCCACATGTACCATAGACGTGGTAAGCTTGTATTGTACGTATGGTTTTATACTGAGGACACAGGGAGAAAGACGAGAGACGAGTCTCACATGTACCATAGACGTGGTAAGCTTGTATTGTACGTATGGTTTTATACTGAGGACACATGGAGAAAGACGAGAGACGAGTCCCACATGTACCATAGACGTGGTAAGCTTGCATTGTACGTATGGTTTTAGACTTATGATTACTGTTTCGCTATTAGCCGACTCTGCTCACCAGGGGCCCGTTTCACTAAACTTCGTAAGACTAAAATGTTCGTAAGTGCAAATTTAGGATCGTCTGGAAATTTCAATTGAAGGATTTACATGTATTGAGCATAGGCTGCATATATGCTCAATAAATGTAAATCCATTAATTGTTTACAAGAAAACGTTGTTAATGTAACATTTACAGACTATCATAATTATGCACTTACGAAAATTTTAGTCGTACGTTGTACGTGTTTGATATACATATATGTGATGAGTTGTGGTTAAGTGTATTATATGAAATAAGCATATATAGATCATGTCTGAAAAGATCCTGATAAATAAGTACAATAGAGTCAGGTCATAATATTGGTAATTTCACGAATGGCAATCACATGTACGTGTATGTCAGATGTTGTGGGACATTATAAGATGACTTATTATGGTAAGTAAGTAAGTAATTTGTTTATTATAGTAACAGGTATTAAACGAAACAGGGAATATGTGCAATATAATACTGACGGAAACACCCGGCCCTATGGACTAAAATGTCAGTTTCAAAGTGTAGGTAACAAATGTATGTGTAAATATACAATATAAAATAGATAATTAGCACCTAGTTTGAGCAGTATAGATCATGTATATGATTAAGTGTAGGTAAAGCTGAATTGCCTTAATTTCGCGACGCCACATCTGCTTAATACAGGCATCTTGACGTGCCGGAATTAGGGCCATTTCACGTTCAACGTTGTCAATTGCATGATAACAGTTCAGACAATGATCGACATTCAAGTGCTGTATCATACAGTGTAGTATCGTGATTGTGACCTGTGAGTAACGGATTGCACAGATACAATTGCCTGAGGTAGGTTATTATCGATGTATAGTATTGACAATGACGGACTATTTACCAGATTTACTTAATATATGACTCACCAGATAAACGGGAATGTCTGCGCGTAAGACCAGGGAAGCTCCAAGTCGGTACGCGCACCCGCGCAATCTGATCAAGAGCAACGCTGTGAACAGTGTAGGCCCATATCAAACTGTATATCTGTGCATTCTGATCAGGATCAACTCTGTTCACATCTTGGTCTGGTATCATTAGGTTAATAACCAACAATTTAGATTGTTAGAGGAAATGCGACACAGTATAAACAATCAGGCACAGTTAATGTATGGATATTGGACGGGATTACTCAGTGGCGTCGGAAGTGGGGCGGCAACCGCCGCCCCAATATTCGGACAAAAAATAAAAGGTGTCTCTTAAATGCAGTAGAATGTCATCTAGTTCCCTGGGGGAATGCCCCCAGACCCCCCTAGCACTAATTCGCTTTGCTCCGGTCGACATTCGCCTCCCCAATATTAATTTGTTTCCGACGCCTCTGTTACTACCTAGTAGGTTTAATGTTGTTGCATATAAATTTGTGCATAACGTTGTCTTATGGTTTAATTGTTTTCAGGGGATTGCAGAACTACAATTGACTACTTTGACTGCACTTGGTTGAACTTACTTGGAACTGTAAATAAAGCGAACCCACGGTTACTGGGGGAAATGTGCACAATGTGTCGAGTATTTTAATATACCCATGTGAAACCCGGTAACGGGAATGAAATAGGCTACTGGTTAGTTTAGTTTAAACAATATTTTATTTCAGATTGAATACATATATACGTCAACATTCATGGACAGATATTGTGAATAAGAATTAGAAAACAAGCTCAATGTGAGCTTATATGAGTTACTGGTTACGTCCCTGGATATGTTGAGCGTCCACGGGCCATCTGTTATAATCAAGTGGACAAAACCCTCTACGTTGCTGAGGAAGATAACAATATGGTAAAAGTGTTTAAAGGTACATGCCCGCTCAGTAGGCACAAATGTTCATCTGAGACATGTTATGGTAAAATAAACATTAATTCACCTTTACACCACTTATTGGCATTATTATACATTTTATACTAGACATAAATTTCCACAATGATATCAGGGGCGATAACAGTTTTTCCTTAAAATGTTAAATGACATTACTATTTATTCTCTGTATTTATTTTTTGATGTGCAATGATCATACTTTTTAATCTGTCGAAAAGATTATTTTTTCAGGTGACGCATTTAAAGGTACATGTCCACCCACTAGGCACAAAGTGTTATTTATAGGAATTAAATAAGTGTATAATTGTGTCACTATTCCCCCAGTTCTAAAAATTACGAGTGCCCGCTATACAGAAATAATTATTTAGTAATCTGTATTTTACTGACAGTGAGGCGCGGTGGTACCATGCTATTTTCATATGCAAATGAGGCATACTCATTATTTATCATGATTAATTAAATGCGTCTCCTGAAACAATAATATTTTCGACAGATTATAAAGTTTGATCATTGCACATCAAAAAATAAACACAGACAAAAAATAGTAATGTCTGTTAACATTTAAGGAAACACGGTTATCGCCCCTGATGTCAGGGTGGAAATTTCCGCCTGATACAAACTGTATAATAATGTCAATCAATTCGTGGGGTAATGGTGAATGAATGTTTATATTGCCAGAAAATGTCACAAATGATGTCTCTGATATAGAGAACAGTATGTGTCTACTGAGTGGGTATGCACCTTTAATTAGTATAACTAATTATAAAAATATCATGCCTCATTTGCATATGAAAATAGCCTGATGCCACTGCGTATCACTGTCAGTAAAATAAATATTTCTAAATGATTATAACTGAATAGCGGGCACTCGTAATTTTTAGAACTGGTGGAATAGTGAGACAATTACACACTTATTGAATTCCAATAAAGAACACTTTGTGCCTACTGAGTGGGCATGCACCTTTAAGTTGCAAGATTAAAACCATGTTGACTGTTTTATGCCATAAACAGCCAGTTGTTTATTTCTCATGTTTTGCATATGGTTAGATTTTCTTCTTGTACTTAACTCTCAATTAGTATGTTTGTCCATGGAATTATCTCCCCTTGTATACTGGCAATACCTCGACGGGCGTATGCTAAAAATTTGTTGTCTCCAAATTAGGTGATACTAACTCCTAATTAGGAGATAGTTAGTCCTAATTAGGAGATACTAATTCCTAATTAGGATATACTATATACATATATATATCCTAATTATGACTTAATTTCTCTTTTTTATTAGATACTAAGTCCTAATTAGGAGATAGTAATCGCTGATGTAATCCATGATTTATCAAGTCAAAAAATGTGCACTCTGTGTCCTTGTCCACGCAATAACTCAAGTTCTACTTGTTGGATCTTAACTAAATTTGGTACACATGTCTATCTTGGGAAAACGAGGAACTATATTAAATTCTCGGATGGCTTATTTCCCATTGGCGGCCATGCCTTGATATGCATTCAACATTCTTGTTAAATTTGCGTTAACATGTTTTTGTCAAGTCTTTGTTTTTGATGGGTCAATGTCACTTTTATATTTGTTATTATTAGTATTATCAAGGCTGCCAGCGAGGGGATTAGCTTAGTGATAGCAATGCCCTTGTTCAAGTTATTGAAATAAATTCAACTAATGTCTGGAATGGAAACATATTTCTATCTGTTGCATCACACAATGTATTATCATTTTACAGCTAAAAAGTGAGTGTTATGATTTACAAATTGCACTTCCTGAAACTGTAGCTGAATTGAATTACTAGATTATCTCCCCTGTTTATCACAGTCCATGAAAGTATATAGTAGAATAAACCGCAGACTCATATGTGGCTCTGACTGGAGAAATGGGGCTTATGGATTTTGCGACCAGAGTAGATCCAGATCACACTGTGCATTTGCACTGTTCGCCATCCCGTCATGTTTCTAAGAAGCAATATAGATCGTTATCAGGCTACGGGAGTATGCTATTTGATTATAAACTGCACTGGTCAAAAATCCAATAAGCCCCATTTCTCAGTCACAGCCACATATAGGTAAAATGGTGCATTCTATTGATTTGCAGTCAATAAAACAAAAACAAACAAAATGAATAATAAAAAAAACACTTACCGTTTTTGAAATATCTGAGACATCATCTTAGAAGCAGTGTCTTTAGGAAATTGTTGTCTGCTCTGCTGTTGTTTTATATTTCGTATTCTTTCTCAATAGGTTGGTTGGGAGCATGTAACGGGTACATTTAACGATCGGTTTCATCCTTAACAGAATCCTGATATGCCTGGTTTGACCCTCAGATATATTTTTGGCTTTCTGGTACGTGAGAGTTGAATCTGGTTAGACCCATTATAAAAGTAATAAGATTAGTACTAATCCTATTACTTTTGGGAGTCGGGCTAAGTGACTCGGGTGTTGAGAGGACCTGACAGCAGGTCAGGTTATTCTAATTCAGGGTTGAATATGTATTATGCCCTCGCCACCGAATGGTATAGTGTTACCGGCATCCGCACGTTCCGCACGTTCCGTCCGTACGTCCGTAGGTCCCGAAACCTTAACCCTTGTTTAAATGTCTTATAATTTCTGTTTCACATACTCGGTGCGTTCGAAACTCGGGTAAGTGTCTTATAATGTTGCTTTCCTGGCATGGATCTGCTTGATATTTGACACACCCATTGCTCTGATGGTCTGCTTTCATGCTGTCACAAATTCATGCTTCTCTGGTATTCAGTGTGTTCAAGTGTGCCTCGTTTGCTTTGCCGCCAGTGGGGGCATTTGTGTGCCACAGGTCACATATCCATTTGTTTGTCCCGCCTGCTTTAGCATTTCACGTTAAGTATTTTAGTTTAGCTCAGTTTCCAGAAAACTATAACTCCTTCGACCTCCATACTTGGTATACATCAACACTGTGGTGTAACCATCTCACACAGAGGGAGCCCATGTGACCTTGACCTATTTTTCATGGTTCACTTTTCACATGCAACGTTAAGTTTGTGCGTTTAGCTCTGTTTCTAAAACTTAACGCTCATGTTAATTCATTGAAACTTCTGTTTCCCTCAATGGAATGCTTTAATATGCCATACAACATCCTGCATCATTCCACAGAAATCCCATGGTGCTCGCTAACCCCAAAGGTCAAGGTCACTGACTTAGAAATTTACATGTTTGGAAAAGTTAACGCTCGGTTTAATGTATTACAACTTCTGTTTCCCTTGATGGAATGCTTCGGTACACATCAACACTGTGGTGTAACCATCTCACACAGAGGCATTTCATGTGACCTTGACCTAGTTTTCAGGTTTTATTGACCTACATTTCACATGCATTCAATGTTAAGTTTTTGCATTTAGCTCAGTTTCCGGAAAACTATAAGTCCTACGACCTCCATACTTGGTATACATCAACACTGTGGTGTAACCATCTCACACAGAGGTAGCCCAAGTGCCCTTGGCCTATTTCTCATGGTTCATTGACCTACTTTTCACATGCATTCAAGGTTACGTTTTTGCGTTTGGCTATGTTTCTAAAACTTAACGCTCAGGTTAATGCTTTGTAACTTCTGTTTCCCTCAATGGAATGCTTTAATATTCCATACATTCATTTGAAACAACATCCCGCATCATTCTACAGAAAGCCCATGTTGCCCGCTAACCCCAAGGGTCAAGGTTACGGGCTTAAAAAATTCCGGGTTTGGAAAACCTAACGATCGGTTTAATTTGTTACAACTTCTGTTTCCGTTGATGGAATGATTTAATACTTCTTAGGTGTACACTAGAACAACATCCGGTATGATTCTACAGAAAGCCCATGGTGCCTGCTAACCCCAAGGCCAAGGTCACGGGCTTAGAAAATGCTCAGTTTTTAAAACTTAACGCTTGGGTTAATTTATTGTAACTTCTGTTTCCCTTGATGGAATGTTTTAATATTTCATACATGCATTTGTAAGAACATTCCGCATAATCTGCATAAAGTTCATGGTGTCCGGTAACCCCAAGGTCAAGGTAACGGTCTTCAAAAATGTCTAGTATAGAAATTTAGCTTCGGTGCCAGGAGATACATGTCGTTGGCGGCATTCTTGTTTGTGTTTAGCTGTGTTTGTTGGAAAATTAATGTTTTGGTTTCAGTTTATTATCCCCTCGCGTAGCGAAAATGAGATATAGGGATGCAAAAGTTGTCTGTCCGTCCGTCTGTCCGTCTGTCCGTCTGTCCATCACAAAAATTAACATTGGGGTTAATCTGCAATAACTTCTGTTTCCATTGATCAAATGCTTTAATAGTTCATAGGTGCATTTGTAACATCATCCTGCATTATTCTACGGAAAGCGTATGGTGCCCGCTAACCCCAAGGTCAAGGACTTAGAAAATGTTTTGTTTCGAAAACTTTACACTTAGGTGTATTTTTAACAACATCTCATATTATTCTACAAAAAGACCATGGTGCTCACTAACCCCAAGGTTATTACAAGCTATCAAACTGCGCCAGTTGGGACATTTTGCTCCGCGAAGCTCTTGTCTGTAAATATTCAGTTCTGAGTTTGAGATTTACTCCCCATCACAACAGGTAACATATGGGATTCGACCCTGGTAACCTGGCCTAAAATGACATTAGTTGTTGACATGCCGTTAAACACCATCATTAAATCAAAATAGCTTTATCTAGGATACTGGGTGGTCGGGTGTATTGTGAAATATTTAATATTGACGACATGCAACGGGACATGTACGGGTCAAGTTCAACTGATTAGATTAGTCGTTGCAGTGTTGGACTGCAATGTCAAATTAAAAACTGATATGTGAAATATACTTCTTAATACATGTATTCATAAACTCTGGGTCGATTTGAAAGTAGTTCCTAAATACGAAGACGAGGGAGAAAATAAGTCGTTAGGATTTATGAATTTCCTGAACAACAAAAAGTGACGAAAAGTGAGTGACGTGTTTACACATGGACTGCCGGAATATCTTGAAGTTTGAAGCTCATTTGTACAGGATTTAACTTCTTACTTTCAGAATACAATTTAGGCGTATAGACATTTTGAGACATTTCTGTGTCTATTTTCAGTTTTTCTCATTGAATCTATATGTTGTGACCACTCATTTGAACCGTCTCAATGAGACGGTTCAAATGAGTGTTCACAACATACAAATGTATGCGTTTGACCAGAAATGAGAAAAATTGTGACAGAAACAGTTTGAAAGTTTATACAAGCCAGGTTAACTGTGACATTAGTGTGGCATAAGTGTGTGTGACATCAATGTGGCATATTGACGATTCGGACAGGAAAGTGAGTATATTCGTTTTTCAATATTCATTCGTTACATTGTGTGTTGACAAAGTCCACCGTGTTTGGCACAAAACAAGTGTAAACTGTAACCTTTAATAAAGTGCAAACATAACAGTGCACGTGACTGTGAGATTTAAAATTTAAACTTAATAGTGTAACCATAACTGTAACCTTTAAAGTGTAACCGTAACTGTCACATTGAAGTGTATCGGTATCTGTAACCTTTCAATTGTGAGCTATGGAAGGTTCTGGGCATAACGGGGGAGCTGCTAACTTGACCGACACATGTCCTATGCACGCTGCTAAGGTAACAGAATATTATTGTAAAGCTCACAACAAAACAGGATGCGCGGCGTGTGTGATGGTACACCACAGAAGCTGTCCCGAGGTGAACTACATACCCGACATCGCGAAGGGCATAGCTGATTCAAAGGAATGCAAAGATAAACTTAATTCTTTAAATGAACTGACAGACAAGTTAAACAGCATCAAACTGCAAACGTCCCACTTAATAGATGACATGCAGAAAGCCAGCGTGGAATACACACAGGCCGTGCAGGCATATCGTGATGAGTTGGTGGCCATTATTGACCGTCATGCAGCAGAGGCAGAACTGACCAAACAGAAGTACGTAGACGACGTGATAAAACAACTGACGTCTGCCCAGACGTCGAGCCAGGGCCATCTCGATATCATAAAATCTTCACACTCGGACATCACAAATAAAATACAGGCTGTTAACGAGAATAGCCTTTTTCTCTTACTCAAAAAGGCTGAATCAATAGTGAATGACTGCAATAAATCAATTTCCAAATTACAGAATTCCATTTGCGTGAAGCCGTGCATGTTTGAGAAAAACATAAAGTTATTAAGTGAGCTGAGTAATGCGGGCTCCATCACAAAAAGCTACCCGTATCTGTGCACTGAAATCAACACCCATACACCTGCAGACAGTAAGACATGTGATATCTCGGGTATATACATCCTGGCTGATGACAGGCTCCTGGTGAGTGATTGGGGGAATAATGCAGTGAAACTCTACAACACGGACCACACGCTGGCGGCTCGTGTCCCACTACAGTCCCCACCAACGGACATTGTCGCGGTCAGCGGGGAGGAGGTACTGGTCAGCATGCCACTCACCAAAACCGTCCAGTTTCTGTCCGTGTCAGACACCCTGACCCCGGGGCAAGTGATACAGACTGCAGTACCATATCAGAGTGTGGTCGCCTTTGGAGACAACCTGGTGGCAAGTACACGGGGTAACCCAGGTAATATAGTGAAGCTGGATATGGAGGGCCTGATTGTGACCACGATATGGACAACTCCTGGTAGTGGTTATATATCGTACGTACGAAGTCACACCGACGATATACTGTGTGTGTCCCATAACGGCGGTGTAACCTGTCTGACAATCGATGGCGAGGTGGTGGGGGAATATACGGCACACAACCTGACGGAGCCACGGGGAATATACAAACACCGAGATGGGAGCTTCTATGTTTGTGGGCAGCTGTCTGGCAACATCCACCACGTGTCCCCGGAATGTAACCAGATAGACGTGCTCTGTCAAGGAGAGATTGTGCGTCCATGGGCCATCTGTTATAACCACATGAACAACACCCTCTATGTTGCTGAGGACATGAACAATATTGTCAAAGTTCTAAGATTAAAACCATGTTGACTGTTTTATACCATAAACAGTAAGTTGCTTATTTCTCATGTTATGCAGATGGACAGATTTTTTTCTTGTATTTAACTCTCAATTTAGTGTTTGTAGTTGTTTTTGTACTTTGTTTTGTTTGTAATTAGTAGTTTGGTCCAATATGTGGCTGTGACTGGATGAATGGGGCTTATGGGTTTTGCAACCATTGCAGCCCCAGATCAGCATGCGCATCCGCGCAGTTCGCCATTCCGTCTACTCTACTGTCTGTTCCACGTTTTGCAGACGACAAACAGATAAACATATTAAATCTTAAAAATATTTAAATGTAAGTGCTTTTTCCACAATACTAAATAGGCACCATCCCCCAAATAAACAAGAAAATGTGGTCTGTCACTCGCTTAGCTAGGGACCCTATTTGAAAAACTCTTACAAATACTTTAAAATAAATAAACAGACAGACGGGCGGACGTACGATCAGTAGCGAGGGTAATTGTATTAATATGGAAGAAGGATGTATCGTTACTAAGTAATGCATGTGTGCAATATGAAGATATTAGCTGAAGGCGAACAGAAATTATAGGTGATTTGAGAAACTCTTACAAAAACTTCCAAATAAATAAACGGACGGATATACCGACAGACGGACAGACAGACAGACAGACAGACAGACAGGCCAAACCTATAAGGCAGCGCGGGTCGGGGCCCTAATTATTTGATGAAATTCCATCAAATTTTGATTTTTTATGGAAAGTACAATTCAGTAGGCACAGCATTTTCTTTATACTTTATACAGACATACCGACAGACGGATGGACAGACAGGCCAAACATATAGGGCGGCGTGTGGCGGGGTTCTAATTAGTTGATGAAATTCCATCAAATTTCGATTTATTATGGAAAGTACATTTTTTCTATGGGACATGCCCGCTCAGTAGTCACAACATTTTCTTTACAGGAATTAAATAAATGTATAATTGTGTCACTATTCCAGCAGTTCTACCAGTTCAACTCTCACACAGCCCAATGCATTGATTGGCATTATTATACATTTTATATCGGAGGTAAATTTTCACACTGATATCAGGGCGATAACTGTGTTTCCTTAAAATGTTAAAGGACATTCATATTTATTATCTGTATTTATTTTTTGATGTGCAATGATCATACTTTATAAGCTGTCGAAAATATTATTTTCTTCAGCTAACGCATTTAATTAGTATAAATAGTCAAAAAATAGCATGCATCATTTGCATATGAAAATGACTGATACCACCGCGAATCGCTATCTGTAAACTAAATATTACTTAAAGATTATATCTGTATACCGGGCACTTGTAATTTTAGAACTGGTGGAATAGTGCCACAATTATACACTTATTTAATTTCTGTAAAGAACAATTTGTGCCTACTGAGCGGGTATGTACCTTTAATATGGGGGCTAAGAATTGATTTTAGAATATGTGGATGGCTTCAGATTTTCAAAATCAAACATTTGTTTTCTTAGTTCCATAATTTTCAATCTGTCTAACTACACCCACGTGCAATAACTATGAAATACAAATCCTACTGCCTATATACTTATTATATGCAAAACGTGCAGTTGATTTTAATTTAATTATAATTGAACTACTCAACACAAACAAAAACTTTTAGTTGGAGATCATGTAGAAATTAAATGTTTTAGAGATGCAGCTCTGCTAAACTTATAAGATAACTCTCATCACTTACAAAACTGACATTTCGAGATGAAACATTCAAGTTTACAACTACTACGTGTTTATTTTGAGTGCGGAATTCAGCCCTCAGTTCCGAGTGCAAGATCTTCGCCCGGGTCCAGTGGCGAATCATTAATTGTAGCTTCCATGCTGTGATAAGTAATCTTACATATAGGTTGATAAACCATAGACTTATATAAACACAATAATATGTTCTTGCATAAACTTACTGTGATTTGCGGCAGTTCATATGCCTTAACATGTTTACCACCTGCCAATGAGTACAGTGAAATCGCGATGGCTTGAAATGCGATGGCTCGTAATGTCGGGCTCGCTTGAAATGGCGTCGCGGTCCCGATAATTTTCCCTATATGTTTAATGTATTTTTCATGCGATGGCTCGAAATGCAACTCCTCGAAAAATGCGATCGCTTGAAACATTTGTCAAGTCCCGTGGACACATTTCTCGCTAATTTGCTATACGATGACTCGAAATTGATGTCGAAGTTTGTGTTTGGCTAATTTTCACACCTCCGCGTCCGACTTATTACGATCAAAGGCCCAGCCACGCTCTACCTGTCTGTTTTCAAGTGCAGTTAATTGCCTTTCGAGCCATCGCGATTTCACTGTACCATGATTGTCTACGTGCTAAAAACATTTGTGTCAAGATATAGAGAGGCAACGAAATTTAACAATTTTGACATTTGACCTCTCAGTCCTACCTTCACCTTGGACATAGACATATCCCCATCTTTCATAAATTCGTCACGTGTCATAACATCTGTGCACTATAAAGTGCATATTGACAGCATATAACAAAAGTAAAAATTGTCAAATTGTCACCAAATGTGATATTTGACCAGAAAAAAACATATATGATTAAAACATTCTAAATAATTATCTAAATTATTACAAGACATACTGACACGCCTTCAGTACCGTTTTCTGAAATGAGTGGCTACGAAAATTTTAGTGTGTCTGCTGAATGTTAACAAAAACACGGTGATTTTTCAAAATGTAACTTTTCCAAACATAATTCAGAATAAAGAGCAGAACCTCCATTTGAGGATGACACAATAATTCAAAGAAAAAGTCTTCTGGTTGTCACAGAAACAAATGGCCAATCAGATGCAAAAATATTATAATGAGATACATTTGAGTGAATCAGACTGTCTATATGGCTGCATTGAAGAAGATATAGTTTAATTAATGCGCACATATCATGATAAAACTGTTTTGACATGAGTGCACATATGTTAGTTATATATAATCATGATAATGTTGATATAACTAATGTATTTATCGTTGTCCATTTATGTACACATGTAGTTTTTGTTGCTTAAGGAATTAGGTCATAGAAAAAGATACATGGCTTCAATCATAATTGTTTCATAAGAGTGATGTGATATATGAATATAACATATGTGAATATTGTTTTGTTACTGTATACTATATGGTACATAGAGTTGCCATCTCCGCCATCTTTGTATGTACAAGCCATAGTCCAGTTTCTCCACTCTGACCTTTTGACACATACAGTAAATAATATGACAGTAAAAGTAATAAAATGTGGTTCAATACATCATAGACAGATATGAAAACAGCGTGCAATAAATATTATGCCAGAAATTTTTACCAAAGGTGTGATCATTGATCATTTCTTCCATTCATTTCAAAACAAATTTCAATGTGTAAACTTTTCTAAGTGATGCACAGTTTATCGTTAGTGACAACATACATTATCCATAGTTAAAGCTATATCTACCTGCATAGTAGACGAGTAAGACACTGTCAAGGTCATTACCGAGGTCAGGAATGATCGAGACAAAATTGTCTCCCCTATTATCATATGAACCAAGTATACTTCAATTGTTATGACGTTATGTCCAACATAGCTTGATCTGACGAACTAAAAGTGGTAACAATGCAGTTGAAGTGTAAGGGATAGGCTAGAGTAGACAAGTACACTTAGTCACTTAATCACTTTTAATGTACACAATATTACATGGGGAACACACAGGAATACATGATGCATTGATATGCGAACATCACTGTACTGTGCATGATACTATTCAATTACTACAAGGTTGTAAGCCAATCGACTGTTATACTTTAACGCAACTTAAAAGCTATATACGAATAAACTCAGTATGTGGTATCTCAATGGTCCCGTAGTGGAAAATAGTATGAATGCACAAGTATTTTGATGATCGCTAATCAAAGTGAAATAACATACAAGTATAACATGGCAGAACGAACATTGGAGGACAAATGACAATCATCTGAGCTACCCCAGTGCTGGCGTATCTCAATAGATAGTGGTAACCACTGAGTATCAAGATCCCAAGGTCTGCCTCAACCGCAGTATGAGGTCTAGTCACCAATATGGCTATTATCCAACTTCAAGTGGATTAATCCATAAACAATATATGTAGTCTTACTACAATCCCTTAGCCATGATATGCCATGATAGGAGTATTACCATACACTATCAAAGTATACATATGTATTGCCTATGCAATATATTTCCAAAGTATGAATGTCAAAAGTCAAAGCCGGATGTGGTTACATCACATAATAGTCAATAATGATAATGTTCCGGAAGCTGGTACCGGCAGTAAAGTTCCAAAGGTAGTATTATTTCCGGAAATGGTGGACCAGATGTAAAGTTCCTATGGTATCACTCGACTGTAGCAACCCGGATGTGGTGGACCGGATGTAAAGTATCCATGGTGAATCAATGGGTTGTAATACCGGAACTGGTAGACCGGATGTAAAGTTCCGATATAATACAAATGGCGATTATCACGTTGGCTAAGACGCCGGGAAAAGTTTCACTTAGGTGACATTCAACTCGGTGGTAGTATAATGATATGATATGTGTGTATGGCGTTTCACTTCACTAATCTATTGCTGTGACTGTCTGCTGATGTAGCAATCACACACTGCTCTATACAGGCCTGTACCCGGAGCTGCTACACACACTGCGCCAGACAGACGTACGGACACTCGGACGACCCGGTACTCTGCACTGACTGGGGTCTGCCCTCAACGAGTGGACCAAAACGTCCAATGTGACTCGCTGGAGCGATCTCAAGAGGCTACAAAATGAAATGAGTCTCCAATTACTGGACGAAACGCACAGACAGACAGACAGACAGGATACACAACGGACTAAAACGGGAATCGAACAACGGCAAATCACAGCTGAAATAAAATGTTGTAGGTACATACCAAAATCCTCCGTGTCACTGGTGAATACAGTACTATTCTTCTGTTACCAGAAAATATGTGTCCCACCAACACATAGCGAGACATCGCTTATATACGCACCAGTGAAACCATGCACGGAATAATGAATATTCCTACCCCTCGTTCGACATCTCACATAAATAATACAAAACCATGGCTTTTGCCATTTCACCCGTGGGTTATATTTGGCATAAATATATGTTCCCACGCCATAAATTCAACCAAACTAGTGTACAGCCCTCGCGGAATAAATACCATCCAACATGGTATATCCCACACTACCATAAATCTGCACACTATAGACCCAGATCTCATAATCCGAAATCTACTCGACTGGTCTCGACAATGCGAAGGTCGCTTTTTGGCCCCGCCAAACCCCTCCATATCGGTCATACGGGCTGTACACTCAAATGAGAGTGTAGCATATACTAAACTCAAATATCGTGGTCATTTACGGAAATATCACGACACAAAGCATCACCAGTATGGGATCTGATATATCCGTGTTGGCCAGTACCAGGCTATGCTGAAACATTAACCCGTAGCATACATAACAGGGCAGACCATGGTATGGTCTGCGCTATATACTGGCTTCACCTACAGAAGGTCCGTTATCTGGTGAACAACTGACACGCGGACAAACTCGGCCGGCACGGATAGTGGACATCCGTAATACTAAAAGGGGTCTTTTCCCTAGCGAAACCAGCACACGCAGTCAACGAGTTCTCTACCACACACATGCATAGTCTGTGGCAAATATGGCGTGACATCAGTAAAACATTGCTCATAAAATGGACGTATATTCAAATCCACAAAAAGGACACGCATAAACGTATTTCCACCAATACAACATAAGCCCCGTTATTACATGCACATTGTACATGGCAAATGTACATGCTAAATCTCAGGTATGTAAAAATCACAGGTGTGTGAAATCACAGGTATGTGGAATCACAGGTATGTGAAATCAATAGTACGCACAACAATACAAAACAGTACCACACATCACAAATATACAATTATACGGAAATTCGGAATGTACAAGAATGCACGTGTCACGTGACAGACACCAGTGACAATACACTCAGATAACTGCTTACATGTCACTGAATTTGATACAGTATGTATGGTAATACATGTGCAACGGGCAAAAACGGTCACGCCAGATTTGACTAAGGCCAGAATTTCTTATGAATGGTGTAATGGTATGAATATGATTGACCGAACCCGTTTGTTGACAAGGCAAAACAGGCAGGCATACTGGCGGACAGATGTACGGACAGACGAAAGACGGATGACCCTGCCAAAGCCTAATTTGCACAGGCAACACTGTGGTTCATTTCTAGAGTCTTGTCTGAAGGCAATAAAGATGGAAATATATTTTAACAAGGTATTTAACAAGATGTATTGACATTTTGGTTATAACATAATAATATTTAAAAGTGTTGCCATTGTGACCAATATTGAGAAAAACAATACCGAATATAACTAGCAAGTTCCTACATAATTTTAACGAAAAGGGCACATGCTCTAGAACACACAATTATGCATAAATGATACCTTTAGTTGTATAGCGAGACAAGGCCAACTGGAATTATCTCAAACAGGATATAAGGAAAGGCAAGTTAACACACCTATGGTGTGTAAAATGAGTTATTTGTAAAATAAGTTAAGAGGGACACAACTCATAATTTACTGCTTGGCTGAATATATCTGTGTCTGCCTTATAACAATGCACACCAATAAGTGCTGTAGTTCAACCATAAATGTTGTTAATGAAAAATAACAATTATCACTAATAAAACGTTTGGCTTACGTACTTATGAAATTAGAGTTATCTCTGTATTTGTGCAAAATGGTACATCACCCAGCACAGCCATTACTGGATTAACAAAAATGGTAACAACAGGTCAACAAACTCGTTATAAATCAGACTTTCTATACAAATGTGATGAAAATAACGCATAGGACCAAATTGTATTCATGTAAACTATATGTCATATTATTTGTGTTATGTGTCAAACGCAGCAAGAGGTAAAACTGGCTGATGGCTTGTACACACTATGATGGCAACTCCATGCGTCTTATAGTATACATTAACAAGCGATGAACAAGTATATAATGTGTCCTTAAAGGTACATGCCCACTCAGTAGGCACAAACTGTTCTTTATATCAGAGACATCATTTGAGACATTTTCTGGCAAAATAAGCCTTCATTCACCATTACCCCACGTATTGATTGGTATTATTGTACATTTTATATCAGACGTAAATTTCGACACTGATATCAGGGGCGATAACCGTGTTTCCTTAAAATGTTAACGGACATTACTATTTATTCTCGGTATTTATTTTTTTATGTGAAATGATCATACATTATAATCTGTCGAAAATATTATTTTTTCAGGTGACGCATTCAATTCTTATAAATAATTAAAAAACAATCATGCCTCATTTCCATATGAAAATAGCCTGATACCACCGCGAGTCACTATCAGTAAAATACATATTACTAAATGATTATATCTGTATAGCGGGCACTTGTACTTTTTAGAACTGGTGAAATATTTATTTAATTCCTATAAAGAATGAGTGCCTACTGAGTGGGCATGCTCCTCTAATGTCTCATATATTCCGAGTATGGAAGCTGTTCGAGCCAATTCCCACCCTTAAAGGTACATGTACACTCAGTAGGCACAACATGTTCTTTATATCCGAGAGACATCATCTGAGATATTTTCTGGCAAAATAAACATTCATTCACCATTAACCCAAGTATAGATTTGCATTATTACGCATTTTATATAAGACGTAACTTTCCACATTGATATCAGGGGCGATAACCGTGTTTCTTTAAAATATTAATGGAAATTACTATTTCTTCTCTGTTTTTATTATTTTTTATGTGCAATGATCATACTTTATAATCAGTCAAAAATATTACGGTGACACATTCAATTAGTATAAATAATTCATTTGAATATGAAAATAGCCCGATACCACCGCGAGTCACTATCAGTAAAATGAATATTAATAAATTATATCTGTATAGCGGGCACTCGTACTTTTTAGAACTAATGGAATTATAGTGACACAATTACACTTATTTAAATCCTATAAAGAACATGTGCCTACTGAGTGCACATGCACCTTTATGCGCAGGAAAATATGAGAGAACAGGATAATACTGTTTTAAGGCGAGACGATTGTCGTGAAATAAGTGATTGGGTCTTTCCGCTAAACAGGTTGTTTTGTGGTACATGTAGGACCCAATCACGGTGCATTATCTGTGGCTGTGGCTGGAGAAATGGGGCTTATGGGTTTTTCTACCAGTGTAGATCCGGATCAGACTGTGCATACTTCAGCATAGTCTGATCAGGATCTGCACTTTTCGCCATTTCATCAATGAAATACCAGCCATGCTTCTAACATGTAGATCGTTATCAGGCTCCAGGGCCCGTTTCACTAAACGTATGCTCAACTCTTGCAATCTACAGACTACGGACTGTGGCTACGGACAGTACGGGAGTAGATTACTGTTCGCAACTAACTTATACTTAACTGGATTCATGTGAATGTTATTTTATGAATAAAAGCATTGGTTGTTGCGTTTACTGTAGTATGGAAAAAATATTAGTCCGTTCGGCTCACCGATTTCCCCATACATTTCTCCCATCATCCCCATGCGCATTAACTAACCATATTTGACTTGAAATACATGATCTAACTTATACTGAACTGGATTCATCTGAATGTATTTAAGGAATAAAACCATGGATTGTTGCGTTTACTGTAGTATGAAACAACATTTGGTCCGTTTAAAGTAAAAATGACTCATAGTAAACTTTAAGCATACCAAATATTTTCTTACTACAGTAAACGAAACAGCTCATTGTTTTATTACTTATATATACAGTGTATGTTTCATAGTTTCACAGTGTAAATAACCAACTATGGCATGTAGTACCTTTAATAATAAGCTTGTTTTACGTCATTTAGTCACAATTCATGGAACAGCGACGTTGCCTATCAATTAACGTGCCGTTATTGACAACGTCGTTGGAAAGTAGTGACGTCAAACAAACTTGAACGAATCTACAACGTCGCGCGACGTCACGTGGGGCTAAAGGCCATGCGTTGAACGGGCGTTGCTATTATGAACTTATGGTCGGTGTAAATATTCAATGTTATATGTATGTTCAAATTGTGTAATATATTCGATGAAATGCATATGGCTTCCTGTGTATATTACGTATGTTCAAACTGTCTAGTATATCCATATGAAATGGATTCCTGTGTATTTCATTGCATGTTATAAGTATATGTATGCTCAAATTGTGGTGTATATTCATATTGATTACAGCAAACTGCATTCATATCATGATTATATATAGAGGATCTTACATGAGTAACAATTGAATATGATACATGTATTTGTAAACCGAGTCTACCAATTTCATAAGAAACGATGCTATGCCGAGTTTCTAATGGAATCATTTAACACGTTCAATAAATATCATATTAAGTCAACATAAAATGTTAGATGTTTTGCATTGTATGAGCACAGAATAATTATGATAAAGTGCATACGGGATATGTCATGCCTTTGAGCGATGTTTCAATATGATATCATAATTATGTATCAGACAAATTTACCGAGTTCTCAAGGATCAAAGCTATACCGAAACAGAGCTCCAGATAAGGTGCGTATTTGCTTATTTACGCACTTATTTTAGCAGAATACGCATTGATTATAAAACGTAGGAGTATAAGATACTCACAGCAATGTGAAAATACGCATTGATTTTCAAATTGAGTAGTGAAAATACTGTAATAAAGTAGAAAATTTACTTAGTTGAGCTGCGAAAAGCAAACAGTATTGCTTCTTGCAGCTAAAATAAGTGAATTTTTAAATGTGTTTCATTTTTTCCTCATTTGTTCCCTATTTAATAAGGAAGAAAACTAATAATGCATTTGTAAAAGTAAAATACGCATTGAATTTGAAATCTGGGGGTACAATACTATTTAGATAGTCATACAAAACGTATCTGGAGCTCTGCCGAATTTCTTATAAAATCAGCGAGTAAGTTTAATAAACATATTGAAATCAAACAGAAATATTCAGAAATATTAGATTTTATTATTTGTCTAAGCACAGCTGCTAGTAAAGTGTATATACATGTAGACTGTCTTACATTAGTGACCATTTAATATGATATTTATTAAATTAGTTTAAATGTTTCACAAGAAGCGAAGCTAAGCGAGCATATTTATTGCATAAGCACAGCATACGTTAAATGCACAAAGGATGTCAAATGAGTGATGACTTAATATGATATTTAACAAACGAGTTTACATGAAACGAGGTTAATCGAGCAAGTTTGTTACATAGGCACAGCATATGTTAAAGGTACATACCCACTCAGTAGGCACAACATGTTCTTTATATCAGATACATCATCTGAGACATATTCTGACAAAATAAACATTCATTCACCATTACCACACGTATTGATTGGCATTATTATACATTTCATATCAGACAATAATTTTCCACACTGATATCAGGGGCGATAACAGTGTTTCATGAAAATGTCAACGGACATTACTATTTATACTCTGTATTCATTTTTCGATGTGCAATTATCATAATTCATAATATGTCGAAAATATTATTTTTTCATGTGACGTATTTAATTAGTATAAACAATTAAAAAATACCATGCCTCATTTGCATATGAAAATAGCCCGATACCAACGCGCGTCACTGTCAGTAAAATATATATTACTAAATTAATATATCTGTGTAGCGACCACTCGTAATGTTTAGAACTGGTGGAATAGTGACACAATTATACACTTATTTACTTCTTATAAAGAACAGTTTGTGTCTATTTAGTGGGCACCTTTAAAATGCACAAAGGACGTTACATGCGTGATTACTTTATATGATCTTTATCACGAGTTTACTTACAAACAAAATTGCTACCCCGCTCCATACCTCTTGCGTAGATAAGATATCGGAGGCGGATTATTGTATCTAGAGTTGCTACCCCGCTCCATACATCTTGCCTAGATAACATAATGGAGGCGGATTATTGTATCTAGAGTTGCTACCCGCTCCATACCTCTTGCGTAGATAACATATCGGAGGCGGATTATTGTATCTAGAGTTGCTACCCCGCTCCATACCTCTTGCGTAGATAACATATCGAATGCGGATTATTGTATCTAGAGGCGGATTATTGTATCTAGAGTATCTAGAGTTGCTACCCCGCTCCATACCTCTTGCGTAGATAACATATCGGAGGCGGATTATTGTATCTAGAGGCGGATTATTGTATCTAGAGTTGCTACCCCGCTCCATACCTCTTGCGTAGATAACATATCGGAGGCGGATTATTGTATCTAGAGTTGCTACCCCGCTCAATACATCTTGCCTAGATAACATATCGGAGGCGGATTATTGTAGCTGCAGTTGCTACCCCGCTCCATACCTCTTGTGTAGATAACATATCGGAGGCAGATTATTGTACCTAGAGTTGCTACCCCGCTCCATACCTCTTGTGTAGATAACATATCGGAGGCAGATTATTGTACCTAGAGTTGCTACCCCGCTCCATACCTCTTGTGTAGATAACATATCGGAGGCAGATTATTGTACCTAGAGTTGCTACCCCGCTCCGTACCTCTTGCGTAGATAACATATCGGAGGCGGATTATTGTATCTAGAGTTGCTACCCCGCTCCATACCTCTAGCGTAGATATATCGGAGGCAAATTATTGTAGAATTATTGTATCTAGAGTTGCTACCCCTCTCCATACATCTTGCCTAGATAACATATCGGAGGCGGATTATTGTAGCCAGCGTTGTTACACCGCTCCATACCTCTTGCCTAGATAACTTATCGGAGGCGAATTATTGTAGCTAGAGTTGCTACCCAGCTCCATACATTTTGCCTATTGTCTGTTCCACGAAATGCTGCCCAAGATTTATTGTTATAAAATCACTTCAAACTGCTTATTTTTTTTATATAAAACCATGTAAAACTATTTTTTAGAAATGAGCCTACTTTTTATTTCAAGAAAATCCTTCTAATAACAAAGTTATTTCGAATAAACAGTCGTGGATGGGCTTTTGCCTTATACATTCACTTCACCGAATTTTAGTTGTTGACAATAAAACGAGAAACTACTATTGCAATAATCACTTCCGGTAAACAACAACAACAACTATTATTGGGAACTGAACACAAATTCTTAAAAAATTTGTTTATTAACATCATTTTCTGGCATATAACTTAAACAATTTGCATTAAAATATATCAATTAATCATTTAATCTTCATATATTTAGCGAATATCATTCATCCATAAGGTTCCAAGTCAATCTGATACTATTGCTAATACGTCCTAATGTATTGTGAATGCTGATGAACTTGATTCGATTAAACTCGTGACCTTCACCAACCAATCAGCATTTAGTAAACCAAATTGTCCGGCTGAAATTCGTTCGGCAAAGAAACTGGCTCACAGGAAGTGACCGTATACTTCCGCCGGAAATGACGTATATATGGTGTTCCCAAGTCATACCATTAGAGAATGTAGATTTACACCGGTGTCAATGTGCGAGGATATGTGCAATTAATTTTGCGTGGTAGGAACAGCGTGCCAACCTCAGCTTGGCGTTGTCAATAGATACGAAAGCTGTAGCAGATGATAATGACATCATGTTGTATTTTGACCAAATTCTCGGCATTTTCTTCTGGAATTCTTGAACGAACACCGAGAAATGGAGGCTCGATTCCTTTATTTTTCAACCTGGCAAGATTTGCTCTCATACATACAAGGTTAGTGTATTTTTTTTAATGATGAAATACAGCAAGCAGTTCCATGCTAGAAACATGTTGAAAATGTGACCGCAAGTGACATTTTAACATTGCAACCCTGCATTCAATTCTTGATTTATGGCTATTACTTCATTATAGGACAGAATTTAAAAAAATGAAAAGATGGCTCATTGCTAAATTTTGCTGAAAAATGATTTTATGCCAAAAAATAAGAGTTTTAGGGTGATTAAATAGGTGTAAAAGTTGGGCAGGTTAACGTGAAACAGACAGTAGATAACATATCGGAGGCGGATTATTGTAGTCATAGTTGTTCCCCGCTCCATACCTTTTGCCTAGATAACATATCGGAGGCGAATTATTGTAACTATAGTTGCTACCCCGCTCCATACCTCTTGCCTAGATAACATATCGGAGGCGAATTATTGTAGCTAGAGTTGCTACCCCGCTCCATACCTCTTGCCTAGATAACATATCGGAGGCGGATTATTGTATCTAGAGTTGCTACCCCGCTCCATACCTCTTGCGTAGATAACATATCGGATGAGAATTATTGTAACTATAGTTGCTACCCCGCTCCATACCTCTTGCCTAGATAACATATCGGAGGCGTAGTTAGAGTTGCTACCCCGCTCCATACATCTTGCCTAGATAACATATCGGATGAGAATTATTGTAACTATAGTTGCTACCCCGCTCCATACCTCTTGCCTAGATAACATATCGGAGGCGTAGTTAGAGTTGCTACCCCGCTCCATACATCTTGCCTAGATAACATATCGGAGGCGGATTATTGTATCTAGAGTTGCTACCCCGCTCCATACCTCTTGCGTAGATATTATATCGGAGGCGAATTATTGTAACTATAGTTGCTACCCCGCTCCATACCTCTTGCCTAGATAACATATCGGAGGCGAATTATTGTAGTTAGAGTTGCTACCCCTCTCCATACCTCATGCCTAGATAACAAACTGGAGGCGGATTATGGTATCTAGAGTTGCTACGCCGCTCCATACCTCTTGCGTAGATAACATATCGGAGGCGAATTATTGTAACTATAGTTGCTAACCCGCTCCATTCCTCTTGCCTAGATAACATATCGGAGGCGAATTATTGTAGTTAGAGTTGCTACCCCGCTCCATACATCTTGCCTAGATAACATATCGGAGGCGGATTATTGTATCTAGAGTTGCTAACCAGCTCCATATCTCTTGCTTAAACATTTTCGTTAGCGATATTGTATCTAAGCGATCACTCGCCTTCCATACACGGCATAGGATTACTAGTTAGAAGGCCCGATACTGAGTCTAGAGTTGCCTTCTATCGAATACTACCCCGCAGATACATACTTGATAGATAACATAAAGGAGGCGGATTATTGTATCTAGAGTTGCTACCCCTCTCCATACCCCTTGCCTAGATAACATAAAGGAGGCGGATTATTGTATCTAGAGTTGCTACCCCGCTCCATTCCTCTTGCGTAGATGTATCGGAGGGGAATTATTTTAGCTAGAGTTGCTACCCCGCTCCATACCTCTTGCCTAGATAGCATATTGGAGGCGGATTATTGTAGCTACAGTTGCTACCCCGCTCCATACCTCTTGCCTAGATAACATATCGGATGTGAATTATTGTAGTTAGAGTTGCTACCCCGCTCCATACCTCTTGCCTAGATAACATATCGGAGGCGGATTATTGTATCTAGAGTTGCTACCCCGCTCCATACCTCTTGCGTAGATAACATATCAGAGGCGAATTATTGTAACTATAGTTGCTACCCCGCTCCATACCTCTTGCCTAGATAACATATCGGAGGCGAATCATTGTAGTTAGAGTTGCTACCCCGCTCCATACCTCTTGCCTAGATAACATATCGGAGGCGGATTATTGTATCTAGAGTTGCTACCACGCTCCATACCTCTTGCGTAGATAAAATATCGGAGGCGAAATATTGTAAC
Source organism: Conchocele bisecta (assembly GCA_029237695.1). Classification (NCBI taxonomy): domain Eukaryota; kingdom Metazoa; phylum Mollusca; class Bivalvia; order Lucinida; family Thyasiridae; genus Conchocele; species Conchocele bisecta. The sequence goes on from CM055267.1 coordinate 132,897,577, forward strand.
TATAGTTGCTACCCCTCTCCATACCTCTTGCCTAGATAACATATCGGAGGCGAATTATTGTAGTTAGAGTTGCTACCCCGCTCCATACCTCTTGCCTAGATAACATAATGGAGGCGAATTATTGTAGTTAGAGTTGGTACCCCGCTCCATACCACTTGCCTAGATAACATATCGGAGGCGGATTATTGTATCTAGAGTTGCTACCCCGCTCCATACCTCTTGCGTAGATAACATATTGGAGGCGGATTATTGTATCTAGAGTTGCTAACCAGCTCCATACCTCTTGCCTAGATAACATATCGGAGGCGGATTACTGTATCTAGAGTTGCTACCCCGCTCCATACCCCTTGCCTAGATAACATATCGGAGGCGGATTATTGTATCTAGAGTTGCTACCCAGCTCCATTCCACTTGCGTAGATATATCGGAGTCGAATTATTTTAGCTAGAGTTGCTACCCCGCTCCATAACTCTTGCCTAGATAGCATATTGGAGGCGGATTATTGTAGCTACAGTTGCTACCCAGCTCCATACCTCTTGCCTAAATAACATATTGGAGGCGAATTATTGTAGATAGAGTTGCTACCCCGCTCCATACCTCTTGCGTATATAATATATCGGAGGCGAATTATTGTATCTAGAGTTGCTAACCCGCTCCATATGTCTTGCGTAGATATATCGGAAGCGAATTATTGTAGCTAGAGTTGTTACCCCACTGCATACGTCTTGCCTAGATAACATATCTGAGGCGGATTATTGTATCTAGAGTTGCTACTTCGCTCCATACCTCTTGCCTAGATAACATATCGGAGGGGAGGGGAATTATTGTAGCTAGAGTTGCTACGCCGCTCCATACCTCTTGCCTAGATAACATATCGGAGGTGAATTAATTAGTAGCTAGAGTTTAGAGTTGCTACCCGCTCCATAACTCTTCCGTAGATATATCGGAGGCGAATTATTGTAGCTAGAGTTGCTAGCCCGCTCCATACCTCTTTCCTAGATAACATATCGGAGACGGATTATTGTAGCTAGAGAGGTTGCTACCCCTCACTCCATATCCAACAATTGCTAGATAAATATTCGAGAGAGGATTATTTTGTATATCCTAGATAATATCGGAGGAGAATTATTGATATGTTGCTACGCTCCATACCTCTTGCGTAGAAATACGAAGGCGAATTATTGTAACTATAGTTTACCCTCCATACAGCTTGCGTAGATACATATCGGAGGAGATTAGTGTAGCTAGAGATGCTACCCCGCTCATACCTGTTGCTAACATCACTTGGAGGCATATTTTAGCTGGCGTTGCTATCCCGCTCTCATATTGCATAGATAACATTTTGGCGATGAATTATTAGCTAGTAATGCGATGAATTATTGTATCGGAGGGGAATTATTGTAGCTAGAGTTGCTACCCAGCCCCATACCTCTTGCCTAGATGACATATCGGAGGCGGATTATTGTATCTAGAGTTGCTATCCCGCTCCATACCTCTCGCCTAGATAACATATCGGAGGCGGATTATTGTATCTAGAGTTGCTACCCCGCTCCATACCTCTTGCGTAGATAACATATCGGAGGCGAATTATTGTAGCTAGAGTTGCTACCCCGCTCCATACCTCTTGCGTAGATAACATATCGGAGGCGGATTATTGTAGCTAGAGTTGCTACCCTGCTCCATACCTCTAGTCTAGATAAAATATCGGAGGCGAATTATTGTAGTCATATTTGCTACACCGCTCCATACCTTTTGCATAGATAACATATCGGAGGCGAATTATTGTAGTTAGAGTTGCTACCCCGCTCCATACCTCTTGCGTAGATAACATATGGGAGGCGGATTATTGTATCTAGAGTTGCTAACCCGCTCCATACCTCTTGCGTAGATAACATATGGGAGGCGGATTATTGTATCTAGAGTTGCTAACCCGCTCCATACCTCTTGCGTAGATAACATATCGGAGGCGGATTATTGTATCTAGAGTTGCTAACCCGCTCCATACCTCTTGCCTAGATAACATATCGGAGGCAGATTATTGTATCTAGAGTTGCCACCCCGATCCATACCTCTTGCGTAGATAACATATCGGAGGCGAATTATTGTAGCTAGAGTTGCTACCCCGCTCCATACCTCGTGTCTAGATACAAAATCGGAGGCGAATTATTGTAGCTAGAGTTGCTACCCCATTCCATACCTCGTGTCTAGATAAAATATCGGAGGCGAATTATTGTAGCTAGAGTTGCTACCCCGCTCCATACATCTTGTCTAGATAAAATATCCGAGGCGAATTATTGTAGCTAGAATTGCTACCCCGCTCCATACCTCTTGCGTAGATAACATATCAGAGGCGAATTATTGTAGCTAGAGCTTAGAGTTGCTACCCCGCTCCATACCTCTTGCCTAGATAACATATCGGAGGCGAATTATTGTAGCTAGAGTTGCTACCCCGCTTGGTACCTCTTGTGTAGATAACATATCGGGGGCGAATTATTGTAGCTAGAGTTGCTACCCCGTTCCATACCTATAGCGTAGATAACATATCGGAGGCGGATTATTGTAGCTAGAGTTGCTACGCCGCTCCATACCTCTTGCGTAGATAACATATCGGAGGCGAATTATTGTAGGTAGAGTTGCTACCCCGCTCCATACCTCTTGCGTAGATAACATATCCGAGGCGAATTATTGTAGCTAGAGTTTAGAGTTGCTACCCCGCTCCATACCTCTTGCGTAGATAATATATCGGAGGACAATTATTGTAGCTAGAGTTGCTACCCCGCTCCATACCTCTTGCCTAGATAACATATCGGAGGCGAATTATTGTAGCTAGAGTTGCTACACCGCTCCATACCTCTTGTCTAGATAAAATATCGGAGGCGAATTATTGTAGCTAGAGTTGCTACCCCGCTCCATACCTCTTGCGTAGATAACATATCGGAGGCGAATTATTGTAGCTAGAGTTGCTACCCCGCTCCATACCCCTTGTCCAGATAAAATATCCTAGGCGAATTATTGTAGTTAGAGTTGCTACCCCGCTCCATACCTCTTGCGTAGATAACATATCGGAGGCGAATTATTGTAGCTAGAGTTGCTACTCCGCTCCATACCTCTTGCGTAGATAACATATCGGAGGCGGATTATTGTAGCTAGAGTTGCTACACCGCTCCATACCTCTTGCGTAGATAACATATCGGAGGCGAGAATTATTGTAGCTAGAGTTGCTACCCCGCTCCATACCTCTTGCGCAGATAACATGTCGGAGGCGAATTATTGTAGCTAGAGTTGCTACCCCGCTCCATACCTCTTGCGTAGATAACATATCGGAGGCGAATAATGGTAGCTAGAGTGTAGAGTTGCTACCCCGCTCCATACCTCTTGCGTAGATAACATATCGGAGGCGATTTATTGTAGGCTAGAGTTGCTACCCCGCTCCATACCTCTTGCGTAGATAACATATAGGAGGCGGATTATTGTAGCTAGAGTTGCTACCCCTCTCCATACCTCTTGTCTAGATAAAAAATCGGAGGCGAATTTTTGTAGCTAGAGTTGCTACCCCGCTACATAGCTTTTGCATAGATAACATATCGGAGGCGAATTATTGTAGCTAGAGTTGCTACTCCGCTCTATACCTCTTGCGTAGATAAAATATCGGAGGCGAATTATTGTAGCTAGAGTTGCTACCCCGCTCCATACCTCTTGCGTAGATAACATATCGGAGGCGAATTATTGTAGCTAGAGTTGCTACCCCGCTCCATACCTCTTGTCCAGATAAAATATCCGAGGCGAATTATTGCAGTTAGAGTTGCTACCCCGCTTCATACCTCTTGCGTAGATAACATATCGGAGGCGAATTATTGTAGCTAGAGTTGCTACTCCGCTCCATACCTCTTGCGTAGATAACATATCGGAGGCGGATTATTGCAGCTAGAGTTGCTACCCCGCTCCATACCTCGTGTCTAGATAAAATATTGGAGGCGAATTATTGTAGCTAGAGTTGCTACCCCGCTCCATACCTCTTGCGTAGATAACATAACGGAGGCGGATTATTGTAGTTAGAGTTGCTACCCCGCTCCATACCTCTTGTCTAGATAACATATCGGAGGCGAATTATTGTAGCTAGAGTTGCTACCCCGCTCCATACCTCTTGTCCAGATAAAATATCCGAGGCGAATTATTGCAGTTAGAGTTGCTACCCCGCTTCATACCTCTTGCGTAGATAACATATCGGAGGCGAATTATTGTAGCTAGAGTTGCTACTCCGCTCCATACCTCTTGCGTAGATAACATATCGGAGGCGGATTATTGCAGCTAGAGTTGCTACCCCGCTCCATACCTCGTGTCTAGATAAAATATTGGAGGCGAATTATTGTAGCTAGAGTTGCTACCCCGCTCCATACCTCTTGCGTAGATAACATATCGGAGGCGGATTATTGTAGTTAGAGTTGCTACCCCGCTCCATACCTCTTGTCTAGATAACATATCGGAGGCGAATTATTGTAGCTAGAGTTGCTACCCCGCTCCATACCTCTTGGCCTAGATAACATATCGGATGCGAATTATTGTAGCTAGAGTTGCTACACCGCTGCATACCTCTTGTCTGGATAAAATATCGGAGGCGAATTATTGTAGCTAGCGTTGCTACCCCGCTCCATACCTATTGCGTAGATAATATATCGGAGGCGAATTATTGTAGCTAGAGTTGCTACCCCGCTCCATACCTCTTGTCTAGATATAATATCCGAGGCGAATTATTGTCGCTAGAGTTGCTACCCAGCTCCATACCTCTTGCGTAGATAACATATCGGAGGCGAATTATTGTAGCTAGAGTTGCTACTCCGCTCCATACCTCTTGCGTAGATAACATATCGGAGGCGGATTATTGTAGCTAGAGTTGCTACCCCGCCCCATACCTCTTGTCTAGATAAAATATCCGAGGCGAATTATTGTAGCTAGAGTTGCTACACCGCTCCATACCTCTTGCGTAGATAACATATCGGAGGCGAGAATTATTGTAGCTAGAGTTGCTACCCCGCTCCATACCTCTTGCGCAGATAACATGTAGGAGGCGAATTATTGTAGCTAGAGTTGCTACCCCGCTCCATACCTCTTGCGTAGATAACATATCGGAGGCGAATTATTGTAGCTAGAGTGTAGAGTTGCTACCCCGCTCCATACCTCTTGCGTAGATAACATATCGGAGGCGATTTATTGTAGCTAGAGTTGCTACCCCGCTCCATACCTCTTGTGTAAATAACATATAGGAGGCTGATTATTGTAGCTACAGTTGCTACCCCTCTCCATACCTCTTGTCTAGATAAAAAATCGGAGGCGAATTATTGTAGCTAGAGTTGCTACCCCGCTCCATACCTTTTGCGTAGATAACATATCGGAGGCGGATTATTGTAGCTAGAGTTGCTACCCCGCTCCATACCTCTTGTCTAGATAAATTATCGGAGGCGAATTATTGTAGCTAGAGCTGCTACCCCGCTCCATACCTCTTGCGTAGATAAAATATCGGAGGCGAATTATTGTAGTTAGAGTTGCTACTCCGCTCCATACCTCTTGCGTAGATAACATATCAGAGGCGGATTATTGTAGCTTAGAGTTGCTACCCCTCGCTCCTTTACCTCGTGTCTAGATAAAATATCGGAGCGATTATTTGTAGCTAGGAGTTGCTACCCCGCACCATACCTCTTGCGTAGATAACATATCGGAGGCGAATTATTGTAGCTAGATTTGCTACTCCGCTCCATACCTCTTGCGTAGATAACATATCAGAGGCGGATTATTGTAGCTAGAGTTGCTACCCCGCTCCATACCTCGTGTCTAGATAAAATATCGGAGTCGAATTATTGTAGCTAAGAGTTGTACCTACCCCGCTCCATACCTCTTGCGTAGATAACATATCGGAGGCGAATTATTGTAGCTAGAGTTGCTACCCCGCTCCATACCTCTTGTCTAGATAAAATATCCAAGGCGAATTATTGTAGCTAGAGTTGCTACCCCACTCCATACCTCTTGCGTAGATAACATATCGGAGGCGAATTATTGTAGCTAGAGTTGCTACCCCGCTCCATACCTCTTGCGTAGATAACATATCAGAGGCGAATTATTGTAGCTAGAGTTTAGAGTTGCTACCCCGCTCCATACCTCTTGCGTAGATAACATATCGGAGGCGAATTATTGTAGCTAGAGTTGCTTCCCCGCTCCATACCTCTTGCCTAGATAACATATCGGAGGCGAATTATTGTAGCTAGAGTTGCTACCCCGCTCCATACCTCTTGTCTAGATAAAATATCTGAGGTGAATTATTGTAGCCAGAGTTGCTACCCCGCTCCATACCTCTTGCGTAGATAACATATCGGAGGCGAATTATTGTAGCTAGAGTGGCTACTCCGCTCCATACCTCTTGCGTAGATAACATATCGGAGGCGGAATATTGTAGCTGGAGTTGCTACCCCGCTCCATACCTCGTGTCTAGATAAAATATCGGAGGCGAATTATTGTAGCTAGAGTTGCTACCCCGTTCCATACCTCTTGCGTAGATAACATATCGGAGGCGAATTATTGTAGCTAGAGTTGCTACCCCACTCCATACCTCTTGCGTAGATAACATATCGGAGGCGGATTATTGTAGCTAGAGTTGCTACCCCGCTCCATACCTCTTGCGTAGATAACATATTGGAGGCGGATTATTGTATCTAGAGTTGCTATCCCGCTCCATACCTCTTGCCTAGATAACATATCGGAGGCGGATTACTGTATCTAGAGTTGCTACCCCGCTCCATACCCCTTGCCTAGATAACATATCGGAGGCGGATTATTGTATCTAGAGTTGCTACCCCGCTCCGTACCTCTTGTCTAGATAAAATATCCGAGGCGAATTATTGTCGCTAGAGTTGCTACCCAGCTCCATACCTCTTGCGTAGATAACATATCGGAGGCGAATTATTGTAGCTAGAGTTGCTACCCCGCTCCGTACCTCTTGTCTAGATAAAATATCCGAGGCGAATTATTGTCGCTAGAGTTGCTACCCAGCTCCATAACCTCTTGCGTAGATAACATATCGGAGGCGAATTATTGTAGTTAGAGTTGCTACCCCGCTCCATACCTCTTGCCTAGATAACATAATGGAGGCGGATTATTGTATCTAGAGTTGCTACGCCGCTCCATACCTCTTGCGTAGATAACATATCGGAGGCGAATTATTGTAGCTAGTTTGTTGGCTACCCCGCTCCAATACCTCTTGCGTAGATAACATATCAGAGGCGAATTATTGTAGCTAGAGTTTAGAGTTGCTACCCCGCTCCATACCTCTTGCGTAGATAACATATCGGAGGCGAATTATTGTAGCTAGAGTTGCTTCCCCGCTCCATACCTCTTGCCTAGATAACATATCGGAGGCGAATTATTGTAGCTAGAGTTGCTACCGCTCCATACCTCTTGTCTAGATAAAATATCTTGAGGTGAATTATTGTAGCCAGAGTTGCTACCCCGCTCCATACCTCTTGCGTAGATAACATATCGGAGGCGAATTATTGTAGCTAGAGTGGCTACTCCGCTCCATACCTCTTGCGTAGATAACATATCGGGCAGGCGGAATATTGTAGCCTGGAGTTGCTCCCCGCCCCTGCTCCATACCTCGTGTCTAGATAAAATATCGGAGGCGAATTATTGTAGCTAGAGTTGCTACCCCGTTCCATACCTCTTGCGTAGATAACATATCGGAGGCGAATTATTGTAGCTAGAGTTGCTACCCCACTCCATACCTCTTGCGTAGATAACATATCGGAGGCGGATTATTGTAGCTAGAGTTGCTACCCCGCTCCATACCTCTTGCGTAGATAACATATTGGAGGCGGATTATTGTATCTAGAGTTGCTATCCCGCTCCATACCTCTTGCCTAGATAACATATCGGAGGCGGATTACTGTATCTAGAGTTGCTACCCCGCTCCATACCCCTTGCCTAGATAACATATCGGAGGCGGATTATTGTATCTAGAGTTGCTACCCCGCTCCGTACCTCTTGTCTAGATAAAATATCCGAGGCGAATTATTGTCGCTAGAGTTGCTCCCCACCCAGCTCCATACCTCTTGCGTAGATAACATATCGGAGGCGAATTATTGTAGCTAGAGTTGCTACCCCGCTCCGTACCTCTTGTCTAGATAAAATATCCGAGGCGAATTATTGTCGCTAGAGTTGCTACCCAGCTCCATACCTCTTGCGTAGATAACATATCGGAGGCGAATTATTGTAGTTAGAGTTGCTACCCCGCTCCATACCTCTTGCCTAGATAACATAATGGAGGCGGATTATTGTATCTAGAGTTGCTACGCCGCTCCATACATCTTGCGTAGATAACATATCGGAGGCGAATTATTGTAACTATAGTTGCTACCCCGCTCCATACCTCTTGCCTAGATAACATATCGGAGGCGAATTATTGTAGTTAGAGTTGCTACCCCGCTCCATACCACTTGCCTAGATAACATATCGGAGACGGATTATTGTATCTAGAGTTGCTACCCCGCTCCATACCTGTTCGTAGATAAACATTATTTGGGAGGCGGATTATTGTATCTAGAGTTGCTAACCCGCTCCATACCTCTTGCATAGATAACATATCGGAGGCGGATTACTGTATCTAGAGTTGCTACCCCGCTCCATACCCCTTGCCTGGATAACATATCGGAGGCGGATTATTGTATCTAGAGTTGCTACCCAGCTCCATTCCACTTGCGTAGATATATCGGAGGCGAATTATTTTAGCTAGAGTTGCTACTCCGCTCCATACCTCTTGCCTAGATAGCATATTGGAGGCGGATTATTGTAGCTACAGTTGCTACCCAGCTCCATACCTCTTGCCTAAATAACATATCGGAGGCGAATTATTTTAGATAGAGTTGCTACCCCGCTCCATACCTCTTGCGTATATAATATATCGGAGGCGAATTATTGTATCTAGAGTTGATAACCCGCTCCATATCTCTTGTGTAGATATATCGGAATCCAATTATTGTAGCTAGAGTTGTTACCCCACTGCATACGTCTTGCCTATATAACATATCTGAGGCGGATTATTGTATCTAGAGTTGCTACTTCGCTCCATACCTCTTGCCTAGATAACATATCAGAGGGGAATTATTGTAGCTAGAGTTGCTACGCCGCTCCATACCTCTTGCCTAGATAAGATATCGGAGGCGAATTATTGTAGCTAGAGTTTAGAGTTGCTACCCCGCTCCATAACTCTTCCGTAGATATATCGGAGGCGAATTATTGTAGCTAGAGTTGCTAGCCCGCTCCATACCTCTTTTCTAGATAACATATCAGAGACGGATTATTGTAGCTAGAGTTGCTACCCCACTCCATACCTCTTGCCTAGATAACATATCGGAGGAGAATTATTGTAAATATTGTAGCTATCCCGCTCCATACCTCTTGCGTAGATAACATATCGAAGGCGAAGTATTGTAACTATAGTTGCTACCCCGCTCCATACAGCTTGCGTAGATAACATATCGGAGGCGAATTAGTGTAGCTAGAGTTGCTACACCGCTCCATACCTGTTGCCTAGACATCATATTGGAGGCAGGTTATTTTATCTGGCATTGCTATCCCGCTCCATACATATTGCATAGATAACATTTTGGCGGTGAATTATTGTAGCTAGAGTTGCTACCCCGCTCCATACCTCTTGTCTAGATAAAATATCGGAGGGGAATTATTGTAGCTAGAGTTGCTACCCAGCCCCATACCTCTTGCCTAGATGACATATCGGAGGCGGATTATTGTATCTAGTGTTGCTATCCCGCTCCATACCTCTTGCCTAGATAACATATCGGAGGCGGATTATTGTATCTAGAGTTGCTACCCCGCTCCATACCTATTGCGTAGATAACATATCGGAGGCGAATTATTGTAGCTAGAGTTGCTACCCCGCTCCATACCTCTTGCGTAGATAACATATCCGAGGTGGATTATTGTAGCTAGAGTTGCTACCCTGCTCCATACCTCTAGTCTAGATAAAATATCGGAGGCGAATTATTGTAGTCATAGTTGCTACCCCGCTCCATACCTTTTGCATAGATAACATATCGGAGGCGAATTATTGTAGTTAGAGTTGCTACCCCGCTCCATACCTCTTGCGTAGATAACATATGGGAGGCGGATTATTGTATCTAGAGTTGCTAACCCGCTCCATACCTCTTGCGTAGATAACATATCGGAGGCGGATTATTGTATCTAGAGTTGCTAACCCGCTCCATACCTCTTGCCTAGATAACATATCGGAGGCGGATTATTGTATCTAGAGTTGCCACCCCGATCCATACCTCTTGCCTAGATAACATATCGGAGGCGGATTATTGTATCAAGAGTTCCTACCCCGCTCCATACCTCTTGCGTAGATATATCAGAGGCGAATTATTGTAGCTAGAGTTGTTACCACGCTCCATACCTCTTGCATAGATAACATATCGGAGGCGGATTATTGTAGCTAGAGTTCCTACACCGCTCCATACGTCTTGCGTAGATAACATATCGACATATCATTGATTAGTAGATAGAGCTGCTACCCCGCTCCATACCTCGTGTCTAGATAAAAAATCGGTGGCGAATTATTGTAGCTAGAGTTGCTACCCCGTTCCATACCTCGTGTCTAGATAAAATATCGGAGGCGAATTATTGTAGCTAGAGTTGCTACCCCGCTCCATACATCTTGTCTAGATAAAATATCCGAGGCGAATTATTGTAGCTAGAATTGCTACCCCGCTCCATACCTCTTGCGTAGATAACATATCCAGAGGCGAATTATTGTAGCTTAGGCTAGAGTGATACCCCGTCCATACATCTTGCTAGATAACATATTGGACGAATTATTGTAGTAGAGTGTACCCGGCGTTGTACTCTTTTTGTAGTAACATTTCGAGGCGATATTGTAGCTAGAGTTGCTACCCCGCTCCATACCTATAGCGTAGATAACATATCGGAGGCGATTATTGTAGCTAGAGTGTGCTACCCCGCGCTCCATACTCTTGTAGATAACATATCGGAGGCGGAATTATTGTAGCTAGAGTTGCTACGCGCTCCATACCTGCGTAGATAACTACGGAGGCGGAATTGTAGCTAGGTTTCCCCCCATACCTCTTGGTAGATAACATATCGGAGGCGGATTATGTACTAGAGTTGCTACCGCGCTCCATACCTCTTTTCTAGATAAAAGTCGGATTGCGATTATGTAGCTAGAGTTGCATACTTCTGCGTAAACCATAACGTTAGCTAGAGTATTATCAGAGTTGAAAAAAATTAATATTTAGCTAGTTGCTAGCTCCGCTTGCCATACCGTTCATTACCGTAGTTAGATAAAATATTCGAGTAGCATTTTTATTCGCAGCGATAATGAGCTGCTAGAGTGCTACCCCGATCCATAACATACCTCGGAGGCGATTATTGTGATAGAGTGCTTACGGCTTCATACCTCTTGCGTAAAAGATAAGCATTATCCGCGTATGGTTAGCAGAGTGATACTGGCTTTTCAGTGCTACTTATTCCCCATACCTCTTGCGTAGATAACATATACGAACGTTATGTACCTAGAGTTGCACGCTCAGTTACTCTGCGTAGAGGCATATTCGCAGCCCCGATATGTAGTTTAGAGCTACCCTGCTCATACCTCTTTTATAGATAAAAACGGAAGGCGAATTATTGTAGCTAGAGTTGCTACCCCGCTCATACCTCGTGCGTAGATAACATATCGGAGGCGAAATATTGTAGCTAGAGTTGCTTACCGACTCCATACTCTTGCGTAGATAACATATCGAGGGGCGAATTTATTGTATCTCGAGCTTAGGTTGCTACCCCGCTCCATACCTCTTGCGTAGATAACATATCGGAGGCGAATTATTGTAGCTTAGAGTTCGCTACCCCGCCCTAACATCATTGTCTAGATAAAATATCCGAGGCGAATTTATTGTAGCTAGAAATTGCTTACCCCGCTCCATACCTCTTGCGTAGATAACTTGATCAGAGGCGAAATTATGGTAGCGATAGAGCTTAAGAGTGATTACCGCTTCCATACCTCTTGCCAAGCTAACATATCCGGAACGAATTATTGTAGCTAGAGTTGCTACCCGCTTGTTCCTCTTTTGTAGATAAACATATCGGAGGCGAATTATTGTAGCTAGAGTTGCTACCCGGTTCACATACCTATAGCGTAGATAACAAATGGAGGCGGATTATTGTAGCTAGAGTTGATACGCCGATCCATACCTTTGCGGATGATACACATCTCGGAGCCGAAATTATTGTAGTAGAGTTGATACCCGCTCCATACCTCTTGCGTAGATAGAATATCGAGGCGGATTATTGTAGCTAGAGTTGCTACGCGCTCATACCTCTTTTCTAGATAAAATGTCGGAGGCGAATTATTGTAGCTAGAGTTGCTACCCCGCTCCATACCTCTTGTCTAGATAAAATATCCGTAGTTGAATTATTGTAGCTAAGAGTTGCTACCCCGCTCCATACCTCTTGCGTAGATAACATATCGGAGGCGAATTATTGTAGCTAGAGTTGCTACCCCACCGCCCGCTCCATACCTCTTGCGTAGATAGCATATCGCAGGAGGCGGATTATTGTAGCTAGAGTTGCTTACCCTGCTCCACCTACCTTTTATAGATAAAAAAACGAGGCGAATTATTGTAGCTAGAGTTGCTACCCCGCTCCATACCTCTTGCGTAGATAACATATCGGAGGCGAATTATTGTAGCTAGAGTTGCTACCCCGCTCCATACCTCTTGCGTAGATAACATATCCGAGGCGAATTATTGTAGCTAGAGCTTAGAGTTGCTACCCCGCTCCATACCTCGGCGTAGATAACCATCTCGGCGAAATTATTGTAGCTAAGAGTTGCTAACCCCCCCCTCCATACGGTCTTAGTCTAGAATTATTGTCCGAGGCGAATTATTTTTGTAGCTTAAAATTGCCTACCCCCGCTCCATACCTCTTGCGTAGATAACATATCAGAGGCGAATTATTGTAGCTAGAGCTTAGAGTTGCTACCCCGCTCCATACCTCTTGCCAAGATAACATATCGGAAACGAATTATTGTAGCTAGAGTTGCTACCCCGCTTGTTACCTCTTTTGTAGATAACATATCGGAGGCGAATTATTGTAGCTAGAGTTGCTACCCCGTTCCATACCTATAGCGTAGATAACATATCGGAGGCGGATTATTGTAGCTAGAGTTGCTACGCCGCTCCATACCTCTTGCGTAGATAACATATCGGAGCCGAATTATTGTAGCTAGAGTTGATACCCCACTCCATACCTCTTGCGTAGATAACATATCGGAAGCGGATTATTGTAGCTAGAGTTGCTACCGCGCTCCATACCTCTTTTCTAGATAAAATGTCGGAGGCGAATTATTGTAGCTAGAGTTGCTACCCCGCTCCATACCTCTTGCGTAGATAACATATCCGAGGCGAATTATTGTAGCTAGAGTTTAGAGTTGCTACTCCGCTCCATACCGCTTGCGTAGATAACATATCGGAGGCGAATTATTGTAGCTAGAGTTGCTACCCCGCTCCATACCTCTTGCGTAGATAACATATCAGAGGCGAATTATTGTAGCTAGAGTTTAAGAGTTGCTCCACCGCTCCGCAATAAACCTCTTGCGTAGATAACATATCGGAGGCGATTTATTGTAGCTAAAGAGTTGCTCCACCCCCCGCTCCATACCTCTTGCCTAGATAACATATCGGAGGCGAATTATTGTAGCTAGAGTTGCTACCCCGCTCCATACCTCTTGTCTAGATAAAATATCCGAGGTGAATTATTGTAGCTAGAGTTGCTACCCCACTCCATACCTCTTGCGTAGATAACATATCGGAGGCGAATTATTGTAGCTAGAGTTGCTACTCCGCTCCATACCTCTTGAGTAGATAACATATCGGAGGCGGAATTTTGTAGCTGGAGTTGCTACCCCGCTCCATACCTCTTGTCTAGATAAAATATCGGAGGCGAATTATTGTAGCTAGAGTTGCTACCCCGCTCCATACCTCTTGCGTAGATAACATATCGGAGGCGAATTATTGTAGCTAGAGTTGCTACCCCGCTCCATACCTCTTGTCTAGATAAAATATCCGAGGCGAATTATTGTAGTTAGAGTTGCTACCCCGCTCCATACTTCTTGCATAGATAACATATCGGAGGCGAATTATTGTAGCTAGAGTTGCTACTCCGACGCCATCCCAAACCTCTTGCGTATGATAACATATCGGAGGCGGATTATGCAGCTAGAGTTGCTACCCCGCTCCATACCTCGTGTCTAGATAAAATATTGGAGGCGAATTATTGTAGCTAGAGTTGCTACCCCGCTCCATACCTCTTGCGTAGATAACATATCGGAGGCGGATTATTGTAGCTAGAGTTGCTACCCCGCTCCATACCTCTTGTCTAGATAACATATCGGAGGCGAATTATTGTAGCTAGAGTTGCTACCCCGCTCCATACCTCTTGCCTAGATAACATATCGGAGGCGAATTATTGTAGCTGGAGTTGCTACACCGCTCCATACCTCTTGCGTAGATAACATATCGGAGGCGCGAATTAATGTAGCTAGAGTTGCTACCCCGCTCCATACCTCTTGCGCAGATAACATGTCGGAGGCGAATTATTGTAGCTAGAGTTGCTACCCCGCTCCATACCTCTTGTCTAGATAAAATATACGAGTTGAATTATTGTAGCTAGAGTTGCTACCCCGATCCATACCTCTTGCGTAGATAACATATCGGAGGCGAATTATTGTAGCTAGAGTTGCTACCCCGCTCCATACCTCTTGCGTAGATAGCATATCGCAGGCGGATTATTGTAGCTAGAGTTGCTACCCTGCTCCATACCTCTTTTATAGATAAAAAAACGGAGGCGAATTATTGTAGCTAGAGTTGCTACCCCGCTCCATACCTCTTGCGTAGATAACATATCGGAGGCGAATTATTGTAGCTAGAGTTGCTACCCCGCTCCATACCTCTTGCGTAGATAACATATCCGAGGCGAATTATTGTAGCTAGAGCTTAGAGTTGCTACCCCGCTCCATACCTCTTGCGTAGATAACATATCGGAGGCGAATTATTGTAGCTAGAGTTGCTACCCCGCTCCATACATCTTGTCTAGATAAAATATCCGAGGCGAATTATTGTAGCTAGAATTGCTACCCCGCTCCATACCTCTTGCGTAGATAACATATCAGAGGCGAATTATTGTAGCTAGAGCTTAGAGTTGCTACCCCAACACCGCTCCATCCTCCTTACTTGCCAAGATAACATATCGGAAACGAATTATTGTAGCTAGAGTTGCTACCCCGCTTGTTACCTCTTTTGTAGATAACATATCGGAGGCGAATTATTGTAGCTAGAGTTGCTACCCCGTTCCATACCTATAGCGTAGATAACAAATCGGAGGCGGATTATTGTAGCTAGAGTTGCTACGCCGCTCCATACCTCTTGCGTAGATAACATATCGGAGCCGAATTATTGTAGCTAGAGTTGATACCCCGCTCCATACCTCTTGCGTAGATAGCATATCGGAGGCGGATTATTGTAGCTAGAGTTGCTACCGCGCTCCATTCCTCTTTTCTAGATAAAATGTCGGAGGCGAATTATTGTAGCTAGAGTTGCTACCCCGCTCCATACATCTTGTCTAGATAAAATATCCGAGGTGAATTATTGTAGCTAGAGTTGCTACCCCACTCCATACCTCTTGCGTAGATAACATATCGGAGGCGAATTATTGTAGCTAGAGTTGCTACCCCGCTCCATACCTCTTGCGTAGATAGCATATCGGAGGCGGATTATTGTAGCTAGAGTTGCTACCCTGCTCCATACCTCTTGTCTAGATAAAAAAACGGAGGCGAATTATTGTAGCTAGAGTTGCTACCCCGCTCCATACCTCTTGCGTAGATAACATATCGGAGGCGAATTATTGTAGCTAGAGTTGCTACCCCGCTCCATACCTCTTGCGTAGATAACATATCCGAGGCGAATTATTGTAGCTAGAGTTTAGAGTTGCTACTCCGCTCCATACCGCTTGCGTAGATAACATATCGGAGGCGAATTATTGTAGCTAGAGTTGCTACCCCGCTCCATACCTCTTGCGTAGATAACATATCAGAGGCGAATTATTGTAGCTAGAGTTTAGAGTTGCTACCCCGCTCCATACCTCTTGCGTAGATAACATATCGGAGGCGATTTATTGTAGCTAGAGTTGCTACCCCGCTCCATACCTCTTGCCTAGATAACATATCGGAGGCGAATTATTGTAGCTAGAGTTGCTACCCCGCTCCATACCTCTTGTCTAGATAAAAATATCCGAGGTGAATTATGTTAGCTAGAGTTGCTACAACTCCACCTACCTCTTGCGTAGAATAACATATCGGAGGCGAATTATTGTAGCTAGAGTTGCTACTCCGCTCCATACCTCTTGAGTAGATAACATATCGGAGGCGGAATTTTGTAGCTGGAGTTGCTACCCCGCTCCATACCTCTTGTCTAGATAAATATCGGGAAGGCGGAATTATTGTAGCTAGAGTTGCTACCCCCCCCCCCGGCTTTCCATACCTCTTGCGTAGATAACATATCGGAGGGAAATTATTGTGGCTAGAGTTGCTTCCCCGCTCCATTCTCTTGTCTAGATAAAATATCGAGGCGAAGTTATTTGTAGTTAGAGTTGTACCCCGCTCCATACTTCTGCGTAGATAACATATCGGAGGCGAATTATTTGTAGCTAGAGTTGCTACTCCGCTCCATACTCTTGCGTAGATAACATATCGGAGGCGGATTATTGCAGCTAGAGTTGATACCCCGCTCCTACCTGTGTCTACTATAAAATATTGGAGGCGAAGTATTATTGTAGCTAGAGTTGCTACCCCGCTCCATACCTCTTGCGTAGATAACATATCGGAGGCGGATTATTGTAGCTAGAGTTGTACCCCGTTCCATACTCTTGTCTAGATACATTCGGAGGCGAATTATTGTAGCTAGAGTTGCTACCCCGCTCCATACCTCTATTGCCGAGATAACCTATCGGAGGCGATACTTATTGTAGCTAGAGTTGCTACACCGCTCAATACCTCTTGGTAGATAAACATATCGGAGGCGCGAATTAATGGAGCTAGAGGTTGCTACCCCGCTCATACCTCTTGCGCAGATAACATGTCGGAGGCGAAATTATTGTAGCTCTTGAGTTGCTACCCGACTCCATACCTCTTGCGTAGTTAAAACTTATCGGAGGCGAATTATTGTAGCTAGAGTTGTAGAGTTGCTACCCCGCTACTTACTTCTTTGCCGTAGATAACATATCGAGGAGATTTAATGTGCTAGAGTTGTACCCCGCTCCTACCTCTTGCGTAGATAACATATCGGAAGGCGAATTATTGTAGCTAGAGTTTGTACTCCGCTCCATTACCGTCTTGCGTAGTATAACATATCGGAGGGCGGAATATTGTAGTAGAGTTGCTATACACGTTCCATACCTATAGCGTAGATAAACATATCGGAGGCGGATTATTGTAGCTAGAGTTGCTACGCCGCCTCCATCCTCTTGCGTAGATAACATATCGGAGCCGAATTATTGTAGCTAGAGTTGATACCCCGCTCCATACCTCTTGCGTAGATAACATATCGGAGGCGGATTATTGTAGCTAGAGTTGCTACCGCGCTCCATACCTCTTTTCTAGATAAAATGTCGGAGGCGAATTATTGTAGTAGAGTTGCTACCCGCTCCATACATCTTGTCTAGATAAAATATCCGAGGTGAATTATTGTAGCTAGAGTTGCTACCCCACTCCATACCTCTTGCGTAGATAACATATCGGAGGCGAATTATTGTAGCTAGAGTTGCTACCCCGCTCCATACCTCTTGCGTAGATAGCATATCGGATGCGGATTATTGTAGCTAGAGTTGCTACCCTGCTCCATACCTCTTGTCTAGATAAAAAAACGGAGGCGAATTATTGTAGCTAGAGTTGCTACCCCGCTCCATACCTCTTGCGTAGATAACATATCGGAGGCGAATTATTGTAGGCTAGAGTTGCTACCCGCTCCATACCTCTTGCGTAGATAACATATCCGAGGCGAATTATTGTAGCTAGTTTGTTTTAGTTGCCTAACCGTACCCCGCTCCATACCTCTTGCGTAGATAACATATCGGAGGCGAAATTATTGTAGCTAGAGTTGCTTACCCCGCTCCATACTCTTGCGTAGATAACTTATCAGAGGCGAATTATTGTAGCTAGAGTTTAGAGTTAGCTACCCCGCTCATACTCTTGCGTAGATAACATATCGGAGGCGAATTATTGTAGCTAGGGAAAGGTTGTTTTTTTTTTGCTACCCCGCTCCATACCTCTTGCCTAGATAACATATCGGAGGCGAATTATTGTAGCTAGAGTTGCTTTACCCCGCTCCATACCTCTTGTCTAGATAAAAAATATCCGAGGTGAATTATTGTAGCTAGAGTTGCTACCCACCCCGCTCCATACCTCTTGTCTGATAAAATATCCGAGGCGAATTATTGTGTTAGAGTTGCTACCCCGCCTCCATACCTCTTGCGTAGATAACATATCGGAGGCGAATTATTGTACTAGAGTTGCTACTCGCTCCATTCCTCTTGCGTAGATAACATATCGGAGGCGGATTATTGCTAGCTAGAGTTGCTACCCCGCTCCATACCTCGTGTCTTGATAAAATATTGGAGGCGAAATTAATTTGTAGCTTAGAGTTGCTACCCCGCTCCATACCTCTTGCGTAGATAACATATCGGAGGCGGATTATTGTAGCTAGAGTTCCTACCCCGCTCCATACCTCTGTCTAGATACTATCGGAGGCGGGAAAAAAAAATATTAAAAAAAAAATTGTAGCTAGAGTTGCTACCCCCGCTCAATTACCTCTTGCCTATAAAACATATCGGAGGCGAATTTATTGTAGCTAGAGTTGCTACACCGCTCCATACCTCTTGCGTAGATACATATCGGAGGCGAGAATTATTGTAGCTAGAGTTGCTACCCCGTATCCATAACCTCTTGCGCAGATAACAATGTCGAGGCGATTTTTTATTGTAGCTAGAGTTGCTACCCGCTACCATACCTCTTGCGTAGATAACATATCGGAGGCGAATTATTGTAGCTAGAGTGTAGAGTTGCTACCACGATCCTTACATCTTACGTAGATAACATATCGGAGGCGATTTATTGTAGCTAGAGTTGCTACCCCGCTCCATACCTCTTTCGTAGATAACATATCGGAGGCGGATTATTGTAGCTAGAGTTGCTACCCCTCTCCATACCTCTTGTCTAGATAAAAAATCGGAGGCGAATTATTGTAGCTAGAGTTACTACACCGCTCCATACCTTTTGCGTAGATAACATATCGGAGGCGAATTATTGTAGCTCGAGTTGCTACTCCGCTCCATACCTCTTGCGTAGATAACATATCGGAGGCGGGTTATTGTAGCTAGAGTTGCTACCCCGCTCCATACCTCTTGTCTAGATAAAATATCGGAGGCGAATTATTGTAGCTAGAGTTACTACCCCGCTCCATACCTCTTGCGTAGATAACATATCGGAGGCGAATTATTGTAGCTAGAGTTGCTACTCCGCTCCATACCTCTTGCGTAGATAATATATCAGAGGCGGATTATTGTAGCTAGAGTTGCTACCCCGCTCCATACCTCGTGTCTAGATAAAATATCGGAGGCGAATTATTGTAGCTAGAGTTGCTACCCCGCTCCATACCTCTTGCGTAGATAACATATCGGAGGCGAATTATTGTAGCTAGAGTTGCTACTCCGCTCCATACCTCTTGCGTAGATAACATATCAGAGGCGGATTATTGTAGCTAGAGTTGCTACCCCGCTCCATACCTCGTGTCTAGATAAAATATCTGAGGCGAATTATTGTAGCTAGAGTTCCTACCCTGCTCCATACCTCTTGTCTAGATAACATATCAGAGGCGAATTATTGTAGCTAGAGTTTAGAGTTGCTATCCCGCTCCATACCTCTTGCTTAGATAACATATCAGAGGCGAATTATTGTAGCTAGAGTTGCTACCCCGCTCCATACCAATTAGTTGTAGATTATAACATATCGGAGGCGAATTATTGTAGCTAGAGTTGCTACCCCGCTCCATACCTCTTGCGTAGATAACATATCGGAGGCGGATTATTGTAGCTAGAGTTGCTACCCCGCTCCATACCTCTTGCGTAGATAACATATTGGAGGCGGATTATTGTATCTAGCGTTGCTATCCCGCTCCATACCTCTTGCTAGATACATATCGGCGGCGTGATTACTGTATTCTAGAGTTGCTACCCGCTCCATACCCCTTGCGTAGATAACATATCGGAGGCGGATTATGTATTCTAGAGTTGGGCTTTTATCTAGAGTTGTACCCAGCTCCATTCCACTTGCGTAGATATATCGGAGGCGAATTATGGTAAGCTAGAGTTGCTACACCGCTGCATACTTCTTGTCTAGATAAAATATCGGAGTCGAATTATTGTAGCTAGCGTTGCTACCCGCTCCATACCTCTTGCGTAGATAATATATCGGAGGCGAATTATTGTAGCTAGAGTTGCTACCCCGCTCCGTACCTCTTGTCTAGATAAAATATCCGAGGCGAATTATTGTCGCTAGAGTTGCTACCCAGCTCCATACCTCTTTCGTAGATAACATATCGGAGGCGAATTATTGTAGCTAGAGTTGCTACTCCGCTCCATACCTCTTGCGTAGATAACATATCGGAGGCGGATTATTGTAGCTAGAGTTGCTACCCCGATCCATACCTCTTGCGTAGATAACATATCGGAGGCGGATTATTGTAGCTAGAGTTGCTACCCCGCTCCATACCTCTTGTCTAGATAAAATATCCGAGGCGAATTATTGTAGCTAGAGTTGCTACACCGCTCCATACCTCTTGCATAGATAACATATCGGAGGCGAGAATTATTGTAGCTAGAGTTGCTACCCCGCTCCATACCTCTTGCGCAGATAACATGTCGGAAGCGAATTATTGTAGCTAGAGTTGCTACCCCGCTCCATACCTCTTGCGTAGATAACATATCGGAGGCGAATTATTGTAGCTAGAATGTAGAGTTGCTACCCCGCTCCATACCTCTTGCGTAGATAACATATCGGAGGCGATTTATTGTAGCTAGAGTTGCTACCCCGCTCCATACCTCTTGCATAGATAACATATCGGAGGCGGATTATTGTAGCTAGAGTTGCTACTCTCCATACCTCTTGTTCTAGATAAAAAATCGGAGGCGAATTATTGTAGCTAGAGTTCCTACCCCGCTCCATACCTTTTGCGTAGATAACATATCGGAGGCGAATTTATTGTAGCTAGAGTTGCTACTCCGCTCCATACCTCTTGCGTAGATAAAATACCGGGTGGAGGTCGTATAGTGTAGCTTAGAGTTGCTACCCGCTCCATACCTCTTGTCTAGATAAAATATCGGAGGCGCAATTATTGTAGCTAGAGTTGCTACCCGCTACATACCTCTTGCGTAGATAACATATCGGAGGCGAATTATTGTAGCTAGAGTTGCTACTCCGCTCCATACCTCTTTCGTAGATAACATATCAGAGGCGGATTATTGTAGCTAGAGTTGCTACCCCGCTCCATACCTCGTGTCTAGATAAAATATCGGAGGCGAATTATTGTAGCTAGAGTTGCTACCCCGCTCCATACCTCTTGCGTAGATAACATATCGGAGGCGAATTATTGTAGCTGGAGTTGCTACTCCGCTCCATACCTCTTGCGTAGATAACATATCAGAGGCGGATTATTGTAGCTTGAGTTGCTACCCCGCTCCAAACCTCTTGCGTAGATAACATATCGGAGGCGAATTATTGTAGCTAGAGTTGCTACCCCGCTCCATACCTCTTGTCTAGATAAAATATCCAAGGCGAATTATTGTAGCTAGAGCTGCTACCCCACTCCATACCTCTTGCGTAGATAACATATCGGAGGCGAATTATTGTAGCTAGAGTTGCTACCCCGCTCCATACCTCTTGTGTAGATAACATATCAGAGGCGAATTATTGTAGCTTAGTTGTTTAGAGTTGCTACCCCGCTCCATACCTCTTGCGTAGATAACATATCGGAGGCGAATTATTGTAGCTAGAGTTGCTACCCCGCTCCATACCTCTGTAGATAAAAATATCTGAGGTGAATTATAGAAGTAGAGTTGCTACCCGCTCATACCTCTTGCGTAGATAGCATATCGGAGGAAATTATTGTAGCTAGAAGTTGCTACTCGGCTCCATACCTCTTGCGTAGATAACATATCGGAGGCGGAAAATTATTGTAGCTGGAGTTGCTACCCCGCTCCATACCTCGTGTCTAGATAAAATATCGGAGGCGAATTATTGTGCTAGAGTTGCTACCTCGCTCCATGACCCTCTTGCGTTAGATAACATATTCGGAGGGCGAATTATTGTAGCTAGAGTTGCTACCCCGCTCCATACCTGTTTTTTCTAGATAACATTTATCGAGGCGAATTATTGTAGCTAGAGTTGCTACCCCACTCATACCTATTGCGTAGATAACATATCTGAGGCGAATTTAATTGTAGCTAGAGTTGCTACCCCGCTCCAAATTACCTCTTGCGTAGATAACATATCGGAGGCGGATTATGTAGCTAGAATGCTACCACCCCGCTCCATACCTCTTGCGTAGATAACATATTGGGAGGCGAATTTATTGTAACTAGAGTTGCTATCCCGCTCCATAAAAAACCTCTTGCGTAGATAACATAACGGAGGCGGATTACTGTATCTAGAGTTGCTACCCCGCTCCATACCCAACTTGCCTAGATAACATACGGAGGCGGATTATTGTATCAGAGTTGCTACCCAGCTCCATTCCACTTGCGTAGATATATCGGAGGCGAATTATTTTAGCTAGAGTTGCTACCCCGCTCCATACCTCTTGCCTAGATAGCATATTGGAGGCGGATTATTGTAGCTACAGTTGCTACCTAGCTCCATACCTCTTGCCTAAATAACATATCGGAGGCGAATTATTGTAGATATAGTTGCTTCCCCGCTCCATACCTCTTGCGTAGATAATATATCGGAGGCGAATTATTGTATCTAGAGTTGCTAACCCGCTCCATATCTCTTGCGTAGATATATCGGAAGCGAATTATTGTAGCTAGAGTTGTTACCCCACTGCATACGTCTTGCCTAGATAACATACTGAGGCGGATTATTGTATCTAGAGTTGCTACTTCGCTCCATACCTCTTGCCTAGATAACATATCGGAGGGGAATTATTGTAGCTAGAGTTGCTACGCCGCTCCATACCTCTTGCCTAGATGACATATCGGAGGCGAATTATTGTAGCTAGAGTTTAGAGTTGCTACCCGCTCCATAACTCTTGCGTAGATATATCGGAGGCGAATTATTGTAGCTAGAGTTGCTAGCCCGCTCCATACCTCTTTCCTAGATAACATATCGGAGACGGATTATTGTAGCTAGAGTTGCTACCCCATTCCATACCTCTTGCCTAGATAACATATCGGAGGAGAATTATTGTAAATATTGTTGCTACCCCGCTCCATACCTCTTGCGTAGATAACATATCGAAGGCGAATTATTGTAACTATAGTTGCTACACCGCTCCATACAGCTTGAGTAGATAACATATCGGAGGCGGATTATTGTATCTAGAGTTTCTACCCAGCTCCATACCTCTTGCGTAGATATATCGGAGGCGAATTAGTGTAGCTAGAGTTGCTACCCCGCTCCATACCTGTTGCCTAGACATCATATTGGAGGCTGATTATTTTATCTGACGTTGCTATCCCGCTCCATACATATTGCATAGATAACATTTTGGAGGTGAATTATTGTAGCTAGAGTTGCTACCCCGCTCCATACCTCTTGTCTAGATAAAATATCGGAGGGGAATTATTGTAGCTAGAGTTGCTACCCGGCCCCATACCTCTTGCCTAGATAACATATCGGAGGCGGATTATTGTATCTAGAGTTACTACCCCGCTCCATACCTCTTGCGTAGATAACATATCGGAGGCGAATTATTGTAGCTAGAGTTGCTACCCCGCTCCATACCTCTTGCGTAGATAACATATCCGAGGCGGATTATTGTAGCTAGAGATGCTACCCTGCTCCATACCTCTAGTCTAGATAAAAATATCGGAGGCGAATTATTGTAGCTACAGTTGCTACCCCGCTCCATACCTCTTGCGTAGATAACATATCGGAGGCGAATTATTGTAGCTAGAGTTGCTACCCCGCTCCATACCTCTTGCGTAGATAACATATCCGAGGCGGATTATTGTATCTAGAGTTGCTATCCCGCTCCATACCTCTTGCCTAGATAACATATCGGAGGCGGATTACTGTATCTAGAGTTGCTACCCCGCTCCATACCCCTTGCGTAGATAACATATCGGAGGCGGATTATTGTATCTAGAGTTGCTACCCAGCTCCATTCCACTTGCGTAGATATATCGGAGGCGAATTATGGTAGCTAGAGTTGCTACACCGCTGCATACTTCTTGTCTAGATAAAATATCGGAGTCGAATTATTGTAGCTAGCGTTGCTACCCCGCTCCATACCTCTTGCGTAGATAATATATCGGAGGCGAATTATTGTAGCTAGAGTTGCTACCCCGCTCCGTACCTCTTGTCTAGATAAAATATCCGAGGCGAATTATTGTCGCTAGAGTTGCTACCCAGCTCCATACCTCTTTCGTAGATAACATATCGGAGGCGAATTATTGTAGCTAGAGTTGCTACTCCGCTCCATACCTCTTGCGTAGATAACATATCGGAGGCGGATTATTGTAGCTAGAGTTGCTACCCCGCTCCATACCTCTTGCGTAGATAACATATCGGAGGCGGATTATTGTAGCTAGAGTTGCTACCCCGCTCCATACCTCTTGTCTAGATAAAATATCCGAGGCCGAGGCGAATTATTGTAGCTAGAGTTGCTACACCGCTCCATACCTCTTGCATAGATAACATATCGGAGGCGAGAATTATTGTAGCTAGAGTTGCTACCCCGCTCCATACCTCTTGCGCAGATAACATTTCGGAAGCGAATTATTGTAGCTAGAGTTGCTACCCCGCTCCATACCTCTTGCGTAGATAACATATCGGAGGCGAATTATTGTAGCTAGAATGTAGAGTTGCTACCCCGCTCCATACCTCTTGCGTAGATAACATATCGGAGGCGATTTATTGTAGCTAGAGTTGCTACCCCGCTCCATACCTCTTGCATAGATAACATATCGGAGGCGGATTATTGTAGCTAGAGTTGCTACCCCTCTCCATACCTCTTGTCTAGATAAAAAATCGGAGGCGAATTATTGTAGCTAGAGTTCCTACCCCGCTCCATACCTTTTGCGTAGATAACATATCGGAGGCGAATTATTGTAGCTAGAGTTGCTACTCCGCTCCATACCTCTTGCGTAGATAAAATACCGGAGGCGTATTATTGTAGCTAGAGTTGCTACCCCGCTCCATACCTCTTGTCTAGATAAAATATCGGAGGCGAATTATTGTAGCTAGAGTTGCTACCCCGCTACATACCTCTTGCGTAGATAACATATCGGAGGCGAATTATTGTAGCTAGAGTTGCTACTCCGCTCCATACCTCTTTCGTAGATAACATATCAGAGGCGGATTATTGTAGCTAGAGTTGCTACCCCGCTCCATACCTCGTGTCTAGATAAAATATCGGAGGCGAATTATTGTAGCTAGAGTTGCTACCCCGCTCCATACCTCTTGCGTAGATAACATATCGGAGGCGAATTATTGTAGCTGGAGTTGCTACTCCGCTCCATACCTCTTGCGTAGATAACATATCAGAGGCGGATTATTGTAGCTTGAGTTGCTACCCCGCTCCAAACCTCTTGCGCAGAGAACATATCGGAGGCGAATTATTGTAGCTAGAGTTGCTACCCCGCTCCATACCTCTTGTCTAGATAAAATATCCAAGGCGAATTATTGTAGCTAGAGCTGCTACCCCACTCCATACCTCTTGCGTAGATAACATATCGGAGGCGAATTATTGTAGCTAGAGTTGCTACCCCGCTCCATACCTCTTGCGTAGATAACATATCAGAGGCGAATTATTGTAGCTAGAGTTTAGAGTTGCTACCCCGCTCCATACCTCTTGCGTAGATAACATATCGGAGGCGAATTATTGTAGCTAGAGTTGCTACCCCGCTCCATACCTCTTGTCTAGATAAAATATCTGAGGTGAATTATAGAAGCTAGAGTTGCTACCCCAGGAGAATTATTGTAGCTAGAGTTGCTACTCCGCTCCATACCTCTTGCGTAGATAACATATCGGAGGCGGAATATTGTAGCTGGAGTTGCTACCCCGCTCCATACCTCGTGTCTAGATAAAATATCGGAGGCGAATTATTGTAGCTAGAGTTGCTACCTCGCTCCATACCTCTTGCGTAGATAACATATCGGAGGCGAATTATTGTAGCTAGAGTTGCTACCCCGCTCCATACCTGTTTTCTAGATAACATATCGGAGGCGAATTATTGTAGCTAGAGTTGCTACCCCACTCCATACCTCTTGCGTAGATAACATATCTGAGGCGAATTATTGTAGCTAGAGTTGCTACCCCGCTCCATACCTCTTGCGTAGATAACATATCGGAGGCGGATTATTGTAGCTAGAATTGCTACCCCGCTCCATACCTCTTGCGTAGATAACATATTGGAGGCGAATTATTGTATCTAGAGTTGCTATCCCGCTCCATACCTCTTGCGTAGATAACATATCGGAGGCGGATTACTGTATCTAGAGTTGCTACCCCGCTCCATACCCCTTGCCTAGATAACATATCGGAGGCGGATTATTGTATCTAGAGTTGCTACCCAGCTCCATTCCACTTGCGTAGATATATCGGAGGCGAATTATTTTAGCTAGAGTTGCTACCCCGCTCCATACCTCTTGCCTAGATAGCATATTGGAGGCGGATTATTGTAGCTACAGTTGCTACCTAGCTCCATACCTCTTGCCTAAATAACATATCGGAGGCGAATTATTGTAGATATAGTTGCTACCCCGCTCCATACCTCTTGCGTAGATAATATATCGGAGGCGAATTATTGTATCTAGAGTTGCTAACCCGCTCCATATCTCTTGCGTAGATATATCGGAAGCGAATTATTGTAGCTAGAGTTGTTACCCCACTGCATACGTCTTGCCTAGATAACATATCTGAGGCGGATTATTGTATCTAGAGTTGCTACTTCGCTCCATACCTCTTGCCTAGATAACATATCGGAGGGGAATTATTGTAGCTAGAGTTGCTACGCCGCTCCATACCTCTTGCCTAGATGACATATCGGAGGCGAATTATTGTAGCTAGAGTTTAGAGTTGCTACCCCGCTCCATAACTCTTGCGTAGATATATCGGAGGCGAATTATTGTAGCTAGAGTTGCTAGCCCGCTCCATACCTCTTTCCTAGATAACATATCGGAGACGGATTATTGTAGCTAGAGTTGCTACCCCATTCCATACCTCTTGCCTAGATAACATATCGGACGAGAATTATTGTAAATATTGTTGCTACCCCGCTCCATACCTCTTGCGTAGATAACATATCGAAGGCGAATTATTGTAACTATAGTTGCTACCCCGCTCCATACAGCTTGAGTAGATAACATATCGGAGGCGGATTATTGTATCTAGAGTTTCTACCCAGCTCCATACCTCTTGCGTAGATATATCGGAGGCGAATTAGTGTAGCTAGAGTTGCTACCCCTCCATACCTGTTGCCTAGACATCATATTGGAGGCTGATTATTTTATCTGACGTTGCTATCCCGCTCCATACATATTGCATAGATAACATTTTGGAGGTGAATTATTGTAGCTAGAGTTGCTACCCCGCTCCATACCTCTTGTCTAGATAAAATATCGGAGGGGAATTATTGTAGCTAGAGTTGCTACCCGGCCCCATACCTCTTGCCTAGATAACATATCGGAGGCGGATTATTGTATCTAGAGTTACTACCCCGCTCCATACCTCTTGCGTAGATACATATCGGAGGCGAATTATTGTAGCTAGAGTTGCTACCCCGCGTCCATACCTCTTGCGTAGATAACATCCGAGGCGGATTATTGTAGCTAGAGATGCTACCCTGCTCCATACCTCTAGTCTAGATAAAAATATCGAAGGCGAATTATTGTAGCTAGAGTTGCTACCCCGCTCCATACCTCTTGCGTAGATAACATATCGGAGGCGAATTATTGTAGCTAGAGTTGCTACCCCGCTCCATACCTCTTGCGTAGATAACATATCCGAGGCGGATTATTGTAGCTAGAGATGCTACCCTGCTCCATACCTCTAGTCTAGATAAAAATATCGGAGGCGAATTATTGTAGCTAGAGTTGCTACCCCGCTCCATACCTCTTGCGTAGATAACATATCGGAGGCGAATTATTGTAGCTAGAGTTGCTACCCCGCTCCATACATCTTGCCTAGATAGCAGATCGGAGGCGAATTATTGTAGTCATAGTTGCTACCCCGCTCCATACCTTTTGCATATATAACATATCGGAGGCGAATTATTGTAGTTAGAGTTGCTACCCCGCTCCATACCTCTTGTGTAGATAACATATGGGAGGCGGATTATTGTATCTAGAGTTGCTAACCCGCTCCATACCTCTTGCGTAGATAACATATCGGAGGCGGATTATTGTATCTAGAGTTGCTAACCCGCTCCATACCTCTTGCCTAGATATATATATATAATCTTTATTTCCTCCTTAAAAGGAGAGCATATGACACGATACAAATAGCAAACGAATACATGGTACATTTGAATACATTAGCTGGTAGAATAATAGTGACGCTTTGGGGTATTGCGACTACAAAGACTAATGTAATGCAATATCTCCAAATATAACGTCGCTATTATCATAACAGCAACAACAAAAGGAAGAATATATGCAATACATTTCTAGCGTATTCAGTTCATTTAAGCTTGCTTAATGTGCATAAAGCTACACTGACCTAACCTGGACGGATTGTCCACATTTTATGCAGAAAGCTGACCGCCATTTCCAGTAGCTGAGCACGCTGTGTTTCAGAGAGTATGTGATTTGTACTGCCCCCATTGATTAGGGCTCGTAGCTGTCCCTCTGGGCTAACGGATGTAAACCATGAATAGAACCCGATGCCAAAGACTTGTATGAGTTTGTCCCACAAGCAAACGCGCACCGTTTCGTTTTCTGGGCAATGGTAAACACAGTGAATTACCAGGCCGTGTGTCTGTGCGTTGCATTTCGGACATGTCAACAGCTGAAACCTATCATACATTATACCAATCATCTTCACTACAGATTGACAACATCTGGACATATGAGGTTTCAATTTGCTTAATAACCATAGTGTGTGTGGTGTATTACCCGAATGTATTAATCCGAAAGTGTTTAGATCCGGGTCATTGTCAATGGTACGTATCCAGTGTATATCCTCCACTGAATACAAACGGCGTTTAATAGTCACTTTCCAGCAATACGGTGACATGAATTTACCCGTGTCAATGTACCTATCTAACACATTCCCTAAGGAATATTTATTCAATAGTCTGTAGATGTCGGGAATAAATCCTTGAACTTGAATGCTGCCTGTTAAATTATGTTTATATGACATTAGGCGTTGTAGGAATACTTGTTTGGCGCGAAAGTGTGGTGGAAGATCACACAGTTGTCGGAGAAACACGAGTTTACGTCGATAAATTTCCGTCTCCAGTGGTAGAAACCCCAACATGCTTAGAGCCACCGTACTGCGTGTTTGGGACGGTAACGCCTGCATATACTTTACGCAGAATCGGTGCGCGCGTTCCAGTTCCAGAATGTTATCAGCACTGATGTCCGTCCACATTTCACAACCGTACAGACCTTTTGGTAGTACCGCGGAAATGTATATGTGTTTAGATGTTAAAGGATGCAATCCCTGCTCATATATGCCACAGTTTATCACACTTAAAAATGTGCCACGAAGTTTGTTGCACCCTTGTTTTACGTTAGCACCGCAATCTAGGTATTTGTCACATATAATTCCTAAGTGGGTGTACTGTTCGTATTCATGCACAATGTCACATCCTAGCTTCCAGATTCGGTTGTTATTAATCGACCTATTCTTTGCGTCGTTGAAGACGATTACTGCACTTTTGGACGCGTTATACTGGTACCTCCACTTCACCGAGTAATCATGGCATGCTTGCATTAACATATCTAGTCCATGTTTGGAGAACGACACAAGTACCATGTCATCAGCGACCGTTGGGCAGCACAAGTTTACACCGTTCATGGAGAAACCGACATTTAGTGACTGTAGATGTTGCAGGAGGTCGTTGATAAATAGGAGATATAGTGCAGGGGAGATAACTCCACCCTGCCTCGTGCCCTGCTTAATCACAAACCAATCAGAGTTATGTCCCTTATACTGCACACAGCTCGACATATCAGTGTACATGCTGGAAATAGCAGAGTATAACGTTTTGTGTATATTTGTCCGTATCAGTTTATACAATAATCCAGTGTGCCAGACCGTGTCAATCGCCTTTTTCGTGTCAAGAAAACAAACATATAATGTACTTTTGTTCTCACGAGCATATAGAACCGATTCTCTGAGCACAAAAGAAGTCATTAGGCAACCGAGACCCTTCTGAAATCCACATTGCAGTGGGTTCATCACTAGCGAGTTGTTGGCTTGCAGTCTGTTGAGTATTATGCGTTCATACAATTTCAATATTACGGATGACAGTGTGATTGCTCTGTAATTGTTGGGGTCATGTTTTGCTTTGCGTCCACCCTTATGTAACGTTATGATTGACCCTTTTTTCATCGCACTGGGTGTATGTGAGGTCAATAACATGCCAGTATACAGTACTGCCAATAACTGGCAAAGTTCTGTGCCTCCATATTTCAAGTGTTCGTAATTGACGTTGTCGACGCCGCAAGATTTCCCGTTTCTGCACGTCTGTAGCCCAGTATGTATTTCCGTTTCGCTGACGTTTCTCACCTGTTCGGAGTCTTCATTGGAGCAATGCACAATCCTTGCCTGATTGGCCATGTAAGTGTCTATTTCACATTTAAAGTCATTATCGAAGCTTGGTAGATCTAATGGAGAGTATAATTTTGCGAAGTATTTTCCCCATTCATTTGCAATATGGTTTGGCTGTCGAACTATGTTATCGTCGAATTTCATTTCCGCCCCCGGACTAGAACGAGAAGCGTTTCGACGCCTGTTAATCGCCTTCCAGAATGTTGCACTATCCACCTCCAGCGTGCGGTCTATTTCGCTGTGCAGATTTATTTCATATGTGTCAACAGCTCGTCTATGTATCTTCCTAAATAAACATTTAGCTTTTTTATATTCCATGTATGACGCATGTTCGATGCCACGTGGACGACCGTGAGCTACCCATATTTTACGAAATGTTTTCATTTGGATTATGTTGAACAGATAACTCTTTGGACCAGTACGGTTTCAGAAAATGTCTAAATTGTGCCACAGGTATGTGTCGTCGTGTCACACTATCGATTTTGTCTACGATCGTTGTATACAGCATGTCAACATCGGCGGGGGCGGTGACTGCGGTAAACCGATCCAATATGGTGATAGATTCAATTGCCATTTCTCGGTTATACGTCTGTTTTACAGCTTCTGGAATTTTATTCCAGTTCACACGTCGGACTGCTGGTACCTCATTATCGCCGGTGTCACAAACTGGTATCACCATGCTGCACGTGACTGGTCTGTGTCGGGACACATTCGGTACATCGTCATCCAGTATTTCACACGATGTTACGAGATCAACACTTTCACATGGTACACAAATATGGTCTATCAACGACTCATGTTCACCGTTGTATGAGACAAATGTAGAACTCGCTCCTGTACACATAGATAGCGTGTTCACGGATACCATATTTTTACTTAACATAAAGTCATTAAGGCATCGGCTTCTATTATCCACAGGTTTACGAAACCTAGCTGATACCAAGTTGGCGTTCATATCACCCATAATTATGACAATACCTTTGTCACAGTATACTGATATCAAATCGTTCATTTTCTCCATATAATGTCTATATGTAGAAATTGAATGATTTGAGCAAGGAAGATAAACTTGAAATATGAACATATACACACCTTGATCGAGATAGAATTGAATGCCTACAATTTTATCATCATCAATATTTATATGTGTAACATGTTGATTGTGTGTCCTATGCCACATCAGCGACACGCCACCTTTACCAACACGTCTACTTCCTGGTAAACTCAAGTCTGTATCAGCTTTTGATACACTACAGTAGTTATTATCTATTGAGTCCATGAAGTTCAGATCCTTTTCATATAGCCAATGTTCAGCTATGCCACAGAAATCTACTTTGTTTGCATTCAACGTATCACACATATATGAGCTACTTGACATTATGCCAGTGGCATTCCATGAGAGTAAATTAATGTGTTTGTCAGCCATGAGTATTTTTGTTAAGTTTGAGCAAAACACGATAGAACATGTGACGTGATGTGCGAGTGCTATGACCAGGTGGCCCTACCCTCTGGATATATGTACGGATTATACTCATCGATGTCCGATCGGCCATACCGGGTATTCCTGTTACGCGTTGCTGACCGTCTCTGCCTCATTTGGGCAGGTGACTGCCATAGTCTACATTCTACACCTTTTGGCCAAAATTCTGGGTCTTCCAATTTTGCGCACTGATCATTATCTTCAACATTTAGCCTGATTACTACATTGTCTTTATTTCTCCTACTTGGCCAAATAGTGATCCATGTAACATCCGGCCCCCTTTTTTGTACATACCTATATAGTATGTCTTCGGTAATTTCCGGTGTAAAACCACCCAGATAAAAACGTTTTGTTTGTTTCTTTACATACTTGCTAAACCCATCCAAATCACCGACGTTGGTTATGACGTCATCATCATTGCCCAATCGTCGTGCAATGTGCACATTAATATTAGACATATGTTCAGCTATACGGCAGTCTTGGACCGCATTATCGGAAGTGTGTACAGTGTTCACATTTGGCATCACGTCGGGTGTTATATTTTGTTCATTGTTTCCATAGCGATACAGCCCACTGTCACTACACGTTCGCACATCACTTGTCACATATTCATTCAGACCAGACTGCGCATTATTGTGATCTGAGACAGTAACGTCATGGTTATACCCATCACGTACCCAGGCATCATGGCCTCTAGTGACCGGTGTTACTTCACTCATTGTCTGGCACATATTATTATATGTCGGGCTATGGTATTCACCCGTGGGGATTGCAACGTAATCTGTGCATCCATGTGCACCTGTGACGTCATGGTTGGCAATGTCAGTTGTCGTCACCGATACATCACGCACATCACCAATGTCATCGGTGGGATGAATTTCGTGGGGCGAGACATCTTCAGGTATATGCAAACCTATAGGGCTAGCGTATACCGATGGCTCTGGTGCATGGGTGCGGGATGTATTAGTGTCGGAACCGTCACCGCCATTCACCCTGGTACTTCTGTTTGACGCCTAATATATCGGTGCTGAGGTTGGACACCGTATCATGGAGCACCTTCACCGCCGCACTACACTGACAGTCCGGGCCGTCAGTAACGATGGACTTGTTTGGGTCGGCTGTAGAGCAGTGGCGGGATTTACCGCCCTTTCCGAGACTAATGACATCTTTCATTTCCGAATACTCAGAACCTTCGGTAACGGCCATTATCGTATGTATGTCCTTGGCTAGTTTCCATGGCACCGCCTCTCCAGTGCGTGTTCGTACCCTCCGTTTCAGCTCGCACTGTAGGCCGTACGGGAAATCGTCGTCGTAACATTTCAAATGCTCAAATACGTCTGATCGTATCTGATTTAGTGCGATTTCACACTGGGAATACTTCACAAGGAGTCTGTTGATAAACATATCTGAAGGATATTCCCTAAACATACACAACAGCTCACTGCGTACTGTATCATCAGCCGTACAGTCATCGTTGTCGTCTGCTTCCTCATTGAGCGTAAGGGAACTTGACGTCGTATTCGGGGTGACGTCAACAGTATTTACCGGCATTTTCACCTCTGTCGTTTCCGACGAATCGACAAACACGGGAGTCAATTCCGTATAGAACACATCTGTGTTGTCGGTGGCCATCATTGCGATGTTTTACGGTAACGCGCTGCCGTAAATGTCACTGAGCGGGTCTATCAACCATGACGGGATTTGTTGCGGCAGTGTAGTGCGATCGCTCAACCGTGACGAGTCGCCAATCATACCCCGCTTACCGGTAAGCCGATATAAGTTCATGTACTAGTTACCTATCAGGCCTTCGGGGCATGTTATTTGGACAATGAGATGGGCGATGTTATAAATAGAAAACAGTTTTTGAAGGAATATGTATAAAACATTACCATTTTATAGTCCACAAATACACATATCACATGTTAATACACTTTTGCACACAATATCCAAAAAGTGTTCCATAATGTTACGTAGTTTTTAAATTAAATCCAAATTATCAGGAGCCACAAACAAGTTGGATCTCTCACTCGCGCATGCGCATTCATCCGAATTATTGTAGCTAGAGTTTAGAGTTACTACCCCGCTCCATAACTCTTGCGTAGATATATCGGAGGCGAATTATTGTAGCTAGAGTTGCTAGCCCGCTCCATACCTCTTTCCTAGATAACATATCGGAGACGGATTATTGTAGCTAGAGTTGCTACCTCACTCCATACCTCTTACCTAGATAACATATCGGAGGAGAATTATTGTAAATATTGTTGCTACCCCGCTCCATACCTCTTGCGTAGATAACATATCGAAGGCGAATTATTGTAACTATAGTTGCTACCCCGCTCCATACAGCTTGCGTAGATAACATATCGGAGGCGGATTATTGTATCTAGAGTTTCTACCCAGCTCCATACCTCTTGCGTAGATATATCGGAGGCGAATTAGTGTAGCTAGAGTTGCTACTCCGCTCCAAACCTGTTGCCTAGACATCATATTGGAGGCTGATTATTTTATTTGGCGTTGCTATCCCGCCGCTCCATACATATTGCATAGATAACATTTTGGAGGTGAATTCTTGTAGCTAGAGTTGCTACCCCGCTCCATACCTCTTGTCTAGATAAAATATCGGAGGGGAATTATTGTAGCTAGAGTTGCTGCCCAGCCCCATACCTCTTGCCTAGATGACATATCGGAGGCGGATTTTTGTATCTAGAGTTGCTATCCCGCTCCATACCTCTTGCCTAGATAACATATCGGAGGCGGATTATTGTATCTAGAGTTGCTACCCCGCTCCATACCTCTTGCGTAGATAACATATCGGAGGCGAATTATTGTGGCTAGAGTTGCTACCCCGCTCCATACCTCTTGCGTAGATAACATATCCGAGGCGGATTATTGTAGCTAGAGTTGCTACCCTGCTCCATACCTCTAGTTTAGATAAAATATCGGAGGCGAATTATTGTAGCTAGAGTTGCTACCCCGCTCCATACCTCTTGCGTAGATAACACATCGGGGGCGAATTATTGTAGCTAGAGTTGCTACCCCGCTCCATACCTCTTGCCTAGATAACATATCGGAGGCGAATTATTGTAGCTAGAGTTGCTACACCGCTCCATACCTCTTGTCTAGATAAAATATCGGAGGCGAATTATTATAGCTAGAGTTGCTACCCCGCTCCATACCTCTTGCGTAGATAACATATCGGAGGCGAATTATTGTAGCTAGAGTTGCTACCCCGCTCCATACCTGTGTCTAGATATATCGGAGGCGAATTATTGTAGCTGCGTTGCTACCCCGCTCCATACCTCTTGCTAGATAACATATCGGAGGCGGATTATTGTAGCTAGAGTTGCTACACCGCTCCATACCTCTTGTCTAGATAAAATATCGGAGGCGAATTATTGTAGCTAGCGTTGCTACCCCGCTCCATACCTCTTGCGTAGCTAATATATCGGAGGCGAATTATTGTAGCTAGAGTTGCTACCCCGCTCCGTACCTCTTGTCTAGATAAAATATCCGAGGCGAATTATTGTCGCTAGAGTTGCTACCCTGCTCCATACCTCTTGCGTAGATAACATATCGGAGGCGGATTATTGTAGCTAGAGTTGCTACCCCGCTCCATACCTCTTGCGTAGATAACATATCGGAGGCGGATTATTGTAGCTAGAGTTGCTACCCCGCTCCATACCTCTTGTCTAGATAAAATATCCGAGGCGAATTATTGTAGCTAGAGTTGCTACACCGCTCCATACCTCTTGCGTAGATAACATATCGGAGGCGAGAATTATTGTATCTAGAGTTGCTACCCCGCTCCATACCTCTTGCGCAGATAACATGTCGGAGGCGAATTATTGTATCTAGAGATGCTACCCCGCTCCATACCTCTTGCGTAGATAACATATCGGAGGCGAATTATTGTAGCTAGATTTGCTAACCCGCTCCATACCTCTTGCGTAGATAACATATCGGAGGCGGATTATTGTAGCTAGAGTTGCTACCCCTCTCCATACCTCTTGTCTAGATAAAAAATCGGAGGCGAATTATTGTAGCTAGAGTTGCTACCCCGCTCTATACCTTTTGCGTAGATAACATATCGGAGGCGAATTATTGTAGCTAGAGTTGCTACTCCGCTCCATACCTCTTGCGTAGATAACATATCGGAGGCAGATTATAGTAGCTAGAGTTGCTACCCCGCTCCATACCTCTTTTCTAGATAAAATATCGGAGGCGAATTATTGTAGCTAGAGTTGCTACCCCGCTCCATACCTCTTGCGTAGATAACATATCGGAGGCGAATTATTGTAGCTAGAGTTGCTACTCCGCTCCATACCTCTTGCGTAGATAACATATCAGAGGCGGATTATTGTAGCTAGAGTTGCTACCCCGCTCCATACCTCGTGTCTAGATAAAATATCGGAGGCGAATTATTGTAGCTAGAGTTGCTACCCCGCTCCATACCTCTTGCCTAGATAAAATATCGGAGGCGAATTATTGTAGCTAGAGTTGCTACACCGCTCCATACCTCTTGTCTAGATTAAATATCGGAGGCGAATTATGGTAGCTAGAGTTGCTACCCCGCTCCATACCTCTTGCGTAGATAACATATCGGAGGCGAATTATTGTAGCTAGAGTTGCTACCCCGCTCCATACCTCTTGTCTAGATAAAATATCCGAGGGGAATTATTTTAGCTAGAGTTGCTACCCCGCTCCATACCTCTTGCGTAGATAACATATCGGAGGCGAATTATTGTAGCTAGAGTTGCTACTCCGCTCCATACCTCTTGCGTAGATAACATATCGGAGGCGGAATATTGTAGCTAGAGTTGCTACTCCGCTCCATACTTCTTGCGTAGATAACATATCAGAGGCGGATTATTGTAGCTAGAGTTGCTGCCCCGCTCCATACCTCGTGTGTAGATAAAATACCGGAGTCGAATTATTGTAGCTAGAGTTGCTATCCCGCTCCATACCTCTTCCATAGATAACATATCGGAGGCGAATTATTGTAGCTAGAGTTGCTACCCCGCTCCATACCTCTTGTCTAGATAAAATATCCAAGGCGAATTATTGTAGCTAGAGTTGCTACCCCACTCCATACCTCTTGCGTAGATAACATATCGGAGGCGAATTATTGTAGCTAGAGTTGCTACCCCGCTCAATACCTCTTGCGTAGATAACATATCAGAGGCGAATTATTGTAGCTAGAGTTTTAGAGTTGCTACCCCATCCCCCCCCCCGCTCCATACCTCTTTGCGTAGATAACATATCGGAGGCGAATTATTGTAGCTAGAGTTTGCTACAAAACAACCGAACTCCAAATAACCTCTTGCGTACATAACATATCGAAGCGAATTATTGTAGCTAGAGTTTCTAACTCCCACTCCATACCTCTTGCGTAGATAACATATCGGAAGGCGGATTATTGTAGCTAGAGTTGCTACCCCTCTCCATAACCTCTTGTCTAGATAAAAAATAAATCGGAGGCGAATTATTGTAGCTAGAGTTGCTACCGAAACCCGTCCATACCTTTTGCGTAGATTTAACATATCGGAGCGAATTATTGTAGCTAGCTAGAGTTCGCTACAACCGCTCCATACCTGTCTAGATAAAATATCGAGGTAGGCGAATTATTATAGCTAGAGTTGCTACCCCAACCCCGCTCCATACCTCTTGCGTAGATAACATATCGGAGGCGAATTATGGTAGCTAGAGTTGCTACCACCTCCCCCCGGCTCCATACCTCTTGCGTAGATAACATATCGGAGGCGAATTATTGTAGCTAGAGTTACTACCTTGCTCCATACCTCTTTTCTAGATAAAATATCCGAGGCGAATTATTGTAGTTAGAGTTGCTACCCCGCTCCATACCTCTTAAGCGTAGATAATATCGGAGGCGAATTATTGTAGCGTAAGTGCTACTCCGCTCCATAACCTCTTGCGTAGATAACAATATCGGAGGCGGATTATTGCAGCTAGAGTGCTACCCCGCTCCATACCTCGTGTCTAGATATATCGAGCGAATTATTGTAGCTAGAGTTGCTACCCCCGCTCCATACCTCTTGCGTATAGATATCGGAGGCGGATTATTGTACTAGAGTTGCTACACCGCACCATACCTCTTGTCTAGATAAAATATCGGAGGCGAATTATTGTAGCTAGCGTTGCTAACAACCCGATCCATACCTCTTGCGTAGCTAATATATCGGAGGCTTATTGATTGTAAGCTAGAGTTGCCTACCCCGCTCCGTACCTCTTTGTCTAGATAAAATATCCGAGGCGAATTATTGTCGCTAGAGTTGCTACCCTGCTCCTACCTCTTTTGCGTAGATAACATATCGGAGGCGAATTATTGTAGCTAGAGTTGCTACTCCGCTCCATACCTCTCCGTAGTATACCATATCGGAGGCGGATATTGTAGCTAGAGTTGCTACCCCTATACCTCACCATACCTCTTGCGTATATAACATCGGAGGCGGATTATTGTAGCTGAGTTGCTACCCCCCACGCTCCTATACCTCTTGCTAGATAAAAATACCGAGCGAATTATTGTAGCTAGAGTTGCTACACCGCTCCATACCTCTTGCGTAGATAACATATCGGAGGCGAGAATAATTGTATCTAGAGTTGCTACCCCCGCTCCATACCTCTTGCGCAGATAACATGTCGGAGCGAATTATTGTATCTAAGATGCTACCTCTCTCCATACCTCTTGCTATAACAATATCGGAGGCGAATTATTGTAGCTAGATTTGCTAACCCTTTTCCATAAGCCTCCTTGTGCGTAGATAATATATCGAGCGGATTATTGTAGCTAGTTGCTACCCCTCTCCACTAACCTCTTGTAATATAAAAAAAACGAGGCGAATTATTGAGCTAGAGTTGCTACCGCTCTATACCTTTTGCGAGATAACATATCGGAGGCGAATTATTGAAGCTAGAGTTGCTACACCGCTCCATACCTCTTGCGTAGATAACATATCGAGGCAGATTATAGTAGCTAGAGTTGCTACCCCCGCTCCATACCTCTTTCTAGATAAATATCGGAGGCGAATTATTGTAGCTAAGTTGCTACCCCCCGCTCCATACCTCTTCGTAGATAACATATCGGAGGCGAATTATTGTAGCTAGTTTGCTACTCCGCTCCATAACCTCTTGCGTAATAACATATCAGAGGCGATTATTGTAGCTAGAGTTGCTACCCGCTCCATACCTGTTGAGATCATATCGGAGGCGAATTATTGTAGCTAGAGTTGCAAACCCCGCTACCTCTTGCCTAGATAAAATATCGGAGGCGAAATTATTGTAGCTAAGAGTTGCTACAACCGCTCCATACCTCTGTCAGATTAAATATCGGAGGCGAATTATGGTAGCTAGAGTTGCTACCACGCTCCATACCTCTTGCGTAGTAACATATCGGAGTCGAATTATTGTAGCTAGAGTTGCTACCGCCCGCCCATAACCTCTTGTCTAGATAAAATATCCGAGGGTTAATTAATTTAGCTAGAGTTGCTACCCCGCTCCTATACCTCTTGCGTAGATAACATATCGGAGGCGAATTATTGTAGCTAGAGTTGCTACTCCGCTCCATACCTCTTGCGTACATACATATGGAGCGGAATATTGTAGCTAGAGTTGCTACTCCGCTCCATACTTCTTGCGTAGATAACATATCAGAGGCGGAATTATTGTAGCTAAGAGTTTGCTGCCCCGCACCATACCTCTTTTGTGTAGATATACCGAGTCGAATTATTGTAGCTATTAGTTTGCTATCAGCTCCAATACCTCTTCCATAGATAACATATCGGAGGCGAATTATTGTAAGCTAAGATTGCTACCCCGCTCCACACCTCTTGTCTAGATCAAATATCCAAGGCGAATTATTGGTAGCTAGAGTTGCTACCCCACTCCATACCTCTTGCGTAGATAACATATCGGAGGCGAATTATTGTAGCTAGAGTTGCTACCCCGCTCAATACCTCTTGCGTAGATAACATATCAGAGGCGAATTATTGTAGCTAGAGTTTAGAGTTGCTACCCCGCTCCATACCTCTTGCGTAGATAACATATCGGAGGCGAATTATTGTAGCTAGAGTTGCTACACCGCTCCATACCTCTTGCGTACATAACATATCGGAAGCGAATTATTGTAGCTAGAGTTTCTAACCCACTCCATACCTCTTGCGTAGATAACATATCGGAGGCAGATTATTGTAGCTAGAGTTGCTACCCCTCTCCTACCTCTTGTCATAGGATTAAAAAAAATTCGAGGCGAATTATAGTAGCTAGAGTTGCTACCCCCCGCTCCAATACCTTTTGCGTAGATAACATATCGGAGGCGAATTATTGTAGCTAGAGTTTGCTACTACCGCTCATACCTCTTGCGTAGCTCATATCGGGGCGGATTATTGTCGCTAGAGTGTACCCCCACCCCGCTCCATAACCTCTTTTCTAGATAAATACGGAGGCGAAATTATTGTAGCTAGAGTTGCTACCCCTCCATACCTCTTACGTAGATAACATATCGGAGGCGAATTATTGTAGCTAGAGTTGCTACCCTTCCGCTCCCATACCTCTTGCGTAGATAACATATCAGAAGGCGGATTATTGTAGCTAGAGTTTGCTACCCCGCTCCATACCTCGTGCTAGATAAAATATCCGAGGCGAATTAAGCTAGAGTTGCTACCAACGCTCACCATCTTGCCTAGATAACATATCGGAGGCGAATTATTGTAGCTAGAGTTGCTACACACACGCTCCATACCTCTTGTCTAGATAAAATATCGGAGGCGAATTATGGTACTAGAGTTGCTACCGCCGCTCCATACCTCTTGCGTAGATAACATACGGAGGCAATTATTGTAGCTAGAGTTGCTACTCCGCTCAATACCTCTTGTCTAATAAAATATCCGAGTTGAATTATTGTAGCTAGAGTTGCTACCCCGCTCCATACCTCTGTTGTAGATAACATATCGGAGGCGAATTATTGTAGCTAGATTGCTACTCCGCTCCATACCTCTGTAAGATAACATAACGGAAGGCGGAATATTGTAGCTGGAGTTGCTACCCCCGCTCCATACCTCTTGTGTAGACATATCGGAGGCGGAATATTGTAGCTGGAGTTTGCTCACCCCCGCTCCAACCATATTTTGCGTGATAACATACGGAGGCGAATTATTGTAGCTAGAGTTGCTACTCCGCTCCATACCTCTTGCGTAGATAACATATCGGAGGCGGATTATTGTACTAGAGTTGCTAACCAAACCGCTCCATACCTCTTTTCTAGATAAAATATCGGAGGCGAATTATTGTAGCTAGAGTTGCATACCCCGCTCCATACCTCTTGCCTAGATAACATATCGGAGGCGAATTAATTAGCTCGTGTTGCACCTGCTCCATACCTCTTGCGTAGATAACATATCTGAGTGCGCATTATTGTAGCTAGAGTTGCTACCCCCCACGCTCCATACCTCTTTGTAGATTAACATTATCGTAGGCGAATTATGTATCTAGATTGCCTAACCCCCCG
This sequence comes from Conchocele bisecta, assembly GCA_029237695.1. Classification (NCBI taxonomy): domain Eukaryota; kingdom Metazoa; phylum Mollusca; class Bivalvia; order Lucinida; family Thyasiridae; genus Conchocele; species Conchocele bisecta. The sequence continues at coordinate 132,939,701 of CM055267.1, forward strand.
CTCCATCTCTGTCTAGATAAAATAACGGAGGCGAATTATTGTAGCTAAGTTGTGCACCCCCCCCGCTCCATACCTCTTGCGTAGATAACATATCGGAGGCGAATTATTGTAGCTAGAGTTGCTACCCCACTCCATACCTCTTGCGTAGATAACATATCGGAGGCGAATTATTGTACTAGAATTGCTACCCTGCTCCATACCTCTTGCGTAGATAACATATCGGAGGCGGATTATTGTAGCTAGAGTTGCTACCCTGCTCCATACCTCTTGTCTAGATAAAATATCCGAGGCGAATTATTGTAGCTAGAGTTGCTAACCCGCTCCATACCTCTTGCGTAGATAACATATCAGAGGCGAATTATTGTAGCTAGAGTTGCTACCCCGCTCCATACCTCTTGCGTAGATAACATATCGGAGGCGAATTATTGTAGCTAGAGTTTAGAGTTGCTACCCCGCTCCATACCTCTTGCGTAGATAACATATCTGAGGCGAATTATTGTAGCTAGAGTTTAGAGTTGCTACCCCGCTCCATACCTCTTGCGTAGATAACATATCGGAGGCGAATTATTGTAGCTAGAGTTGCTACCCCGCTCCATACCTCTTGTCTAGATAAAATATCCGAGGCGAATTATTGTAGCTAGAGTTGCTACCCCGCTCCATACCTCTTGCGTATATTATAATCGGAGAAGATTATTGTAAGCTAGAGTTTGCTACAAAACCGCATACCTCTCTCCTAATGAAATATCGGAGGCTAATTATTGTAAGCCTAGTTGCTACCCCGCTCCAAACCTCTTGCGTAGATAACATATCGGATGCGAATTATTGTAGCTAGAGTTGCTACCCCGCTCCATACCTCTTGCGTAGATAACATATCAGAGGCGAATTATTGTAGCTAGAGTTTAGAGTTGCTACCCCGCTCCATACCTCTTGCCTAGATAACATATCGGAGGCGAATTATTGTAGCTATAGTTGCTACCCCGCTCCTTACCTCTTGCGTAGATAACATATCGGAGGCGAATTATTGTAGCTAGAGTTGCTACCCCGTTCCATACCTATAGCGTAGATAACATATCGGAGGCGGATTATTGTACCTAGAGTTGCTTCCCCGCTCCATACCTCTTGTCTAGATAAAATATCGGAGGCGAATTATTGTAGCTAGAGTTGCTACGCCGCTCAATACCTCTTGCGTAGATAACATACCGGAGGCAAATTATTGTAGCTAGAGTTGCTACCCCGCTCCAAACGTCTTGCGTAGATAACATATCGGAGGCGAATTATTGTAGCTAGCGTTGATACCCCGCTCCATACCTTTCTTGCGTATGATAACATATCGGAGGCGGATTATTATTGTAGCTAGAGTTGCTACCCGCTCCATACCTCTTGTGTAGAATAACATATCGGAGGCGAAATTATTTGTAGCTAGAGTTTGCTTAACCCCGCTCCATAACCTTTTGCGCAGATAAGATGTCGGGAGGCGAAGTATTGTAGATAGAGTTGCTACCCAGCCTCCTAGTCTTGCCGTAGATAACCTTTCGAAGGCGAATTTATTGTAGCTAGAGTGTTAGGTTGCTACCCCGCTCCTTAACACGTCATGCGTAGATAAAATATCGGAGGGCGAATTAGTTGTAGCTAGAGTTGCTACATGCTCATACCTCTTGCGTTAGCTAAACCCATATCGGAGGCGAATTATTGTAGGCCAAGAGTTTGCTACCCCGCTCCATTCCTCTTTGGCGTAAGATAACATATCGGAGGGCGGATTATTCGTAAGCTAGAGTTGCTTACCCCATGCTCAATACCTCTTGCGTAGATAAACATAGTCGGAGGGCGAATTATTGGTTGCTAGCGTTTAGGAGTTGCTACCCCGCTCCATTACCTCTTGCGTTGAAACATTTCGGGGAGAAATTAATTGTAGCAGAGTTGCTTACCCGGTCCTTACCGGCTGGAGTTTTTTAGATTACATTCGGAGGCGATTTATTGTAGTTGAGTTGCTACCCCGCTCCATACCTCTTGCGTAGATAAACATATCAGGAGGCGAAATTATTGTAGCTAGAGTTGATACCCCGCTCCATACTCTTGGTTAGATAACATATCGAAGGCGGATTCTTGTTAGATAGTGTTGTTACCCGATAGGATAAAACCTCTTTTCCTATGTAAAATTTCGGAGGCGAATTATTGTAGCTAGAGTTGACTACCCCTCCGTCCATTACCTCTTGCGTTAGATAACATATCGGGGCGGATGTTTAAGTTTTGTTAGCTAGAGTTGCTACCCCTCCGCTCCTACCTCTTGCGTAGATTAACATATCGGATGGCGGAATTATTGTAGGCTTAGAGGTTTGCTTACCCGACCGCTCCCATACCTCTTGCGTAGATTAACATATCGGAGGCGGATTTATTGTAGCTAGGTTGCTTTACCCCGTCCATACCCCTTTTGTGTATGATAACATTGCCCGGAGGCGAATTATTGTAGCTAGAGTTGCTTTTACCCCGCTCCATGCCTTTGCGCCAAAAGATAAGTGTCGGAGGCGAAATTATTTGTTAGGCTAGAGTTGCTACCAGCTCCATACCTCCTAGGCGTAGATAACCATATCGAAGGCGAATTATTGTAGCTTAGGAGTGTAGAGTTGAATAACCCCGCTCAATACGGTCTTGGCGTATGTTAACATTTCCGGAGGCGAATTTATTGTAGGCATTAGAGTTGCCTACTCCGCTCCATACCTCTTGCGTAGAATAATCATTTTTTTTCGGAGGCGAATTAATTGTAGGGGTAGAGTTGCTACCCGGTTCCATTACCTTAGCGGTAGATAACATATCGGGTAGGCGGATTATTGTAGCTAGAGTTGATACCGCCGTCATAACCTCTTGCGTAGATAAAACATATCGGAGGCCGGGAAATTATTGGTAGCTAGAGTTTTGATACCCCCCCCCCGCTTTTTTTCCCATTACCTCTTGTGTAGATAAAAACATTTATCGGAGGCGGAATTTTATTGTAGCTGAGGTTGGCATTACCCGGCCGCTCCATACCTTTTTATTGCCCCCGTAAGGATAAAAGATGTCAGGAGGCGAATTATTGTAGCTAGCGTTTAGAGTTGGCTTACCCCGGCTCCATACCTCATTGCGTAGATAACATATCGGAAGGCGAATTACTTGTAGCTAGGAGGTTGCTAACCCTGTTTCCATTACCTTCTTGCCAAGATAACCCCCATATCGGAGGCGAATTATTGTCCGCTAGAGTTGCTACTCGCTCCATTCTCTTGCGTCGAATAAACATATCGGAGGCGGAATTATTTGTAGCTAGGGAGTTGCCCTACCCCGCTCATACCTCGTTGCGTAGATAATCATATCGGTTGGGCGAATTATTGTAGCTAGAGTTTGCTACCCCCTCCGATTCCATTCCTTTGCGTAGTAAACCTTAATCGGAGGCGGATTATTGGTAGCTTGAAGTTTGCTACCCCGCTCCATACCTCTTGGCTTAGGATTAACCTTATCGGTTGGCGTGAATATTGTAGCTAGAGTTGCTAACGCCCGCTTCCATTACCTCTTGCGTAGATAACATTTATCGGAAGGCGTAATTATTGTAGCTAGTGTTTAGGAGTTGCTACCCCACGTTCCATTACCTCTTTGCGTAGATAAAACATATCGGAGGCGGAAAATTATTGTAGCTAGAGTTGCTACCCGCTTCATACCTCTTGAGTAATAAAATATTCGGGTGCGGAATTAAATTGTAGCTTTAAGAGTTGCTACCCGCTCCATACTCTTGGCGTAAGATTAACCATTTGTCGGAGGCGAATTCTTGTAGGCTTTAGAGTTGCTACCCGCTCCATTACCTCTTGCGTAGAGGTGGGAACATATCGGAGGCGGAATTACTTGTAGCTTTAGAGTTTGCTACCCGCTTCCATACCTCTTGCCATAGATAAATATCGGGGGAGGCGAATTATTTGTCCGCTAGAGTTGCTTACTCCGCTCCATACCTCTTGCGTAGATAACATATCGGAGGGGCGGATTATTGTAGCTAAGAGTTTTGTACCCCTCGCTCCAATACTCTTGCCGTAGATAACATATCGGGGAGGCGGAATTATTGTAGCTAGAGTTGCTACCCCGCTCCATACCCTTTGGTAGATAACATATCCAGAGGCGAATTAATGTAGTTAGATTTAGAGTTGTACCCGCTCATTTACCTCTTGCGTAGTTAATAATCTGGAGGCGGATTATTATAGCTAGGAGGTTGGCTACCCCGCCTTCAACCTTCTTGCGTTAGATAAATTATCGGAGGCGAATTATTGGTTAGATTAGCGTTGATACCCCGCTCCATTACCTCTTGCGTAGATAACCCATATCGGAGGGCGGATTAATTGTAGCTAGAAGTTGCTTACCCCGCTCCATACCTTTCTTGCGTAGTTAACATATCGGAGGTGGATTCTTGTAGTAGGAGTTGCTACCCCGCTCCAATTTTTGCCTCTTTTCATATAAAATATCGGAGGCGAATTATTGTAGTTTAGGAGTTGCTACCCCGCTCCCGATACCTCTTTTGCGTATATAAATTTTTCGGGAGGCGAATTTATTGTAGCTAGGAGTTGGCGACCCCGCTCCTAACCTTTTCTTGCGTAGTTAACATATCGGAGGTGAATTATTGTGTAGGATGCTTACCCTCCGCTCCATATCCTTGCGTAGGATAACCATTATTTCGGATTGCGGATTAATTGTAGCTAAGAGGTGCTACACCGCTCCATAAACCTCTTGGCTAGGATAAATATCGGAAGGCGGTTTATTGTAGCTAGAGTTGCTAACCCCGCTCCATAACCTCTTGTGTAGATAACATTATCGGAGGCCGAATTTATTGGTTAGCTAGAGTTGGCTACCCGCTCCATTTACCTTTTCGAAGATTAAGATGTCGGTGGCGATTTATTGTTAGCTAGCGTTGCCTACCCAGCTCCATAACCTCTTGCGTAGATAACATAATCGGAAGGCGGAATTATTGTTAGCTAGAAGTTGTTAGAGTTGCTACCCCGACTCCATACGTTTGCGCTAGAAAATAACATTTATCGGGAGAGCGAATTTTATTGTAGCTAGAGTTAAGTTGCTACTCCGCTCCATTACCTCTTGCGTAGATTAACATATCGGAGGCGGAATTATTTGTAGCTAGAGTTGACTACCCCGCTCCATACCTCTTGCGTTCGATAACATATCGGGGAGGCGGATTATTGGTTTAGCTAGAGTTTGCTAATCCCGCCTCCATAACCTTCTTCTTGCGTTAGAATAAACATATCAAGAGGCGAATTTATTGTAGCTAGAGGTTTTAGAGTTGCTACCCCGCTCCCATACCTTGGCGTTAGATTAAATATCGAGGCGAATATATTGTAGCTAAGAGTGCTACCGCTTCCCATACCTCTTGCGTAGAGGTAACATATCGGAGGCGGAATTATTGTAGCTAGAGTTGCTACCCCGCTCCATACCTCTTTGCGTAGATAAACTATCGGAGGCGATATATTGTAGCTAGAGTTAGTTGCTACGCTATACCTCTTGCGTAGTAAACATATCGGAGGCGGATTATTGTAGCTAGAGTTGCTACCGCTGAGATAACATATCGGAGGCAGGCGGATTCCATTACCTCTTGTAGTAAAATATCGGAGGCGGTTATTGTAGCTAGAGTTGCTACCCCGCTCTACCTCTTGCTAGATAACATCGGAGGCGAATATTGTGCTAGGAGTTGCACGCTCCATACCTCTTGTAGAAAAACATATCGGAGGGATTAATTGTAGCTAGATTGTCACCGCTCCATACCTCTTGCTAGATAGCATATCGGAGGCGAATTATTGTACTAGGAGTTGCTCCGCTCCAATTACCTTGTAGATAACATATCGGAGCGGAATTTGTAGCTAGAGTTCTACCCGCTCCATACCTATTGCGTAGATAACATGTCAGAGGCGAATTATTGTAGCTAGAGTTTAGAGTTGCTACCCCGCTCCATACCTCTTGCGTAGATAACATATCGGAGGCGAATTCTGTAGCTAGAGTTGCTACCCCGTTCCACCTCTTGCCAGATACATATCGGGGGGCGATTATTGTCGTGGTTGCTACGCTCCATCCTTTGCTAACGATAACATATCGGAGGCGATTATTGTGCTAGAGTTGCTACCCCGCTCCATACCTCTTGCCTAGAAAAAAAAATCGGGGGCGATTTGTAGCTAGGTTTCTACGCTCCATACCTCTTGCGTAGATAACATCGGAGGCGGATTATTGTAGCTAGAGTTGCTACCAGCTCCATACCTCTTGCTAGATATAAATCCGAGGCGAATTAGTGCTATATCCGAGCCGAGGTTATTGTAGCTGAGTTGCTACCCCGCCTATACCTCGTGTAGTTAACATATCGGAGGCGAAATTATGTAGCTATAGTTGCACGCTCCATACCTCTTGTGTAGATAACATATCGGAGAAGGATTATTGTAGCTAGATTGCTTACCCGCTCATACCTCCTTGCGTAGATAACCATATCAAGCAATTATGTACCTAAGTTTTTAAGAGTTTGCCTACCCGCTTTCCATTAAACCTCGGCGTAAAAGATTACATATCCGGAGGTCGAAATTATTGTAGCTAGAGATTGCTAACCCCCGCTCCATACCCTCTTGCGTAGAATAACCATATCGGAGGCGAATTATTGTAGCCAGGATTGATACCACCCGCTTCCATACCATCTTGCGTATATACCATATCTGGAGGCGGAATTATTGTAGCTAGAGTTGCTACCCCGCTCCGTACCTCCCTTTTCCTTCTTATAAAATATCGAGTCGAATTATTGTAGCTTAAAAATGGGAAAAAAAAAAAAAAAAAAAGAAAGAGTTTGCTACCCCGGCTCCATACTCTTGCTAGGATTAACATTATCGGAGTCGAATAAATGTAGCAATTTGGCTACTCCCGCTACCATAACCTCCTTGCTTAGATAACATACGATTGCGGATTATTGGTTAGCTAAGTTGCTACACCGCCTCCATTCAGGAATTAACTCTTGGTCTAGAATTAACAGATTTTCGTAGGCGAATTATTGTAGCTAAGATTGCCCACTCCGCTCCATACCTTCTTGCGTAAGATTAACAATCTCGGAGGCGAATTTATTGTATCTAGAGTTGCTACCCCACCGCTCCATAACCTATTGCGTAGATAACATGTCGGAGGCGAATTATTGTAGCTAGAGTTGCTACCCCGCTCCATACCTCTTGCGTAAGATAACATATCGGAGGCGAATTAATTGTAGCTAGAGTGCTAGAGTGCTAACCCCCGGCTCCTTACCCCTATTCCGCTCCATACCTTCTTGCTAGATAAATATCGGAGGCGAATTATTGTAGCTAGGAGTTTGCTACCCGCTCCATACCTCTTGCGTAGATAACATATCGAGAGGCGAATTATTGTAGCTAGAGTTGTACACGCTCCATACTCTTGCTTATATAACATATCAGGAGGGCGAATTATTGTAGCTAGAGGCGTTTGACCCCGCTCCATACCTTCTTGCGTAGATAACATATCGGAAGCTGAGTATTGTAGCTCCAGAGTAGCTACCCCTATCCTATCATGTCTAGATAAAAAAATCGGAGGCGAATTATTGTAGCTAGAGTTGCTACCCCGCTCCATACCTTTTGCGTAGACTAACATATCGGAGGCGAATTATTGTAGCTAGAGTTGCTACTCGCTAACCATACCTTCTTGTGTAGATAACATATGGAGTGGATTATTGTAGCTAGAGTTTGCTACACGCCTCCATCCTTTGTCTAGTAAAATAAATTTTCGGAGGGAATTAGTAGCTAGGTTGCTTACCCCGCTCATACCTTTGTTAGATAAAAATATCGAGGCGGAATTATTGTAGCTATTTGAGTTGCTACCCGCTCCCATAATCTTGCCGTAGATAAACTATCGGAGGCGAATTATTGTAGCTAGAGTTGCTACCCGCTCCATACCCTCTTGCGTAGATAACATATCGGAGGCGAATTATTGTAGCGAATTTAGAGTTGCTACCCGCTCCATACCTCTTGCTTAGATAACCTTATCGAGGCGAAATTATTGTTAGCTAGAGTTTGCTTCCCCCGCTCCATACTCTTAGCGTAGATTACTATGCGGAGGCGAAGTATTGTAGTCGAGATTGCTACCCCGCTCCATACCTCTTGCGTTGATAACATTTCGGAGGCGAATTATTGTAGCTAGAGTTGTACCCCGCTCCATACCTCTTGCGTAGATAACATATCAGAGGCGAATTTTGTTTGTAGCTAGGAGTTTTAGAGTTGCATACCCCGCTCCATACCTGTTGTAGATAAAACATATCGGAGGCGAAGTATTGTAGCTCGAGTTGCTACCCCGGCTCAGTTACCCCTCCTTGGGTAGATATATCGGAGGCGTAATTATTGTAGCTAGAGAGCTACCCCGCTCCATACTGTTAGCTAGATTATTATTCCGGAGGCCGAATATTATTGTTGCTATAGTTGTAAAAAACGCTCATTCCCCTCCTTGCGTGATTAAAAACCAGATCGGAGGCGGATCTTATTGTAGCTAGAGTGTTACGCTTCCCATAACTCTTGTATAGGATTAAATAACTTGAGTGGATAAAAAATTGTAGCTAGGAGGTTGCTTACTGCTCCATACATCTTGAGGCAAGATAACATGATGGAGGCGATTATTGTAGCTAGAGTTTGCTTACCCCGCTTCCATTACCTCTTGCGTTAGCTACATAATTCGGGAGGCGAAATTTTTGTAGCTAGAGTGTAAAAGGAGGTTGTACTACCCGCTCCATACCTCTTGCATTAGATAACATATCGGACGAGAGAATTATTGTAGCTAGAGTTGCTACCCCGCATCCATACCGCTTGAAGTAGATAACACTATCGGAGGCGAATTATTGTCAGCTATGAGTTGTTACACCGCTCCATACCTCTTGCTTACATAAATATCGGAGGCGAATTGTTGTAGCTAGGCGTTGCTACCCCCGCTCCATCACCTCTTGCGTTAGATAACAAATCGGAATCTTGATTATTTGTAGCTAGAGTAGCACCCCTCTTCCATACCTCTTGTCTAGAAAAAAATCGGAGGCGAATTATTGTAGCTAGAGTTGCTACCCGCTCCCATACCTTTTGCTAGAATTAACATAATCGGAAGGCGAATTATTGTAGTAGCGTTGCTACTCCGCTCCACCTCTTGCGAAGATAACATATTGAGTGGGAGATTGTAGAAAGAGTTGCTACCCCCCGCTCCATAACCTCGTGTCTAGATAAAATTTCGAGGCGAATTTATTGTTAGCTAGAGTTGCTACCCCCCCCCCCCACCCGCTCCATACCTATTGCGTAGATACATATCATGCGGCGATAATTGTAGCTAGAGTTTGAGTTGCTAACCCCGCTCCAATACCTCTTGCGTAGTTAACATATCGGGGGATTTTTGTCGCTAGAGTTTGCTACCCCCGCTCCATACCCTCTTGCGTAGAATAAATAATCGGAGGTTCGAATTATTGTCGCTAGAGTTGGTACCCCGCTCCCATACCTCTTGCGGATGGATAACATATCAGAGGCGAATTATTGTAGCTAGAGTTTAAGAGTTGGCTACCCCGCTCCATAACTCTTGCGTAGATAACATATCAGGCGAATTATTTAGCTAGGAGGTTGCTACCCCGCTCCATACCTCTTGCGGTAGATAACATATTCGGAGGCGAATTAATTGTTGCATATTGCTACCCGCTACCATACCTCTTGCGTAGATAACTTATATCAGAGGCGAATTTATTGTAGCTAAGATTTTAGGTTGCTACACCGCTATAAACCTCTTGCGTAGAATAACATAACGGGAGGCGAATTTTGAAGGCTAGAGTTTGAGTTCCTACCCCCGCTCCATCCTTTCTTGCGGTAATAACATATCGGTTGGCGAATTATTGTACTAAAAGTTGCTACACCCGCTCCATACCTCTTTGCGTAATAACATATCCGAGGCGAATTATTGTAGAGTTGCACCCCCGCTCATACCTCTTGCGTAGATAACATATCGAGGCGGATATTGTTATCTAGAGTATCTACCCTTTCTCCATATTTGTCTTTTTAAAAAGATAAAAAAATCGGAGGCCGAATTATTGTATCTATCGTTGTACCCCGCTCCATACCTTTTGCGTAGATAAAACATACGTAGGCGAATTATTGTAGTAGAGTTGCTACACCGACCCATACCTCTTGCGTATAACATTTGGGGTGGATTATTGCAAGCTAGAGTTTGTTACCCGCTCCATAACCTCTTGTCTAGATAAAATTATTCGAAGGCGGAAAAATTTTTATGTAGTAGAGTTGCTACCCCGCTCCATACCTCTTGCGTAGAAATTAACATACAGTGGCGAATTCTTGTAGTAGAGTTTAGAGGTGCTACCCCGCTCCATACCTCTTGCTAGATAACTATCGAGGTTAATTATTATAGTAGAGTTGCTACCCCCTCCGGGCTCCGTACCCTTCGCCTAGATACATATCGAGGCGGAATTATTGTTAGCTGAGTTGCTACCGCTTTCCCATTACCTCTTTCGTTAGGATAACATATCTTAGAAGGATTTATGCTAGCTAGAGTTTGCTACAACCGCTCCATACCTCTTTGTAGATAAATTAAAATCAGGAGGCGTAAATTGTAGCAATGGTTGCTAACCCCGCCCCCTCCATACAATCTTGCTTAGATAACCTACGGAGGCGAATTAGCTAGTTGCTACCTCGTCCATACCTCTTGCTGATTAATATCGGAGCGGAATTATTTTGCTAGAGTGCTTACCCGCTCCTTACCTCTGCGTAGCTAACATAATCAGAGGCGAAATTATTGTATCTCGAGTTTAGAGTTGCTACCCCGCTCCGTACCTCTTGCTAGATAACAAATTATCGGGAGGCGAAATTATTGAGCTAGAGTTCTACCCCGCTCCATACCTCTTTGCGTTATATAACATATCGGAGGCGAAAAATATTGTAGCCCCTAAGTTGCTACCGCTCCCATACCTCTTTGCGTAGATAACATATCAGAGGCGAATTATTGTGCTAGTTTTGCGTTGGCTACCCCGCTTCCATACCTCTTCGTGAATAACATATCGGAGGGAATTAATTGTAGCTAGAGTTGCTACCCCGCTCCATTACCTCCTTGCGTAGATAATAATCGGAGGCGAATTATTGTTTAGCTAGTGTTGTACCCCGCTCCATACCTCTTGCGTAGATAACAATTCAGAGGCGAAATATTGTAGCTAGAGTTTAGCGTTTCTACCCCCGCTCCTACCTCTTGCGTAGATAACATATCGGAAGGGCGAATTAATTGTAGCTAGATTGCTACCCCGCTCCTTACCTCTTGCGTAGATAACATATCGGAGGCGAATTATTGTAGTGGAGGTTGCTACACCGCTCCATACCTCTTGCGTAACTAAACATATCGGGGCGAATTAATTGTAGTAAGAGTTTGCTACCCCGCCCCTTCTACCTCTTGCGTAGAATAACATATCGGAGGCGGATTATTGTACTAGAGTAGCTACCCCTCTCCATACCTCTTGTCTAGATAAAAAATCGGAAGCGAATTTTGTATCTTGAAGTTGCTACCCCCCTCCATTCCTTTTTGCGTAGATAAAATATGTATGCAATTTATTGTAGCTAGAGTTGCTACTCCGCCCCATACCTCTTGCGTCGGATAACATATCGGAGGTGGATTATTGTAGTTAGAGTTGCTAACCCGACCTCCCAAACCTCTTGCTGATAAAATATCGGAGGCGAATTATTGTAGCTAGAAGTTGCTTACCCCGCTCCATACCTCTTGGTAGATAAAATATTCATAGGCGAATTATTTTTGTAGCTAAGTTTAGAGTTGGCCTACCCGTCCATAACCTCTTGCGTAAGTAACATAACGGAGTTGAATTATTTATATAGAGTTGGTCCCGCTCCATAACCTCTTGCCTAGATAACATTCGGAGGGGAATTATTGTAGCTAGAGTTGCTACCCCGCTTCTTACCTCTTGTGTCGATAACATATCGGAGAAGGATTATTGTAGCTAGAATTGCTACCCCGCTCCATACATCTTGCGTAGATAACATATCGGAGGCGAATTATTTTAGCTATAGTTGCTACCCCGCTCCATACCTCTTGCGTAGATAACATATCACAGGCGAATTATTGTAGCTAGAGTTTAGAGTTGCTACCCCGCTCCATACCTCTTGCTTAGATAACATATCGGAGGCGAATTATTGTAGCTAGAGTTGCTACCCCGCTCCATACCCCTTGCCTAGATAACATATCGGAGGCGAATTATTGTAGCTAGAGTTGCTACCCCGCTCCATACCTCTTGCTTAGATAACATATCGGAGGCGAATTATTGTAGCTCGAGTTGCTACCCCGCTCCATACCTCTTGCCTAGATAACATATCGGAGGCGAATTATTGTAGCTCGAGTTGCTACCCCGCTCCATACCTCTTGTGTAGATAACATATCGGAGGCGAATTATTGTAGCTAGAGTTGCTACCCCGCTCCATACCTCTTGCCTAGATAACATATCGGAGGCGAATTGTTGTAGCTAGAGTTGCTACTCCGCTCCATACCTCTTGGGCTGCTAAAAGGTGGATGGCTGCGCCAAAACAATAATATTTTCAGGATGTGCCAAGTTTGATTACTGACCTCCAGCCTCAAGCCTTGTGACGGTTGTACTGTCCAATGTTACTTGTAGAACAAGCCCATCAGCATATTGGAGACGCAATGTTTCCCAATGCCTGAAAGAATTTGTTTAGCCTACATAATAACCTGTTCATATCTAAATAAGGCCAAATGAAACTAGAAAATGTGGTCAGTCGACACACTCAAGGCCCCGTGGCAGCCAATCAATAAAGAAGCCATTCAATGAAGCGTAAAAGTCTGTGGAGTTTCAGAATGCATCAAGTATGTAAGCTTAACTCTGAGTGAGGGTCGCAAGGACGTGGATTTGTAACATGGCAGTAGAGGACCCTTAGAGCAATGTGTGTGTGAAATATTAAGGGACTCCGACCAAGGAAACAGAAAATATAGGCCATTTACTCGTGGTTAAGGTTTCGGGCGCACCAAGTAAACAACCTTGACCATGGGCTTAGCGGGGGCGGCACGGACGTGAATTTGTCACATGGTGGTAGAGAACCCTTAGAGCAATGCGTGTTTCCTGCCCATAATCCCTGCAAGGGGGTGTGGCAGTATATAGAGATATAGAGATATATATATTAACAATCGACCATATAACGTCACAGGTGATGGTGTCAATTGATGGACCAGCCCGTCGGTGCCTCTCGGATTGACGGAATGAGCCAATCTGATGGGTTCATTCCGTCATTTTGAGGGGCTCCAACGGGCTGGTCCATCATCACCGCGTCACAAGCATTTTATGGAACTCGGGAAGCGGTCCCTCAAACGACACAATCACCAGATCACCCCACGGTTAGTCTAATATGTAAGACCCTAACACAATTTTTGAGATCTGCATTACAGTAAGTCTCTGAAGTACTCACTTTCCAACTTATTTGATACACAAAACACAATTCAAAACCACATGAGCGTAGAAAGAATTTTCACCTTCCCCACCCACTCATTTTGCATTAGGTGATCGATGCAATTATCCATTTCTGTTCAAACATGCATACAAATTCATCAGCTCATGTCCAGAAATGAAGATGCAGATATATGTTCATACGTGGCACGTCTCATGGTGGCAGTAAAATATGAAAAGTGTGATTTTACCCCTTTTTTTGACAAGGCTCGTCTACGCGTGGTTCGGATGCCGCCATCTTTCTTTTGTCACGTGACTAATGCAACGGAGAATTTTCTGCGTTGAGTAGTTACTTAATTCTGTGAAGTCAGAATCTTATCAAGGTCCCAGTCGAATGGTAAATTCAAGGCAACGAAAAAAAAACGTCAACGAAATACACCAGTCGAATGCGCCCAATTCGTCGCAAATAATGACTCGGACTTGAATGCTAGGTTTCCATTGTTTGTATTTACATTGCGTCTATGGTAATAACAGAATGCCTCCGTGTGACCGATTTACCTATTCGTACGCGTTCCGTAAACTATTCTAGTTCATCAGGTTTTAAGTTTACTGGTTCCAACTCACAGGGTGCCGGGTACAGAAAACTAAACAATAAACCGGGAACCTGTAACTCTGCCCCAGCTCTAGTCATACCAATTACAGGACGCAAGTAAGCACGGAACCAACACATCATGTACATTGACCGACAACAATTTATAGCAGATATATGCATTCAGTCCGTTACGATTTAGTTTCAGTTTCAGTTTGGAGGGACTACCAGTAATGTTTTAGAAATAAATGTAAACTGTTAATTTGTGACTGTGACTGGAGAAATGTGGCTTATGGTATCTGCGACACGTGTAGATCCACATCAGCCTGCGCATTCGCGCAGTCTGATCAGGGTCTGCACTGGTCGCCATTCAGTCAGCAAGGCCGTAACCAGAGGTAAATACCAGACGAGGCGAACCAAGTCCCGACATGGGGGTCAGGGAGCATTCTCCCCGCCACCACCCCAGGGATTTGTTTAATTCTTGGCATAAAACAAATAATTGGTAAAATGCCCGCCTCGTCTGCCTCATCATGGTTATGGTACTGGTCAGGGAAACATCAGTCGTGCTTCTAATAGTGTATGTACTTATCATTCCTCAATACTGAGCTGTAAGACCCAGGGCGAGACCACAGGTGGAAAACTCGGACCTATGACACCAAAATGCCTATTAAAATAAATCCCATTATCCCACCCACTTGGTCTCGTACATTACCATCTTCTATATAGAATTATTATAGAATATGGTACTGTACGAGACCAAGTGGATGGGGTAATGGGATTTTTTTAATAGTCATTTTTTTGGTGTCATAGGTCCGACCGAGTCTTCCACCTGTGGGCGAGACTGGCCATATATCCCTGACATTTATGCGCAGGTACTGATCAGATCAGAGTCTGCTCTGGTCACCATTCAGTCGGTGAAATATCAGTCCTGTTTCTAACAAAGTATGTTCTTATCATTCCTCAAGACTGACCTGGAAGACCCAGAGCAAGACTGGCCATATATCCCATAAGCCCCATTTCTCCACAAATAAAACATAACTGTGTGTTAATCTTGGGTTTCACTGTAACTTATCTTAGATTGTAAATTGTCTGAGACACCATGGCAACCTAACGGACGTCTCATTTACAGAGATTTCATCAAAGTATTAAAACTCAATTACATTTGTTTCAAAATATTAAACATGAATGTTATTCTCTTCATTTTTATTTGAAAAGGTTGCGTTAAATTTTGTGAATTTCAAAATTGGGGCCAAAATAGATTTTGTAAACTAGTTAGGGGGGGGGGTACGGAATATTTACATCAAAATAAATATATATTAATCTCTGAAATGCAAACAGTGGAAAACTGTAGGACTAGTTCGATGTACAAGACTAAAGTTTATGGACGGACAGATGGTGCCACAACATAATATGTCCTGTTTTTCAAACGGGCGTATAAAAAGGAGTACAAAAGAGCTCATCTGAACTATAACCACACACAACACAGATCCAGCTCCCTAGTTTGAAGGTCAATCTCACAGCAGAGGTTATTTGACCTTGAACTTGGACAAGGGCAGCACGTCTGGGTGGGGAATGAAAATATGAATGATGGGTAATATGCACACAGTTTGAAGCAAATCGTTCATAAAGTAAAGAAGTTATAGGAGAACGGAGGAACGTGCACACACCAACTTGACTGAAACTTCAAAGGTATTTGACCTCGACCTTGGGCATTGGGAGAGCATGTGTGGGGTAGGGAATGTACATATGGCTGTTAATAAACATGCACATGAAGTTTCAAGCCAATTTGTTACACAGTAAAGCTGTTATAGGAGAATGAAGAAACGCGCTTTCATCTACTGGACCCAAATTAAATAAATGATTTGCCCTTGGGCATGGGGAAAACATGGGTGGGGTGGGGAACCAAACTACGGATGATGATAGTAAACATGCACAGTAAAGAAGTTATTACAGAATGGAGAAACGTGTACGCTAAATTTCTAGCAATATGCCCATGACCTTGGGCATGGGTGGGGCGGGGAATGAACATATGGATAATAGACATGCACATGAAGTTTCAAGCCAATCAGTCGTACGGTAACAAAGTCATACCAGAATGGAAAATTTGATGGATGGACAGACGGACGACTTTTGCATCTCTGTATCCCATTTTCGCTACGCGATGGGATATAACTTTAACACAGACACAATGTCGTCAATGTAACCACTACTACAAGCTCTCTGCAAGCAGGCTTGAACATTAACGGTGTGTTCGACATACTGGGCCTGAATTAAAGATTATAAACTTTTCTGAGCACATAAGCCTTAATGCATGACGAATCAAAACGCCGTCTACATGTTATATAATCTTACTGTTGGACACACCTAAAATCAAATTCAGTCAACCAATCAACATGCTTCCTCATGTTTATTCTGAGTTTATTTTGACTTGCTCAGCCAGTTTTATAAATCATGATTGAAATATTAATTGACTAATAACAATGAAAATGACATACATCAGTTTATTTCACGTATTCATTCATACTGTGGACAAATTACACAATTATTTGACATTCCATCTAAATGATGTAAAATGATTCGACTGTACACGTACATGCATCACTTAACCGAATACATTTGCAATTCTAAGCTTATTATAATATATGTTTGTTGTGGAAAGTACTTTTCCATAAACTGAAACCTTAATGCACTGAATCCACCCAGATCAAAACGTAGATTCACTTAAATCCACTCTTCTGTTATAACCCTGCTAAAATGTAAAATTATGTGGCAACATGCACCACCACCATGTTTACATCAGTCACATGAGCAACATACTAAAGACATTTTTGAATTACAAATACATGTATTCATGAAAATGATGTCAACAAGCCTGTGAAATGTTTGTATTTTTCACTGGAGAAATGGGGGCTTATGGTATTTGTGGCCAGTACCTCATGATCTGCTAGCACACTCCTGCAGCTTGTTTAGGATTTATACTGTTTATTTGGAACATGGTGGGTGTTTTGCTGACTAAATGGCGAATAGCACATGTATACTTGATCAGACAAATGTGCATGCTGGTATGTGCCGACACTGAACACAAATGTCCAAAGCTCCATTTCTCCAACCATATTCACTTTGAACTGTTAACGGCACTCAATTGATATTCAGCGACCTTTTTCGCTATACTGAATGAAATTTATTTGCAGTACATCAAGATACGAACTACATACTGAATAGCTGCAGTCATATACATAGAGAATTTGGGAGCATTCTAAATTCAGCACTAACAATGTGGTTACATTTGGTGCATCTTTAATCAGTCACAATAATATGTCATGACAGGAACAGCATGTATAAGGAATGTATATGCACCTGACTTTTAAATTCATCAGACAAAAATCAATCAAATTTTGATCTGGAAATTTTGACTGTTTCATTCCATTGGTAATTGGTATAACATTATTTTGAAATGTTAAGTCCGGCTAAGGCCCGCATGAAATTAAATTACTGAATATCATCCCCTCCTGCCCCTTAAACAATAAGGTCAGATTAATCTTTTATTTATATATATTTGAGGAAAAATCATTAATTGTTGTTTTTTAAAACACTTAAAAGCAAGAAAATGTGGCCTGTCGGCACACGAATGCCCCCGGTGGCAGATTGGCAGAAACTGTGGCAAAGTTAATTTACCAAAAGTATTCATAAACACAGGTGTGAAGGTCAAAATGTGAAGGTCATATTCAGGGCAGCATAGATGTGTAACATTTGTGCACAGGTCTTGTGTAAACTCCGGTAAAATAAATAATGTGTGAAAACGTTCAAAGTTGTGAAGGTCAGGGTCATATTAAGGACAGCATGGATGCGTGGCATTTGTCCACAAGTGTGATGTATTGAAATATTATAGTGATCCATCAAGGGATAAAGAAGTTATGACATAATTGAGAAACTCCTGCGAACTTGTTAAAGGTACATACCCACTCAGTAGGCACAAATGTTACTTACATCAGAGACATCATCTGACACATTTTCTGGCAAAATAAACATTCATTCACCGTTATTCCACGTATTGATTGGCATTATTATACATTTTATATTAGCCGTAAATTTACACACTGATATCAGAAGCGATAACTGTGTTTCCTTAAAATGTTAACGGACATTACTATTTATTCTCTGTATTTATTTTTTGATGTGCAATGATCGTACTGATAAACTGTCGAAAATATAATTTTTTCAGGAGACACATTTAATTAGTATAAATAATTAAAATATATCATGCCTAATTTGCATATGAAAATAGCCTGATACCACAGCGCGTCACTATCAGTAAAATAAATATTACTAATTGATTATATCTGTATAGCGGGCACTTGTAATTTTTAGAACTGGTGGAATAGTGACACAATGATACACTTATTTAATTCCTATAAAGAACAGTTTGTGCCTACTGCGTGGGCATGTACCTTTAATGTGTAAAAAAGTTCAAAGTTGTGAAGGTCAACAGGTCAAGTTCACATTAAGGGCAGCATGGATGTGTGACATTTGTCCGCAAGTATGATGTGTTTAAATCTTTAAGTAATTCTTCCAGGAATATAGAGCTATGATGAAACTATACTTCATTCACTGTTGTCACTTGTTGCTGTTCAGAATGGTTGTGGCATTGCTAAATCATCGATGGCAAAATCACTGTCTTGTAACCAGAATATCTATGCAGTCAAACAACTGCATAGGCACTGTGTATACTGTGTATGATCAGTTTCTTCAATACACATTAAGCAATTCATCTATGGTGCTAGGCTCAATAACTTCAACTTTAACAATTTGACACGGGCCATGTAAATGACTGGCAATAGGTTTGGTGGATCCCAGTCTTATTTATTTCATTGTCTATTTCTGCTATGACGATGTCTTGCTTCAGTTGTTGGTTGTGGTACAGGTGGGAAAGTTCTTCGAATGGAACGAATTGGTGCTAAACTTCGAATAACCAGAGTTGCCTTCCTCGAGCTCTCCTGTAATAATAACAGAGTATTTGCTATAGAAGAGAAATACCATCAGACTGCAGTTACATGTGTTTCCAAAATGTTTCAGAACTGTGTTCCTAGGCATTGTGAATGGGCTGGAGGCCTTTAGTTTTGTGAGAGAAAAAACCGTATGATATGTGACAAAGTTGGGGAAAATGTGAACAGACCATGGACATGCCTCTCTTTATGATTTCACATGGGCATATAATGTAATAGTTATTGTTCACATATTGAATTTTTAATTAAATTAATTTCGAGCGAGCGCTAGCAAGCAAGAAAGTAGTTTATTAATAATTAAATACATGTATGTGAACTATAACTTACTTATTGTTTTACCCAGCCCACTGCGAAGCGAAGCCCCATAACATGATTTTGAATCACTATATACTAGTATGTGATTGGCGGTGCAACACAAAGTGAGCGTGTGTGTGGGCAGTAATATGCTTTGCGTATTGTGAACTGATGACAACAAGGCATAAAATCAGTTCTAAATATAGCGCTGAACATTTAATGATTAATTTAATACATTTTGGCGAAAATGTAATATGCGATTAATTGAGACGAAATGCCATTCTTTCATTGGTCGAGAAACTAGGGTAAACAATAAATACATATAATGGTTATTTATCATATGAGCACAAACAAAACAAGAAAATGCGGTCTGTCGGCACGAATGCCCCCGATGTCAGATTGGATAAGCCTGGCAAACTTCTTAACCGAAATAGAAAAGTGTTTAAGCAGAGTTGTGTCAAAAGGTCAAGGTCAGATTCAGGCCAGCATGGAGTGTTTATGTTTGTTTGTTTATTAGCATTTAATGTCCTATCAACAGGTAAGGTCAAGTAAGGCTGGGCAAACAGGTTCAATCCCGTTTTAACCTGCTGCATTGGGGGAAAATCCCAAAATCAGAACAGAATATTTACATTGAGAAAAAACACATTCAGCCCTGAAATTAGAATAATCTGATCTGGTGCCAAAGACGTATGTGAGGGCCAAACCAGGTCTGCATGCAGTCAGAATTCCGGTAAGGATGAATATCGATCGTTGAATTATCCCAACCAACCACGCATGGAGTGTTGAATTTGTGAACAAGTATGATGTAATGCAATATTAAAATAATCCTATAAGAGTTACATGTATAACAGCATTGAGAAACTCTTGGCAAACTTTTAAAATTAACAACTATAAAATGTGCCATAGAACACGGATGCCCCATATATCGCGTTGATAATAAACAAGGCAAAATGTGAAATTCTATTATTACGGTTTCAAAAGTTTTACAAGTTACAAGTCGAAAAGGGGGAGATAATGCATCATAATTAAGCGACATACCAAGTTTCAAGTCTGTAGCTAGTACAGTTTCAAGGTACATGCCAGTTCAGTAGGCCCCCCAAAACAAAAAAAATGGTTTTTTTTCTTTTCATTTTTTGAGTAATACTGAACTGGCATGTACCTTGAAACTGTACTAGCTACAGACTTGAAACTTGGTATGTCGCTTCATTATGATGCATTATCTCCCCCTTTTCGACTTGTAACTTGTCATTTAGTTATGAATGAATGTATATTTTCCAGAAAATGTATCAGATGTTTACTGATACATTTTCTGGAAAATATACATTCATTCATAACTATCTCACAAGTTGATACATTTTATATCAGATGTAAATTTTCACACTGATATCAAGGACGATAACCGTATGTCCTTAAAATGTTAACGGACATTACTAGGTATTCATTCTCTGTATTTATGTTTTGATGTGTAATGATCATACTTTATAATCTGTGGAAAATATGATTTTTTCAGGCGACGCATTTATTTAGTATATTAAATAATTAAATAATTAAACAAGAAATGCGTCTTGTCGAACGCGGATGCCACCTGCAGCATATTTGAGAAACTGTGACAAAGTGGTTAACCGAAAAGTGTGACGGACGGACAGACGGACGGACGGTCCAAACACTATATGAACTATAAAGAACATTGTGTGCCTACTGAGTGGTCATGTACCTTTAAAACATTTACGAGTAACAATGCAAAATTGGAAAATTCTAAGTCAAAAAGTGGGAGATAATCCATGACCTGGGGGTCGAAGCAAAAATTGAAATAAGCTTTGCACATCTACTCATCATAAGGAAGCTACATACAAAGTTTAAGCTTTACAATACAAAGTTTCAGGTCTGTAGCTGGTACGTTTAAAAGTTGTTATGAGTTACAATGCAAAAATTGGGAATTCTAAGTAAAAAAAGTGGGTGATATCCATGACCCGGGGGTCGAATCAAAATTGAAATAAGCTTTGCACATCTACTCATCATAAGGAAGCTACATACAAAGTTTCAGGTCTGTAGCTGGTACGTTTAAAAGTTTTATGAGTTACAATGCAAAATTGGGAAATTCTAAGTAAAAAAAGTGGGAGATAATCCATGACCCGGGAGTCGAATCAAAAATTGAAATAAGCTTTGCACATCTATTCATCATAAGAAAACTGCATACCAGGTTTACGATTTAAAAGTTTTACGAGTTACAATGCAAACTTGCCAAATTCTAAGTCAGAAAGGGGGAGATAATGCATGACCCGGGGATCGAATAAAAAATAGAAGTAAACTTTTGCACATCTACTCATCATAAGGAAGCTACATACCATGTTTCACGTCTGTAGCTAGTACGGTTTAAAAGTTTTACGAGTTACAATGCAAAATTGTGAAATTCTAAGTAAAACAAGAAATGCGTCTGTCGAACGCGGATGCCACCTGCAGCATATTTGAGAAACAGTGACAAAGTGGTTAACCGAAAAGTGTGACGGACGGACGGACAGACGGTCCAAACACTATATACCACCCCCCGTTTCTTCTTCGAAACCCGGTGGCATAAAAAGTGGGAGATAATCCATGACCTGGGGGTCGAATCAAACATCGACTCATCATAAGGAAGCTACATGTACATACTAAGTTTAAAGCTTGTAGCTAGTATGGTTTAAAAGTATTACGGGCTACAAGGTATGTGACGGACGGATGGAAGGACGGAACGGACAAGGGTAACACTAGATTCCCATAAAAAGCTCAGACACACAGATATTTTTCTGACACGGCGGAATTATGCTTTCTGGCCTAAATTCACACAACAGATATTTTATTTTCCAGCATAGTAACAAAATCATACCTTCTCAGTATTTTCTGTAACTTTTATTGTCTATTTGTCTCTCCACAACTGGTAAATACTCGCAAACCAGGTGCCCCAGTATAGGCGGTCAATGCGTCGGTGGGTTGAAATCTGCAGAAGACAGGAAAAATACAAAAAGGTTGTAAAATATGCATGATACATGATACATGTATTTATCAACTTTAGTTCATGCTAGAGAAAATTAATTTACAGATTTTTAGTAGGGACCATACACATCACTGAAATAAATTGCCAAATTGTCATTTTATTTGTAAATGTATCTATTTTCAAAAGCAATCTGACACTACACAGTCAGTACGAAAAATGAAAATCCCCCCCCCCCCCACACACAATTTGGATAAGCAGATAAATCTCCTAAGGCCGGAGTTTTCTAACTAAATTGTTATGGCCTTACATACATGATATACATAGAAACTAACACAGCTGTCAGTTTTATGTAAACTTTCCACTTTATAAGGTTGTATATATAGTGGAGGAGCTAAGCACATGGGGTGTGCACTTTGTGATACAAGCATGAAATTTTGCACAGACCTAGTTCATTATGTTTTAATGCAAAAACGCCCAGGACACCAGAAAAATCTACCCTGAAATTCAAGATGGCCGCCAATATTGAAAATAACCGACTTACGCATAGAGGCGAGGACATATCCCGCGTCCAGATTATGCATCAACACTGATTTGATGATTAAATTGGTATTATTTTACATGAAAGAGAGTCCAAACACCATATAGAAGTATATCATAGACATCAAGTATAAAAAATAAGTTAAATAGCTATATCATATTCGAAAATTGTTGACAAAATACTCTATAAATTACACTCGAGATCAGCATAACAGAGAACTATGAATAGTACTCGCCCATCATAACTTTCAATCTGCATTGGTGCCCTAAAAAACTAGTGGTGGATATTAGCCTAATAACAAGATTCATAACAACAACAACAACAACAACAACAACATGAAAATATGAATTTATCAATATCAAACTAAGGTCCCTTGTCCCACTACTGGTAAGAATTGGTGCATATTGTTTGTATATTTTTAAAGTGATAATGCCCACCAATATGTGAATTACAGCATTGGGCTCGCAGATTGCCGTATACTCATTTCCCAACATGACATCCTTCATACCCCCCCCCCCCCCCCCACCCCCTCATGGCATTCGCAGGTTGTATTGCCGTCCACTTTAGTGAACTATTTCTTAGAACCATGGTGGTGATTTGGGTGGCACTTGATTGTGATAATACTAATCCTAAGCAAACTACATGAATCAGTCAGTGAACATAGAGATAAAAAAACATAGGGCGGGGGGAATGAGCAAGG
This sequence comes from Conchocele bisecta, assembly GCA_029237695.1. Classification (NCBI taxonomy): domain Eukaryota; kingdom Metazoa; phylum Mollusca; class Bivalvia; order Lucinida; family Thyasiridae; genus Conchocele; species Conchocele bisecta. Next base: position 132,963,264 of record CM055267.1, read on the forward strand.
GAAACCCAAAAAACGTATCCCCGTGTAGCAGAAGGTGTATGCCATTAAATATATACTGCATAATTCTGTGCCGTAAAAGCGCATAGTTCTATTAGTATATTGTTCCACTTGCTCGGTATAGTTTTTGACATGTGTCAATAGATGACATTTGGGATAGTTAGTGCCACTGACCACAACCGACATGGTCACCTGCAGGACCTACTGAGAATGTGTCTACTGCACTGTATTATTGTCATTCGTAAACAATATTATAGCATTGATATCATTGCTTCATTTGTTTTGCTTGTAGTTGCGCCGCTAAGTGGGAGAATATTTATTTATAATATATATTTTTTTTATATTTTCAGACCTGAGTTGTACCGTAGTAACAGAACAGAATCGTTCAGCATGTGCCCACTAACATAGACTAATATACTAATACACTAATTGTGGTGGTGGTGAATTGTACAGCAACATCAAACGTCATCAACATTTCTCAAGTGTGCATCGTTACATTCGTATGTAGTGCTAGTAGCTTGTGCATATGCATTCTATAGTTCCATGGCAGCAACACGAATCATCCGACGACGGTGGAAACTAGTAGACAATATATACATGTAGCTGCTTATCGCTTAATCGCTTAGTATATGTTTGTATGTAGCGCCGTTCAACGCATGCTGCATGGTGGCGACTAATTGTAGTGTAATATCAGTAGTAATGAATAACATACTACTTATTTCATTCTAATCATGTCGAAGAAAGTGGTAGTATTAAGTTATCCTACCACAGTATTAACTGCATCAGAATCTCAAGAGAAGGTTACTTCAGACTGGACAAAGTGTATTCTATGCCAGGAAGACACAGATGGAAGAAAAGTGTGCCCTCGAGTTACAAATGACCACCCTTCCAAATCTTCAGGTTATCAAACATTTGTTTCGCAATTTGAGGCATTTCAAGATCTGGGATCCATTCCGTTTAACATCAATCCCACTCGTTTAAATGATGGAAGTGGAATTCGGCAAACATTGGAGAATCAGAAAGCCTGGTGGCACAAGACGTGTTACAATCGATTTGGCTCTTTTCATTTATGTAGAGCACAGAAAAGAAAATTGGAAACAACTACAGAGGAATGCAGCCCAGTCAAGACAAGAGCCAGCATAGGCCCCATAGTTTCCCATAATAAGCAAAGAACATGTTTCCTATGTGATGCCAAGCTTGAAGATACAGAAAGTTGCAGAGAGGCGATGACACCCCAAGTTACACAGCACGTTAAGAGAGCAACAACAGCAGTAATGGACAGGGTGCTGCTTGCTAAATTGGCAACTGTTGACATGAGAGCACAGGATGCAAACTATCATACAAAATGTCTCGTTTCCCTGTATAATAAGGAAAGAGCCGCTATCAAAGAATCATCAAGTACACCTGAGGACTGATGATTCTTCGAAAGCACTGGCTTTAGCAGAATTGGTATCATATATTGAAGAATGCAAAAATTCAGATAACTGCCCTGTCTTCTACTTAAATGACTTAGTGAAACTCTATACACACAGACTCTCGCAACTGGGTGTAGCCATAGAAGGACGAACGCATAGCACGAGGTTGAAAGACAATTTACTCAAATTTGTTCAGGTTTAAATGCCCATTCGCAAGGACACGGAAAAAGTGTTATACTTGCTTTTGCACAAGATGTCGGTATTTGTATAAATAAGGCATGTGTGTATGATCATGAATCAGATGCGATCACATTAGCCAAGGCTGCTGAAATAGTAAGACGGGATATGTTTCAGTCCAGTAGCCCATTCAATGGTTCTTTTGAAAATCACAGCCAAGCAAAATGTATTCCAGACAAATTGGGTGCATTAGTGCATATGATTTTGAACGGACCGAATATCAAAGACCAATCAGAGCATATTGACAAGTCAGCCAGTCTTACTATTTCTCAGCTTTTGATGTATAATAGTATCAAGTATGAACGTAGATCTGGTGTTAATGCTGGCATCAGGAAACACAAGCATGAACGAGAAACTCCATTCCCTATATACACGGGTCTGCTGATACATACATGCTGATACATGCACAAACACGAAAAAGAGAACAATGCATATCATACAAACGGCTTCTTACCATCTCAGCAGAACTGGCTAATAGGGTATGCAACTATTACCATGAGAACAATGTGGTTTCTCCTCCTACTCTTAGGTCAGGTATTTTCACAACAGGAGCCACTGATAACATTGACCATAATCCTAGCTCTCGAACATCCAAAGATAGTTTTCATGGGACAGCGATATCACTTACACAGCACCCAACAGTTGATGGTCCTGGGGAAAACATGACTGTGCCTATTGTTACTGACACAGGTGTCAGTACCACTAAAATACGTCCATTACCAGACATTTACACAGAAGTGCCACCAGTTGGTATGCATGATGCTGACACATTTGCACCTGCGTCTACTGTATCGCCAGGTTCTCAGCGAATTACTGCAATTAGTTAATGATGAAAGCCAGTGGTTGCAAAAAGTACAAATTGCACTAGATGATGGTCAGGAATCTTCTGAAGAGTTTGTTTCATGGGCTGCTCACCATGCCTCCATATCAGGAGTAAGTGTCCGACCAAAGTGCATTAGTGCCTTATTGCCGCTGTTCCATGAGAATGCACATACTGTATCTATGATACGACATGCTATGGACATGATTCAGGTTTCTGTAGCACATGTGAACCCAGGTCAGACACCTGTCATGACTGTCGACCAGCCCCTGTTCGCTATTAGCAAACACATACAGTGGAGATGGCCTGATATATATGGGGAGGATAAATTTGTCATTGTAATGGGAGGACTACACATTGAGATGTCTGCATTGCGAGTGATTGGGGACTGGCTAGAAGGTAGCGGGTGGATCAATGCACTCACCAAAGCAAACGTTACTACCCCAGGCAGAGCACACTCTGTGTTAGAAAGCGGCCATATTACTCGGACAAGATGGGCTCATCAAGTAACCGCAGCTGCTCTCTTTATACTCCAGATGGAGGCATATGGGAGGGGTGTATAAAGAGACTGTGAGATAGATGACCCACTTCCCTTTCAGGACTGGTGCACTGCACAGTCAAATAAATCTCCACAGTTCAAGTTCTGGAGTACAGCTCTATATCTAGAGCTGCTTGTCTTGCAATATGTCAAGTCACTGAGACAAGGAAAGTTTGAGTTGTATGTTGAGAGCTTAGCCAAACTAGCTCCGTGGATGTTTGCTCTCAACCACACTCACTATGCTCGATGGCTTCCAGTACATATACGAGACATGGTTCAGCTTGAACATGTGCACCCCAGTGTGTACCGTCAGTTCAAGACAGGACACTTTACAGTCCAGAAGAGCAACACCAGTTCTCTTCCATTGCAATGGACCACAACCATGAACAGATGAATATCCTGATAAAGGGTGATGGTGGTGCTGTTGGATTAACAGAGAATCCAAGTGCTCTCCTGAGGTGGATGGTCGCTGGACCAGAAATCGCTCGTGTTATCAAAGAATTTGATAGCACACACCACGGAGGCGATACGAAGCACCATGAGCAATCCAAATCCACCCAAGTTGAGTTCAAAAGCAATGTCAGTGACATGGTAAAAGTGTTGAAAGAAATGGATAACCCATTTCTTGAACATGCGTCCGAGCTCGTAACTTTACACACCAATGTCGACATCTTGATGGCAAATATATGCCACCATACGAAACACAATTTTCCACTAGTATTACTACAAGTACTTAGCAAAATGTAAGAATGACAATTATTTTTATTTCACGAAATTTAGTCAAATAATAATTGTATTATGAAAATAATTTCTGCATGTTAAATCCTCATAGATACATCATAGTTTCATATAAGTGAAGATGTTTACCAGGAGATTAAAGGTACATGTACATGCCCACCCAGTAGGCACAAATTGTTCTTTATATCAGACATAATCCGAGACATTGTGTGGCAAAATAAACATTATTTCACCATTACCCCACGTATTGATTGGCATTATTGTACATTTTATATCAGATGTCAATTTCCACACTGATATCAGGGGCGATAACCGCGTTTCCTTAAAATGTTAACGGACATTACTGTTTATTCTCTGTATTTATTTTTTGATGTGCAATGATCATACTTTATTATCTCTCGAAAGTATTATATTTTCAGGTGGCGCATTTAACTAGAATAAATAATTAAACAATATCATGCCTCATTTTAATATGAAAATAGCCTGATACCACCGCGAGTCACTATCAGTAAAATATATATTACTAAATGATTATATCTGTATAGTGGGCATGTACATGTACCTTTAAACAGTCACGAGGATAACACTGAAACATATTTTATCCAAATTTAAGTTTCGTTTTCTTTATAGTTTGTAAAATCATTTCCATGTTAAATTCCCATAGAAAAATAGTATTTTTGTATTAAATAGCATTATTTAGCCAAGCGAGCTAATTATCTTGAAGTAATGCTTAGGTGAGTGGGTCCTTACGCCAATCAAACGAGTGAGCTTATCGAACCATGTTTGATTATCTGTAGAACCCACGCATGTGTATTAATTCAAATAATCAGCTCACCTGGTAAGAAAACTAAATTGCTAATTCTGCAAATATTCGTCAATTTACACCATCAGCCTTTCCATACCGAGAACAAAATATCCCGATCCAGTGTCAGATACCCTTATTGCAATCAGATTGCCCAATATTGTCTTAGTGATGGAAAGTAATGGAACCAGGCGTGAATCCCAGTATTGTAGATTAAACCTTAATTTGTGACTGGGACTTGAGAAATAGGGCTTACGGATTTTACGACGAGCGTAGATCCAGATCAGCCTGTGCATCCGCAGTCTGATCAGGATCTGCACTGCTCGCCAGTCTCTCAATGAAAGACCCGATATGCTTCTACAATCAACATAGATCCTTATCAGGCCACAGGAGCGTGCAATTTCATCAGGAGCTACACTGGTCACAGCTCCCATGAGCCCCATTTGTCCACCCTCCCGGCCATAGGTGTAGCTGTTGGTAGGCCGTTAAACACAAATAAATCAATCAATTAATGAACTGCAGAAATGTAACACAACTGACTGCTCATTTATCATCCATCGCTACGGTCCGTGCATTAATTTAAAGCGTTGTAACGATTCCGTTAACCAAATTATGAAACAATTTGCCGGCTTCTACCTCTTGTCGGAAATAAGAACATGTTATGTGTATGCTGAATTAAATTCCGCATAGCAGAAGTTTCGAACACATAATTAATGGCAGAAATAACTTAAATGTATTACCTTTCTACTTGTTTATCGGCCAGGTGTCTGTCGTTGGGAATATCTGGGTAAAGGCTTGTAGTATTCTGCAATCGCGGAACTTGAACTATTTTCAGCTCCCGCTTGCTTGTTGACGAGCACTGGGAACCAGTACAACTTCAAGCCAAACGCAGGGAAGCAGTCGCACAGTCGATCTTAACGAATAAACCGTGATTTTTACGTCCTCTTTAGAGCATTTTTTATAAATGTAAATATTCTTTTAATTACTATTTTGCGTGTTTAGGAAATATAAGTCAATTTAAATATCTTAGCAACATTGTACGTGTGCAGAATAACGCGAGAAAGTCGGCACTATTTCGTGCGGATACACGGTTTTTACCTCAGTTTTGTAACGAATTCCGTTCAAAAAAGGCCCCTGATTGATGACAGAGTCATCCTTTGCCTCCATCTTTTGACCATTAAACGCGAAAAGATGACGAAGTGGACAGAATGACTTCGGTAGAGTCGTGTCAATTCGGCCGTTTTCGACTGTGCTCGGCCGTTTTTTCGGGTTAGCTCGGCCTTCTCGGCATTTTTAACAATTAATGAAACAGTGTTTGTGTGAACAAAATGTACATACATTAGATCGTAAGATCTATGTTAATATACTAATCTTATATAATAGTTATGTATTTGTTGTCAGTGAAGATCCAGAATGGCCATATCTGTCTGAGCATCCGAAGTCTGACCAGTATTCGGTATGCATCCGGTCGGCAAACCTACTAGTACCACTTCAAGGAACGATATGGATTATTCCGCATGAATGTACAGTCTGAGTAGATTTTACTCCGATCGGGAATTAAATAAGTCTGCTTTGTCAAGTATATTTTGTCAGATCGTAGTCCATTTTATTCATCGGAGGTGCATGAGTAAAGCACGGTCAGGGCTGGGTAATATACGTCAAGGGCACCTGCCAATTAAGCCCACTTTCTATTACATTTTCCTAACTATCTCATCAACTACTGAAGTAATTTTGAATCGCTGAAGTGCAGATACCGCGGGAAACCGCTATGTTACCCTTTCCACTATTTAAAGTGGGTGAGACACAAACTGCATACACATAAGGACGGACGAAGCGGACGCACATACAAAATAAAACTATATTCCTCCACATAGAATGTACGATGGGAATGTAATTGACACAGAATGTAATTGAATCTATGACGAATGGAAAATATTGTTTTTCTCCGGAAAACCGTTGATCTGACATCAAGCTTCTCCAAATTAAAAGAAAATATGGATGGGGTTTGTCGGCCGAATACAGTCGACTAGGTATTGTGCATGTCGGCTGTACTCGGCACCTGTATGTTTGCTGTCTATGTCACGCTAACCTTCATTTGAACGTGACAAGCATTAACTTACAATATCGGTTTTCCAAATATGTAGACACACTCAGATAAATATGAATTCATGTATACAACAATGTGTTACTTACATATTGCAACATATTTATGAATGTCTTGGTTTACAGATGTCGTTCTATGGAAAACGATTTAATTCGTTTTGCCAATACTTCTGCACTGTTTGTCGCAAATTTAAACCTCACTGGGAAATGAACTTTCGGCACATGCGCAATATAAGATATCAACTTAGGTTTCAACGTGTTTACTAATGGGGGCCGGTTAGTGCCGACGGCAGGTCAGACCCGACCCTGCTCCTATTCATTCCCGTGCGAACGAGTTGTTATTTCGTGAGAACGAATTGTTAAATTGAGGGAACTAATTGTCTTAATTCGTGGGAACGAATTGTTAAATTGTTAATTCATGAGAACGAATTGTTCAATTGAGGGAACGAATTGTTATTTCGTGGGAACGAATTAATAACAAAAATAAGTATACGTCCCCTGTGGGTCAGCCGCTGTCCTGGTTTGTGCTGTAGGGCCCGATACTCGAGACACGAATATTCATGACTCTTGGTGTCCGGTTGTATAGATTGTCAATGTGGGATAAGATACCGGTAAAGCGTATGTAAAGGGCAGTAACTGTAACTATCCTGGGTAAAATACTCGCGGCAATTATCGTTTTTAATCGTTTTCGGTCCATTTGATGTGGAAAGAGGAAGACAATGCACAGTTTGGCCTCCCTGCTCCGATTATCTCGTGGACCAGTGGAACGATTAACGTCAGGAAGATAGGAATCTTCATGTAGCACGTTCCTCGTTTAACTTCGCACTTCATATTTGAAATGTTTATTCGCCGAAAAGCATAGTGTGTGTATCTTTAATGCCAATTGAATTGATTTGATTAATTGATAATCAGCTCGCTTGGTTAAATAAATATTTGTCTTATATGTGGCTGTGACTGGAGATATTGGACTTATGGCTTTTGCATCCACACAGTCTGATCACGATATGCACTGTTCGCCGTTCCATCCATGCAATATTCGCTTCTAACAAGGAATGTAGATCGTTATCAGGCTACAATAGTATGCTATTTGATCTGGAGTTACACTGGTACAGAATCCCATAAGCCCCATTTCTCCATCATATCGTCATGTTTATCTCAAATCAAAGGGATCTAGGAGACGATCATTATGGAGTATTTCTTGTAAATAATCGGATGATTACGTCATCAAAGATGGCCACCAAACGGTCATCCATTTATTATAGATTTCAAAAATCTTCTCGTGAACCGCTTGGCCGATACTGGTCAAACTTCACAGTTATCGTCCGAAGACAATGTGAGCGATACAGGCCCATTTGGGCCCCTCTTTGGTTTTTACTTTTACCTATTGTTTTCGCGCGTAATCCACTTAGTCATATTCAAGGTACATGCCCACTCAGTAGGCACACAATATTCTTTATAGGAATTAAAGAAGTGTGCAATTGTGTCACTATTCCACCAGTTCGAAAATTACGAGTGCCCGCTATACAGATATAATTATTTAGTAATATTTATTTTACTGATAGTGACGCGCGGTGGTATCATGTTATTTGCATATACAAATGAGGCATGATCTTTTGTAATGATTTATACTAATTAAATGCATCACCTAAAAAAGTAATATTTTGGACAGATTATAAAGTATGTTCAATGCACATCAAAAAATAAATACAGATAATAAACAGTAATGTCCGTTAACATTTTAAGAGAACGGTTATCGCCCCTGTTATTAGTGTGGAAATTTAAGTCGATATAACATGTATAATAATGCCAATCAATACGTGGGGTAATGGTGAATGAATGTTTATTTTATCACAAAATGTCCTAGATGATGTCTGATATAAAGAACATGTTGTGGGCATGTATCTTTAAATTGGACAACACTCATCAGCGCATATGTTCACTCGTATCTTGTACTAATACATGTATGCCAACCTGCAAATGTATGTAGGTTTTCTCATACACTGGCATTTTTGTCATCTTAGGCCAATGACAGTCATCACTTTCAATTTTGGTTATAATATCATTAATAACCAAATATATGTTATCTAATTATCTAACCCTTGAAGAAAATACGGCCTTTGTAGCTTTGTCTCGTCTCATGTACGTAAATAGACTCGTCTGAAAATCATTTTGTGACGATTGAATAGGTCGGAAAATAAACGTGTGAAGATCCATTCCAGTTACTGAGGGTTGACAGGGTAAAATGTATTACGGTATTTCCTTGACTACTGTCAGTTTCACGAAACCTGCCCAAATTTTACGGCTATATAAACAATTAAAAAACAATAGTTTTTTCGATAATATTAAATTAAAGGAAAATTTAATAATGAGCCTTCTTGTTATTTCGTGAAATTTGGTCCAATATTGATTTTATTACGAAAATACAATTTTCCCATGTTAAATCCCCATAGACATATTCTAGCGGGGCAGATAACAGCAATATTTGCAAATGATGATACAAGCATCAACTTTGGCACACTTGTTCTCCAAGTCATACTAATCAAATCTGCCCGACTAGCCAACTGAAAATCCAAGATGGCGGCCATTTTTCAAGATGGCCGCCAAGTTAGCCACCCAAATTTGAGGTTTTGTCTAGAAATATTTGTAATTGTTCGATTTGCATGATCTATGTGTGGATTCCTATGTTTCCAAGCATGCTGAAGTGGATTTTCCTGTTTATAAAGCACACTGACACATATTTTTCAAGATGACTACCATATTGTTAGTTTTTGATCACGTAAACTTTATTTTGTGGAGCCTCTGTTGTATTTTGTGTTATTTTCCTATTTTTTATAGTTACTCTTTTTGTTGGGGACCGTACACCGCTGGTTAGGGAGTGCATTCTCTGCCACCTTGAAGGCTCTGTAACCACCGCTGTAGCCGTGCCATAGTTTATATTGTTGTATTGTTACTGTTGTGTTGGTTCTGCTTATTTCACCCTTTAGGATTTATTACTCTATATTGCCCCGGCTAGTAAATGTTCAAACTATGCTTAGCATGCCACTCCACTGGCCCTCCAGCTGCTACTGTTCACATATGCAGCTGCAGAGTGATGTGCAGGGAAGCTCTGACTTGAAGCACTTGCATCTTCCTTTGCAATCTTTCTTACAGGAACACTTCGTCAGTTCCTGACAACTCGCTGCAATAGGGGGAAGTGTTGTCCAACATATCTGCCATGTCTTTCCTTTCTGTGTCCACCCCCATTCAGCGGGACTGCTCGTGTCTGGAGTTGTACGGCCTCTGCTTGCGGGCAAAAATATCTAGTCTTGCTTCGTCCACACCAGTGGCTGCGCTCGATCTGTCGTACATGATGACAACAAATCTTTCCAGCCTTTGCAGGTCAATATCACGAATCAATGTTGGATGCTGGCTGAGATTAGTGAATGTTTCCGAAACATCATCAAATACGTTCCAAGTCTGTCATACAGATTTCTTCGCTTTTCCACGGAAGGCAGACACGACGTCGCATCCAGAGAACGCATGGAAATATGGGATACCTCTAGCTTTCTGTAGCCCTATTGCGGAAACTATGTCATGGACTGGGATCCATCGCATTTTGGCTCCTTGGCCAAATGCAATCCACATCTTCTCAAGACCTAGTTCCTGTAAGGATGGCAGTACAGATATTGCTATGACTAGCACGTCCGTGTCATTGGCCTTAATGATAATGGACTTGCTCCCGTCAGTGGTTGCATCCCTGGCGTGTACAAATATGCGACTGTCCGCTTCTTCATGACAACATGGGGAAACAGCATCCAGAGACTTCATTGTGTTGCTAATGGCATCTTCTCCCTTTGTGACGATGACTGTGCTTGTCGTCTCTGCTTCACACATCTTTTCCGCAAGGAAATGAAACAGCTCAGTCTTGTTGCTGGCGTCACGTAGGAAGCTTTGCCAGTTACCTGGTGTCATACTCGTTCCTGTCACTCTTCTTCTGATTCCTCGCCCCCGTCTCGAATTTCAGACTTGACTTCTTGTACACATCAAAGACTACGTCCACCCGCCCGTACCTGGCACCATAGGATTCCACCTTTGGGACGATATCTTCTTTAGCATAGTCATCAAATGTCTTTGAAGTACGTGGCGGTAAAGCATTGATAAGTGCTGAGCCATCATTGATGATTGCATCTCCCGTCGGTTCTCTGTCTGGGATGTTCACTTGCGCAGAATTTCAACCAGCTGTGACTTCTGACAGATATGAAGCTTGCCGCTGTCACTTAGAGATGCAGGGTATGACTGATTCTCGTGCTTGAATAATTCTTGTAAATCACACTGTCTGCTCTGGGACGAGATGAACAGTCGCGAGAATAACTTACAGTCGTCCTTCAGAACTTTTTCCTTAGACATTTTCTCAGCCTGCTCTTGTTTGAAGAAAGAAACAATGTTTTTCTTGATTGTATGATAGAAAGGACTTTCTCTTTCATCCTCTATCCCCTCCATGAATGAATGGAACTGCTCTTTGCCCCGCTGGTGATGTGTAGCTACCATTTCAGCTAGAGCTGGGTCTGAAATGTTCTTCGTGTCTAGTACCAGCAGGTCGGCTGATTCTTCTTGGAATGGGTTGCCAATCTCCTGCATCACTGCAGAGAGTGATTTCACCTTTTCAAAGAAAGATTTCTGTGCACTTAGTGTCTGCTCATGGTGTCTGCTGCTGTTGGTGGCATCTTTCATACCAGATATGGCCTCGTATCCAGCTACTAAACGACTAACTTCGGGTCCAGCGACCATCCACCTACGAAGTGCTGACGGGTCTTCTGTCACACCAATTGCTCCTCCGTCACCTTTGATCACTGCATTATTGTGCTCGTGTGCTTGGTCGATCGCAATGGCAAAGAATTCTCTTTTTGACTTGTGGATGGCGAAGTTCCCTTTGTGAAACTTCCTGGCCACATCTGGATGTTGTTGCTCATGTGACATCATATCTCGTAGGTGAATTGGGATCCATCGCGCATAGTTGACATTGTTATTCGCAAAGAAGTAAGGCACCAGTTCTGAGAGTGCTTCACGGTACAAGTTGAAGCCTCCTTCTCTGAATGAGCGGATCAGGGTGACTATGGTGAGCTCCATGTCCAGCACCAGACTCCAGAACTGGAACTGCGGACTCTCTTTCCTCCGTTGTTCACACCAATCTTCAAAGGTTATATCTGATATGCTAGACTCTTCAGAGAGATGATCATGATATGCCTTTTTCATCAGTTTGTACAAGCTGCATGCAGTGATCTGGTGTGCTTGTCTCGTCCTGGTGACACTGGATGCAGACAGGTAAGACTCTGCTGTACCAGATGAGGCCACCTCTGCTTCAACAATGACACTGGTCCAGCCACTGTCGCGTAGTAATGTTCCTATAGATCTCAGTGCAGCCATTTCTATATGAAGTCCACCGAACATGATCACGAACTTGTCCTCTCCATATTCGGGCCACTTCCATTGTATTTGTTTTGCCAAAGCATACAACGGTTGGTCAGCAGCAATGACAGGTGTCTGCCCTGGGTTCAGGAAAACCACTGTATCACAGACCTTCGCCATGGCATGCTTGATCGTTGCAACAGAGTGAGCCTGGTCTCGCCACATAGGCATCATTGCTGAAATGCTCACTTCAAATGGATGGCTCATTTTCTGCGTTGCATGGTGGGCTGACCATGTGATGCTGACTGCATCAGCCACATCTTCAGTGAGGAAGACTTCCTCCAACCAAGAAAGTTCTTCACTCAAGTGTGACCAGATCGACTCGGGTGCTGGTAAGGATTGGCTTGCTACTGGAGAAGGATTGGGGTTTTTCGTGATGTATGCTGGTCGAATATTGGTGTATGCTTCTGGAAGGTCTGGAACTTTCTTAACTTTCATTCCCGACTCTAGTTTGAGCGGCTCACGTTCATCGCCAGCATGTTCAGTGCTTGGATGTTGGATATTTCTAGGACTCTGTCGTATGATATGCTGAGCCCATTCTCATGGAGAATTTCAATAATTTGTCTTTTCCTTGTCTTGGCGAACACATACAGGCCCATGTAGACTGCAAAAGGTGGCTCACGGTCCCTGGAATGCCTGTGGACATCCGTCCCTTGCTTATATTTGGCAAAGCAGTTGTATTGTAGGAGTTGTGATATAGAAAGGTCAGATTTTGATGCTCCATGCTGGAGTTGGGACTTGATGTCTGCACCATGTTCGATCATGCATACAAATTGCAGCAGTGACGGTGGTACAACCTGTTCTAGGTCTGTGTCGTGAGAGGTGCTGCTGAACTTTGATTTTTGGTGGAGCAGCCGGTCCTTAAGTCGAGTAGGATGAACATCAGGCGATTCAACACCAAGCTGCTCCAGCCTCTGCTTGTAAATCATGGTCAAATCAGCAAGCTTCAAAATGAGTGGATCTCTACTATCACTGGCATTTTTCATCTCACTTATGTAGGTGACTAGTTCGGAGAAAGCAATTGGATATGCTTCCTTCAAGTGCTCCTGGGATTTCTCTTGCTCTTGCACATTCAGGTAGGCTCGTTCTCGGTTATACAATGCCACCAAGCAGGCAGGGTGATATTTCAGTTCTTGTGCGATGACATCTCCTACACTTAGTTTGGCGATGAGTTTTCGATCACTAAGTGTTTTTGCAAAATCGTTTATTCTCTTATTCACTTGCATTGTCATTGCTTCTCTAAGCTCACCTCCTTTTGTTTCGCTAAGGAAACATTCTTGAGTTTTAGCTTCTTGGATATTTCGCGGGATCTTACTTCTACCGCCCTCATCATTAGTACCTGCAGGGGTTGATCTTTTCTCAGCTCTGTGTAACTTTGTGTTGCAAAATAGTAGCCTGCAACTCACATGATATTGTGCCTTCTTTTGTCCCAATGTTTCATCTATCCCACCACCTTCGTCAAGTATTGCAGGGTCTAGCTTGATTGGTAGGGCATTGAATTAGTAAAACAGTGGGATATTCGTTGCCAGGTTCATATATCCATCATCACCTCTTCTGGTAGGATTGGCCTGGGGGGACTTAAGATCTTCTTTCTTAACCTCCTGACATAGGCAGCACTTGGTCCAGTTAGTGTTCCACGATTTTCCAGTAGAACTCGCTTCCATGGTCAATTCACAAGCCGAGGGATTATCCTTTTACCACTTGTGGAAATCGTATATATTTTAGCTGATAAGTAACCTATTTGTGATAAATATCGCATATATACCTTAACGCATTGGCAGTCCGGCGGAGACTGCGCCGATTATTGGTTAAAACTTATGCAAATGTGTGACGTCGGTTTGCAATGGCTGGGACGTGCTAACAACGCTATCATTTATTCAGCAGCCGTTATTGAAATTTCACAGCGGTTTTTGTCCATGTACAGAATGTACCTAAAATGCTGGGTTACCATTTCATAATATATATCACCAAGGCATAAGCCCGGTTCTAATAGACCGTTGTTCACGTGTAAACGTATCGGTATGTGTCTGTATTATATATAACCAGCAGTTTATCAGGGCGTGGCATATGCCGTGCACTAGCATCTTCTTGGAGTATATGAGAGTTGGGCCAGTGGTGAGGACCAGTACCAGCAGTCCATCCAATGGATGTGGCTGACTGCTGAAACGAAGGTACTACCTCTAACACTACACCCATACACACCATAGCCATGCAAACGTATAAAAATCATAAACAAATGTGAAAAGTGAGAAAGATATGTGTCAGTGTGCTTTATAAACAGGATAATCTACTTCAGCAGGCTTGAAACCCCAGGAATCCACACCTAGATCATGCACATCGGATAACTACAAATACTTCCGAGCGAAAAGTCAACTTCGGGAGGCTAATTTGGCGGCCATCTTGAAAAATGGCCACCATCTTGGATTTTCAGTTGGCTAGTCGGGCAGATTTGATTAGTATGACTTGGAGAACAAGTGTACCAAATTGTATGCTTGTATCATCATTTGCACGATTGTTCTGCTATGTCTATGGGGATTTAACATGGGGACATTTTTCGAATTTCAGAAATAGTGGACCGATTTTCAAAATTTAACTTTTGTTTTCTTAGTTAGATCATTTCCAAGCTATCTAGCTAGATTTCATGATCAATTTCCAAAATGTTTTGTTTTTCGAATCCTCCTCCAGGTTCTCCACCTCTTTTTTCCCCATGTTAAATTCCCATAGAGAATTCATTTTTTCGTAATAAAATCAATATTGTACCAAATTTCACGAAATAAAAAGTAGGCTCATTCTTAAATGTTCCTATAATTTAATATTAATAAAAAAATGATTTGTGCAGGTTTCGTGAAACAGACAGTAGATGTTAACGACATCGAAAGCTGACATACAAATGCAACAATTAGCCAACAAACACATGTCTATGCCCAGGGACAAGTCACGACTGTATCCATACAGTATTCATTGATATATCTCTGTTTTCGTGAAATGCATATTCAGAGGTATATGGAAGCGTCCTGGTGCCAATGATAAAATACGTTTATCTCCTAATTATGAGATACTAACTACTAATTAAGAGATAATCAGTCCTAATTAGGAGATAGTAACTCATAATTAGGAGATATTATGGTCGGCAAATAAACATGTGTATCTCCCCTGTTTATCACAGTCCATGAAAGCATATAGTAGAATAAACCGCAGACTCATATGTGACTCTGACTGGAGAAATGGGGCTGCTTTTGCGACCAATGTAGATCCAGATCAGACTGTGCATTTGCACTGTCTGATCAGGAGCTGCACTATTCGCCATCAACGTCATGATTCTAAGAAACAATATAGATCGTCATCAGGCTACGGGAGTTTGCTATTTGATCAGGAGCTACACTGATCACAGCCACAGCCACATAGAAGTACAATGGTGCATTCTGTTGATTTTCAGTCAATAAAACAAGAAAAGACGAATAAAAAAGCAAAAACAAAAACACATACCGTTTAAATATCTGAGACATCATCTTAGAATCAGTGTTTTTAGGAAATTGTTGTCTGCTCTGCTGTTGTTTTATATTTCGTCTTCTTTCTCAATAGGTTGGTTCGGAGCATGTAACGGGTACATTTAACAATGGGTTTCATCCTTAACGGAATCCTGATATCCCTGGTTTGACCCTCAGGTACATATTTGGCTTTCTGGTATGTGAGAGTTTAATCCAGTTATACCCATTATAAAAGTAATAAGATTAGTAATAATCCTATCACTTTTTGGGAGTCGGGCTAAGTGACTCGGGTGTGGTGAGGACCTGGCAGCAGGTCAGATTATTCTAATTCCAGGGTTGAATATTTATTATGCACCCGCCACCGAATGGTGAGGGGATATATAGTGTTACCGGCGTCCGCACGTTCCGTCCGTACGTCCCGAAACCTTAACGCTCGAATTAAAGGTTTTATAATTTCTGTTTCTTCACACGGATCTGCTCGATAACTTACACATGCATTGCTTTAATGGTCCTCTACCGGCCTGCGACAACTCCACGATCATTCCGACCCTGCTAAGCCCAGGGTCAATGTTACATACTTGGTGCATTGGACACCTTTACGCTCGGATAGCCTACATGTCTTTTATTGTTTTCCTTGCACCCATCTGCTTGATATTTCACACACGCATTGATTTAGAAACGCAATTGCTACCCCGCTCCTTACCTTTCGCGAGGGTAGCAATTTAACCCCATCTCTTTAATGTAACACATGAAAGTGTGATCGGCAATCGGTTATCCGGCGTGTTT
>CM055267.1:133714528-133879946 GCA_029237695.1 Conchocele bisecta
TTAATTATTTTCACTTGCAAAGTGATATTGAAACGAAATATACAGATATTTATAACTTTAGGATATTTAAGAATGGCGTGATTAAATGTGATACTGTGACATACACAATATAAATGCCTACAGGGGTCCTACCAATTATCCGGACAATCAATTTATCGGACAAATCAAAATAGATGTTAATTAAACGCATTCATTTGATCCGATTTTGCAACGAACACATCTAAGTCACTCAGGTGCTTGCTGTTTCCATGCCAGTGTGAATAATATATCGCCAAGGTAAACATTTTAGTAACATTTGCTGAAAACATTCCCCCAACTATGTCCACAAGTTGTTTACAACGTCAAACGTCGCGCAGGGGCTTGTATCTGTCACTGCGCATGCGCATAATTTGAGTCCCCTATAGAGTTTTTCAATACTCAGTTGTGTGAAGTATGCAGACGATACGATGCATTCCTCCAATATAATTTTCAGACTGTTTAATACACAATGTACAATACAGAGCAGATAGGAAGGAATGCGAAAATGTATCATGATACTGATAGAAAAAGAACGAAGAGCTACTTATTCAAAAACAAATAATAATTGTTTCAAGGCCAAATCGCCCCAAGCCATTTCGGACCCATATTAATTCGTGGGTAAAATCGACATGTGCGAAAACACCAGTGTACGAAACGATCATTACCGCAGATTTTCCACCAAATTATGAAGAGCTCTATCGAGTGCGCCCATTACGTCATTGCAGAGTTGTTCTATAAATACAATAGATTCTATAAATACGATGTTTTCCAAGAAGCGAATGGTGATTGTTTTTTTTCTGCAAAACAACACAATGTTGTTTATACTGGTTTTCAGGCGATAAAATTATGATTTTAAGGTGAGAATACAAGTTATAAGACGGCTATAGTTAAAGTTATACATTTGTCCGGATAATTGATTGTCGATGTGAATTTTGGGGCAATCTTACGACTGATGATCTGACCCAATTTTAAGTGAGAAAGATGGCACAGTTTACTAAATAGTTTCCATGCGTTGAGAAAGCAAGAACCGACGATTGTTCTGTGAACAGTTTATGCCCGTAGCTGCTATTTTAAGAAAAATATCATAAAAAACAGCCATTTTTGTCCGATAATCTAGAGGATCCCTGTACAGTACAATATAAATGCCTAGAGTGCATTGAAAATGTACAAGCTTAATGCTGAAGCTCGGAAAAGAATATGGCCGAGAGAGGCTTGAGATGTCCGGGGGCATTCTGCCCTGTAGCTGAGTTCATCAAAATTGCTAAGCATACTTTGAGGGAGTAATCATTTATTTTTCCCAAAATGCATTATTTCATATCGAACTAACGACTGCATATATTTGATGACTAAAAGTATGCAACATTATTATACTGAAATTATTACATTATCACAGCCAAAATGGCTGTGCCAACGTAATAAATTCAGTGTAATAAAAATTGATAAATTAATCCTTACATTGAAAATTTCCCCCTCAAAGTGGACTTAGCAAGTTAAGTATACTTTGCAAGTTTGGAGAAATAGGCTACTGGGATTTTCTTAATCCGGGGTTGAATATCCTGCATTCTGCTGCATTGTAGTCGTATATTTTATGAAGAAATACATTGTATTTTGTTACCAGTTTTATTAGAAAAAAACAACACTGGTAATAGTATTGCATATGCCACTGGATCTGAGAAAATCACACAAACATAGAGTCAGAAATAATCACGATATTTTTTAATTTTCGGGCGATATTTTGTGAATGGGTTGTCAACATTGTCAATGTATAGCACAATTCAATAAATGTATATGTATTTTGTGAAAACGTAGAACATGCCAATTTGGTAGACCATGTTGTACCATATGAAACCTGAACAACATAGGAGTATTGTGGTTTGCAGGTAGTAGTTCGTGAATATATACATGTATTACGCTAGTACGGCATGATATATGGGTTTACACTTTTAGTTAGTCGCAACAACAAGGTTTCAGCGACCCAGTGTTACTTTTGTGGGAGGCCAGTATGGAAGCGTCTTGGTGTCAATGCTAAATATATTTATCTCCTAATTAGGAGATATTATCTCCTAATTAGGACTATAATTAGGAGATAATATATCCTAATTAGGACTTATGAGACAACATATGTCTTAGCATTGACACAGAGAGTAAGTCCAAATTAGGAGATAATAAGTCATAATTAGGAGAAACTACTAACACTAACTCCTAATTAGGCGATGATGTCTCCTAATTAGGAGATAATCATTTCTAATTAGGAGATACTAAATCCTAATTAGGAGATATTATGTGTTGGAGTTAGTATGTCCTAATTAGGAGATAAACATAGTTTAGCATTGGCACGAGGACGCTTCCATAGGTTAGACATCGCTACATCAGTATCATGCGTCATAGTCCGCGTATGACCGGAGGAGTTTGCACATCGAAAACAAAACACTACACACCGGCGTTGGGGGATGACGACATGGGCTAAATGTTATGTAATTACTGGCATTTTTAACAGTTATTTCGACATCACGATTGTTGATTTAGTGCAGGTTTATCATAATAAAGGATAAATTACCTGACTGGATACACAGTTTACATCACTATAAATATGATATATGACACAATTTTATATCATATTTGACATGTTTCAATTTAATACATTTTGCTTGAATTTAGTTGCGTTTTATACAGATTTGTTCAGAAAAATAAAGTTGAAACCTGGGCGTCCATGCCTCCGCCTGCCTACGTGTCAGATGTATCAAAGTGTTCTTCTTTAGCATGGGCTCTTTTGGAACAATCAACTTATCAAACAACAACACCTGTACAAATGCACATAACACTAATGATAATGGTCGCCACGGGCAGAGATAATCATGATTCGCACAAATTCACTTATAGCAAGCTCATGGCACCACGATGCGATAAGGGCGATTAAACCAGAGCCGGGCTGAAATGACTAATTATCAAGTCGGTCACCTTCACTATTGATTGGACAGTTTAAACAGTGTTGACCAAACTGTACAACCCACTTGCGTAGTCTGATCAGGGTGTACAGTGTTCGTCGTTCAATTAGAGAGCCATCCATTCGTCATCGAGCGATTAATGGGGATTACTATTGTTTCATGATTGATGGATTGATTATGAACACAATTTCTAAACATTTGTCTGTATCGGATGTCACTGCTAATGTGCTTTGCTTAGGGTCTACACTGGTCACTATTGTGATGTGGGTCCATTCATTTCGTCTCTGGTGAGAATATCTGTAGCGAATTTCACCACGATCTCTAATCTCGGTAATTGCAATTTGATAGGGGTAATTTTCAACGTATTCATACATTACTATTTTATGTAATGAAATAAACTAGTTTTAACAAAACAATAGCTGTGATCGTGAATTAAATACATTACATGAACCATAAATAACCTTAGCCATTAAAACAAAAAAGGACGATTACTTATAATAAATAATTACTCCCTCAAAGCGCACTTAGCTGGAATAGATTTTGGAGAACTCCGCTACAGATTAGCAAAGTATACGTAGTTAACCGGTCTAGTAGGGCTAATCAACCTTACAGTTCTTTGACCTTGACCTTGGACATGGGGGCGGCATGTTTTGGAGATATACGAAAGTATGAAGGATGATAAACAAGCATTGCAAGGTTCAAGTTAATATGATGTATAGTTGCACAGATATACTATATTTAAACACAACATAGCCGTCAAATTACATGTATAGAGAGAGCAATCACAGTATATAAATATATAGAGAGAGAGCCTTCAACATGACCGAAAACACCATACCGGTAGGTTTGTACGGAAGCATGGAGGAGACATGTGTTTTTTTATTTATCTCGTGGTCACGACATACATAAAACAAAGCATAAATAAAAGAAAAACGCAACTAAATTATATTATGGCCACAACCTAAATTATCTCGTGACCACGACATAAATAAAAGAAAAAAACACGCCTAAATTATCTCGTGGCCACGAGATAAATGAAAGAAAAACACACCTAAATTATCTCGTGGCCACATCATAAATAAAAGAAAAACACACCTAAATAAAATAACAAGAGCTCCGTGGAGCAATATGTCCGCCTGGCGCAGTTTGATAGTACATAAGGAGCTTGTAATAACCTTGGGGTTAGTGAGCACCATGGGCTTTCTGTAGAATGATGTGAGATGTTGTTAAAAATACACCTATGAAATATTAAAGCATTCCATTGAGGAAAAGAGAAGTTATAATGAAGTGTAAAGTTTTTGTAACAAAACAATTGCATATCTAAAAATAAATTCAGAGAAAAATGGTAACAACTGTCCAGAACTATCCTGTTAACCACAAGAATACTGCATTTGTGATCACTTATCATTGATCACTGGAACAGATATATCTTATATATTTAGCAATTACCATGCTCTCCATACGTGTACGTCCTGTATTTTACCTATTATGCCACAACGTTATGGCCAGAGATGTATCCAATACATGTTGGTTCTGTTATGTTCATTTATCTCGTGGCCAGGATATACAAAATAACAAAAACACATGTCCCCTCCATGCTTCCATAGGTTTGACATGCCAACAATATTCACAAGAATGTCAGAAATTTAAACACGAACATAATTATATACAAGGGAATGGCTAGCCCGAATGTTCTGTCTGTAATGCAGGTTTTGTTCGTTTGGTGGGGTTTAACGGCATTTAAGATCATTTAAGGCCGGGTCAATGGGTTTAGTACTAAATCCCATGTATTACCTGTACAAGTACATGTACATGTTCAAGTACAGTATAAGTCGCCCTGCGTTACAGACAGAAACTTCGGGTTAGGTAACGGCAGGAGTATAATCCACAATGTAAATAGCTGTACATGGCTTGAGACATTGTGACTAAGTTGAGGAATACAATATCTTAGATCACATGATATAGACAAATAATTTACAGACATCGGCCTATAAAATTAAGTTTTAATGAAAATAAAACTAAAACACGGATGCCCCACATCAAGATTTGATAGTAAACGAGGCAAAATTCCAAATCCAAAATGGGGAGAATATCCATGACCCGGGGGTCGCATCAAAAATTGAAATAAACTTTCCGCATCTACCCATCATGAGGAAGTAACATACCAAGTTTCATGTCTGTAGCTATTACGGTTTAATGGTTTTACGACTTACAAGCCATATTGGAAAATTCTAAGTCGAAAAAAAGGGTTGAGATAATCCATGACCTCGGAGTCTAAGAAACTTTGCGCATCTACTCATGATAAGGAAGCTACATACCAAGTTTTAGGTGTGTAGCTAGTACGGTTTAAAAAAATTACGACCTACAATGTAAAATTGCCAAATTCTATGTCGAAATGTGGGAGATAATCCATGACCCTGGGGGGAGGGGGTCAAATCAAAATCGAAATAAACTTTGCGCATCTGCTCATCACAAGGAAGCTACATACCAAGTTTCATGTCTGTAGCTAGTACGATTTGACGGACGGACGGGACGGACGGACAAGGGTAACACTAAATGCCCCCTCCAATATTGTGGTGGGGCATAATATAAATACAAATACATTAAATACATTTTTTTTTGTTTCACACTTTCCCTATTATTTCATAACAAATCATCAAGTTCATACTGAACAATGTCATTTGAATTTGTAGTAAAGGGACGGACTGTGCCTCAGATATACAATATATAAATGTTCGCATCATGCAATGTAAATGACATGTGGCTGTAACTGGAGAAATGGGGCTTATGGGTTTTACGACTAGTGTCGACCATGATCAGCCCGTCACCCGCAGTCTGGTCAAGATCTGAAGTGTTCACCATTCCATCAATGAAATACCCGGCAAGTTTCAAACAAGCAATACAGATCGTTATCAGGTTACAAGAGTGTGACCAGGAGTTACACTGGTCACAAATTCCATAAGCCCCTTTTCTCCAGTCACAGCCACATACGAGACACGCCGTGTGATTTTGTACATTAGAACATGTGCGATTGTTCATAAAATATATTTACATAAACTGTGATATTTTCTGTAAATGACGTCGAAAGATGAAGTAATTTTCATGGCAAATGCGATTCCACATTTGCTATGAAAATTTTGTCAACTTTTGAAGTCTAAAATACGGAAAATGTCATAAATTTTGTAAATATTTTTCATGAAAAATCGCACATGTTCTTAGGTATAACATCACATGGCGTGTCTCGTATGTCAATCAATCGCACCATTTGCTTTGATGAACTTTCCAAAAAAGTGCGTTATACAAGTACATACTACCAGAAACTGTGATAAACAGGGTACACAATTCTGCATTTTCGATATACATGTACCAGTACGGACACAATGTGCAGATCCTGATGAGATAGCTCGTTATGAGCCGGCTTATCTGGATCTAAATCCCCATTAAATTCTATCAGTCGAATAGTCAGCAATATTTCATTATAATTATCTACATAACCCCAGGTGATTGTCCAGACATATGTCTAAAAAGAGATGGCCAAAGTAATGTGATACATAGTAAGTATACAGTAATTATAAGCCATACTGTAGCTATAAGCCATACTGAAGTCGTTTATTGATAGACATTTGCGAATGACATCAACGTATATATATAAATTTTACAAAAATACAATAAAATGGCTAACCCTTACACCACTATCTTAATTGTTTGTCGTCTGCTGTTTATTTTCTATTTTCCATTTTAATCATCAAAAACATACTTTGACAGCACTTTAAAATAATTTACAACATGGTTTAACAGCACTTCAGAATCGTTTTCATTGGAAATGATTCTAAAGTGCTCTCAAACCATGTTTTTATTGAGAAATAAGTCAAGATATAATAGCAATAGC
Source organism: Conchocele bisecta (assembly GCA_029237695.1). Taxonomy (NCBI): domain Eukaryota; kingdom Metazoa; phylum Mollusca; class Bivalvia; order Lucinida; family Thyasiridae; genus Conchocele; species Conchocele bisecta. Next base: position 133,721,381 of record CM055267.1, read on the forward strand.
AGACAACAATTGTTGTGTGTTACAAGCGGTCTAAGGGTTAATATTAGATAATACAATGAAAATTATATTCAGACAATTAATTTCATTCAGAATTATGTGCTGTTGTACAAGATTTCTTGTATTCAGAAATATGTGTTGTACACTATTTCAGCTGGAGTCGAGACAGATCACAACTTTAAACCACACATAACAACATTCATCATAGTCAAGGATTTTGAATTCCTGATGTTACTAAGTGAGTATTGCAGAAGTTTATACCTTGTTAACTCATAATTGTCATAACACGTGCCAATGTTTGTAGCATAAGCAGATATTTGATATGATTTATTTGTGTTTAACATCCAAACAATATATAAGGTCATCATTTTAGGCAGGTTCAAATGTCATTTTAGGTAGGTTCAACGGACCCGATCTTGTATTTAGACAAATGCATTGGTGAAAGAAAACCTTAACATGGCATAATGGTCATCTAAGTGGTCATCTGTGGGTGCGAGGGTTGAGATCATAGATGACATGATCAACAGAATAAATATTCAGAAAAGATACAATGTTGAAAAAAGATGTTGATATAGAAATTCTGCATCATTTTCTGAAGTAACATACGTACAAAACTACATGTACAAGTATCTTGATAAGCATGTAGTTACCAGAACCTTCCATATTGACAAGAAATCATGCATGATTATTTTACCTTATCAGTATATCTAGCCAGTTATCCATGTACAGTCAAACCTGTGAACAAAGGCCAGCCATATTAAATTATAATTAAAAAAGGAGGAGATAATCCATAAGCCTGGGGGGTCGAATAAAAATTTGAAATAAACTTTGCGTATCTACTCATCGTAAGGAAGCGACATATCAAGTTTCAGGTGTATAGGCTATTAGGGTTTACATATTTTACAACTTACAAGGCAAAATTGGAAAATTCTAAGTCGAAAAGGGGGAGATAATCCATGACCCGAATCAAAAATCGAAATAAACTCTGCACATCTGCTCATCATAAGGAAGCTACACACCAAGTTTCACTTCTGTGGCTAGTGCGGTTTAAAAAATTTACGACTTACAAGGCAAAATTGCCAAATTCTAAGTCGAAGGGGGGGGGGAGATACAAAGTAATCCGTGACCCAGGGACCGAATAAAAAATGTTAAATCAACTGTGTGCATCTACTCATCAGAAGGAAGCTACATACCAAATTCCAGGGCTGTACCTATTACGGTTTAAATGTTTTACGACATACAAGGTTGGTGACGGACGGACAGAAGGACGGACGTTCTAACATGTCGGGTTTATGAGCTATTTGTTCTTTAAAAGATCAAAGGAATAGCTCCTACATTTCAATAGAATTAGGAGATTACGGAATGAATCAAAGGAATCTATTGTCTTAGGCTCCGCCATTTAGTTCTTAACTCCTGGATGTTAGCCCGGACGGACAGACAATGATAACACTAAATGCCGCCTGCACTATCGTGGTGGGGCATAAAAAATGTGACAAATGGTGAAAAGCATGTAATCCGGCTGAATATACCACATTTTGATATAATTAAGTATCTAACATCCATCATTTATAGAATTTGCAAATGATTATTAGCTATACAATGTATATTATAGTGATAAGATGTTTTTGGTTATGTCGTTTACTAGCAACATAATATGCGTGTTAGTTTATGTATTATTGTGTGTATCTTATGTCATTTTAATCAACGTGCTGTCATTTGTGTCCGTGGTGTCATATCAATTAGGTTGATGCATTCATTAAAGGTACATGCCAACGCAGTGTACACAAAATGTTCTTTATTGGAATTATAATTGTCACCATTCCACCAGTTCTAAAAATTACGAGTGTCCGCTATACTGATATAATCATTTTTTAATATTTTGTTTGTTTGTCAACAGCTAAGGTAATTTAAGTCCGGGTCAATGGGTTTAGTAATAAATCCCATACATTACCTGTACAAGTACATGTACATTTTCAAGTACAATGTACATGTACAAATGGGAGGAAAATCCCAAAATCAGAACTGAATATTTACAATAACAAAATAGTCAGGAGGAAATTACACATAGGGTGGAAATGGAGTCTAGACTTTTTCTGTTGTCGGATTTATGTTTATAAAGGTCTGTGCCAACATTTTTCAGAGGGTGTGCAAAATTTCGTCCAGTGGCATTTTTGAAAATCCAATATGGCCGCCGTAGCCGCTTTATATTACTAGAATGGCCATAGCTGCGTTATTATTGATGATACAGATACACTTTTGGGTTCTAAATATAATGTTATGTGCTAGGAATCCAATAGGATGGTTAAACCTGTGATTAGGAGTCAAAACTACCGGTAAAAGTCAACATGGCCACCGAAAAATCGTCAAAACGTTGCTAAATCGATACTATACAAAAGTTTCGACCACAATTTTTCTGACAGTAATTAAACATTGTTCAAATTCCCCATGTATGTTTAACTGCATTGGTATACACTGATTCCGCAATTATTTGTTACCGTAATATCATACCGTACATATTTCGGCTTCTTAACTATCATTGAAATAGCCTAAAAAGTGAACAACTTGGTTCTTCTGTCCTTCAAGGCGTCCAAATCAAGCTGGAATAACAGCTCATCGAGGAGCTGTCTATCTGGGTATAAACAACTTTTACACATGTATTTATGTACAAATATTCAGGATAACTACGGTATATTTCACACCGATATAGACATGCTCATGGGTATTACTCAATGCTGTTATTTGTGAGCTTAAATAAACAACGCTATGATTTTTTTTGCACTAAATATATTGATATAGTCACAAACGCATTGGATGTAACCACATTCCCGCGCTAATGCCATTTGACCAACTTCACCACAACAACGCCATGATATTTAAACACACGTTTACGTGAGAATGAATGTGTGTTAGTCAACGAGACAGCAGGATGTATACTCGCTACACAAACCTACTCAGCTACTGCTCACAATGGCTAGTAATTCAAATGACAATTGCCTTTTCCACGACTTATATGGTTGTATAAAGAAGAAGGAGAAGCTGCAAAACAGTTTTAAAATTCGCATTGAGACTATCATTCAATGCAGTAAACAGCTGGATGACAGTTATCATGTACGCTTGAGTCTTTGCTAGCATCAGAGCCAATAACCCTTGCATTAAGGTTCATAAGTCATGTGTATCCCGGTATACATCTACGAGCAATGTCAAAGCACATGTAGCTCATGTGCGTAAGAATGTGTGACAATGGAGATACTGATGACAGCGCCCCAAAACGGCTGAGATCAAGTGAAGCTCAACAGTTCGACTTCAGACAGCATTGCTTATTTTGTCCTGCTGTATCTGCATGTCCTCTCACATCAGAGTATGATGCGAAAATTCCAATGGAACGGCGTAAACGTGCATTCCAAATAAGAAGTAATGTAAAAGCAGATGGCATAGAATATAAACAATATATACTCGACATCTGCCATAAGAGGAATGACAAACTTGGTGAGATTGTACAAGAAAGGGTACTCAGTGCAGTGGGAGATCTGCATGCTGCAGATGCACGCTGCCACGAATCGTGCAGAGCCAATTTATTGGCTGCACGTAGTGCTCAATACGGTGGTAGTAATGGGGGTAAGTCTTCAGATGATCTAGCATTCGATTGTGTCTGCAAACGTATGCTAGAAGATCCACATAGAACATGGAGCTCCATCGAGTTGGTCGAACATTACGTCGATGAGGGTGGTTCTTGCATCTCACGCAAAACACTGTTTAAGAAAATAGCTGAATATCATGGTGATAATGTAGTTATTTTGTCATCACCTGGCTTTGCAAATATCATGGGATTCAGAAGTGCATTGGCAAAAACATTGCACTTGGTGAAGAATGCTGATGATGATCTGGATTATTGTGTTGAACGAGTCGCATCTGTAATAGCCAGTGAATGTCTTGCATTAAAACAAAGGAGGGAGAAATACGTAATAAACATTGATAAAGAGTTAGCACGGGAATCCGTTGGTGAAACAACGTCTTCACTTCTATCAAAGATATCTTCAAAGTTTGACAATGATTCACTCCCAATGATTCTGATCGCAAATATCATAACGGGGGTGGTATGTTCCCAACCAACAGATCTGCAGATAGCATTTGGCGTACTCATGCGCGAAAAAAAACTATTGATTTCCGAGTTGTCCAAGTACTCCGTTTGCTGCTCATACGATGAAGTCCGTTTTTCACTTACTCAGCAGCTGTACATGTGTCACAGACATATGATGATGCAGGGTTTGGAGCTTTTGGTGGAAACGGTCTCAGTCACTGTATCTGTGACAATTTTGACGCCGAGATATCATCTCCCAACTGCCAGCTTTGCGTCCACTGTCTCGCCATGTTATGGCACTGGTTCAGCTCCCTTCCACTGGCTGTGTGGATGGGGTGGTTCCCAAATTGAAAACGATTAAACGACAACCAATGCAAGATCGTTCGAAACCGATTAAGTTTGATGTACAACAGGAGTCACACAATGGACCCAAAAAGCCTGCAATGCCTGTCCAGCAATCTATGAGACAAGTACCCCCACTAGCCCATTTAGCTACACAGGTCATCACTGCGCAAAGGGCCATGGAAAACGACTTTGCCTTCCTCCAGGACGTTCATGTTGAACAGAAATGTCCAGAATATAATGGATATATACAAAATTATGTCGTGATGCAGGTATACTACCTCAGCCAAGACAACAAAACAAGTTGCATTCCTACCACTTGTTGATCGCCCTCCTGCTCACCCAGACACCATAAAAACAGCAATCGAGAGATTTGTCACTTGTAAGAGCTGCAGGTGAGGACATGCTAGTATTTACAGTTGACCAGCAACTATACAGAGTCACCATAGACATACTTTTCCATGAACCCTCATACTTTGAGTCAGTCGTTCCAGTACTCGGTGGCATGCACATGCTTATGAATTTCATTCACGCAACAGCTGTCATCATGGCTGGTAGTGGTATGAAAGAGATCCTGGCCAACACATTTGGGAGTGTAGATAAAATGTTAAGCGGGAAGAAATACCCACAAAACTTCCGCGCTCTCAGGATGCTAGTGGAGGAGGTTCTCCGTGGTATAGTAACTTCTGAGGGAGTTACATCATTCACTCGCCTCATTGACGAACTAGATGTGCGAGCAAGTCGAAGCAGAACTGCAAAGTTGTGGACTGATAATCTGGTCAAAGCAGTCATCATAATGATGCACTTCTTCCTCCCGTGCAGGACACGAGGGTGACTGGGCTCTTCACCTTCTCGCTGCAGAAGCCATGCTACCATATTTCCGTTCTGCTGGCTGCCACAACTATGCACGGTATGGTGACTTCTACATTCATCATATGAAAAGCCTCCCTCCCGAGATGATCAAAAGGCTACAGAATGGTGCATTTGTGCGCCACATCCCGGGCATCTATAATGCAACTTGGACAGACATGTTCATGGAGACAACATACATGCGGTTGGGACATGGACCATCTGGGGTTTGTCGGGGTGGCTACAGATTATAATCAGATGGTGAAGTGGGCCCTCAGCTTTGCCTGTGTGTGGGGAGGTATACACAAAATGTTCGTGCAATGACCAACAGCGAACAGGAGACTCTCCATACTCACCTAGAAAGAGAGTGACGGCCGAATCAAAGCGGATCAGACTGATCGAGTAAGCATACGCAACACACTTGAGGTCAGCATCAACCCATTGGACGATAGGGCTCATCCAGATGGTGCACTTATGAACATTGTCACAGGACAGATTGCTCATCCCGATTTCAATGCTGACGAGGCATCATTGCTTGGAAAACGGGCAATGAAAGACTTCAGAGCTGGTTGGCCGGGATCGTTCTATGATCCTCTCAGCAAGCTTGTGATCACGATGGATGTGAAGAAAAAGCATGTGTTAGTAGGTAAGGAACGGGTGTATGACCAGGAGCTCATATATGCACGTGTCATCGGCCTACTAGCAAGTTCTCGGGAGATAAATTTTGACAATGTGTTGACATATGAACTGGCCGCATATCCGCCATCGATGTTCAATTCGGATGGTGAAATGAAAATCACTAAGTCAAAATCGATACTAAAGCAAAAACTTCAAGTGGTTGTTTCAGAGCGTAACATCCCAATCCAGACACTGTGATCTATGATGTGTCGGCTCTTCTCTGGTTATAGTGTGGCCATCTGACAAACTCTCTGTGTACGTGGACTCCTTCAAGACATTCGTATATAAAGCTCTACAAACAGCAAATGTCACCCTTGTTTTTGATAGATACTTCCCCAATAGCATTAAGGCAGTCACAAGGATGCAGAGGGCGGGGTCAAGTCGTGTATATAAGCTGACACCAGAGATGCATGCCCCTGCCAGGCAAGTTGTTCTCAGCAATACAGAGAACAAGACCCATCTGAATGCAATGCTCGCAAAAGGTCTTCTCGACCACGACTACTATACGCATGCAACACAAAAGCACACGCTTACTTTGGCCGGTGTCAGTGATGTACCGATAGATATATCAAGAGGCATCAGGATTGACCGACATGACCTCTCCTCCACTCATGAGGAGGCTGATATTCTTATAGCACAGCATGCCATCTCATCATCGCTCTTGGGTAAGTCAATTCGGGTAGTATGTGATGACACAGAGTATTTGTGTTGCTTATTCACTTCTATCATAGCGAATGTCAAGGTAGGAACTCCGCCCCAATGATCATGTCATCGCCAGTGAAAGAATGAGTGGTCATAGATATTCGCGCAACTACCGAAGCACACTGTGATCTAGCAGATGATCTGCCTGCAATCCATGCGCTGACTGGTGCCGACACTGTAGCTTCATTACATGGCATCGGCAAAGCATCGGCCATCAAACTTTACAAGAAGGGATACCACTCACTTTCGCAAGTTGGCGATGTAAAAGCCGATATGAAAGCTGTTGAAACTCAGGCCACTAACTTCATGTGCGCTACATATGGCAATGTAACGAAGGAATGCACATCCATGACAGAATACAGAATCAAAATGTGGCGCGCAAAAACAGGAAAGACTGGTGCATCGTCGGTGAAACTGTGTTCTCTCCCACCCACCACAGCTGCGTTCATTGAAAATGTTCACAGATGCCATTTGCAAGTCGCCACATGGAAGGCAACACTTCAAGAGTCGCCGCCAAACATGGAGCCAACAGAATATGGTTGGGAGATTGACCACCAGGATATCCTCCTTCCTCGAACAGTGTCAGCGGATGTCCCTTCAGCGCCTACCGACATACTACGTCTTATACGATGCAACTGCAAGACCTCTGTGTGTCGTACAGCAGCTTGCAGCTGCTCCAAGCTAGGATGTACAGTATTCTGTCTCTGTGAGGGCGGAGAAGCCTGTAAGAATCCTCTAACACGTAATCAGACTGAGAGGGTGAGTCCGAATTGATTGCTGAGGTAATTGATCTAAATGACGTGATATTAGAGTAGTTCAATGAGTCCAAAACACATCGATTTGCTAACAGCATAAACAATATCTAACCGATTATACGCATCTGGTGGCCATATTGGATTTTTAATGAGTATGCAATAATCAAGTTTTATTACTGGCCATTCATATTGAATATGTACTCTTACAAATGTGAGCATAGAGCCCGACATTATGCATATATGTAGCAAATACAAAATGATTAGTCTTACTAGTACAACTCGTCAGCTATACTTGTGCAACTCGTCAATAGACAACTCATGTTACCCAAAGTTCATACTATTTTTTGCAGGTTTAGTTACGTTCTGTTGTGCTTTTGGTGGCCATAATGGATTTTATGCAAAAAGTAATGGCCAGATTGCAATACTTTCTCTTTTATAATATTCTTTGTGCTAACAAATATGGGTATAGAGACCAAGAGTATGTCTGTATCACAAGTACAGGCCACACTCACTTACTCGAATTCGAAGGGAGATAAAAAAATACTTCGAGTTAACCGTAGTTTGACGTATCCGTAGTACGCAACCTGTCGGACAACAAACTATTGTATTGACAGTTAGAACCAAATGATTACTTGCTGATGTAGCCTTGAGTAGTAAATATGATTTATTTTAGCAATTAAATGTACATGGATACATGTTAAATGCTGTTTCTAAGACAAATCATATTTAAACACTTTCGGTTTGTTTACAAATACACATCTGTGTGTAATTAATAGATAACCCGGATGTGGCACACGTGACATGCACATGTAGCGATATGTACATATTCAGTTCAGCAATGAAATAAATAATAACAAGAACATAATATTTTATGAATTATTTTAATAAATTATACACGGAAACAACACAAAACAACAAGAAATACTGATTTGTAACACTATTATAAATGATTATTTCTGACCAGACTTGATTGTACAAACTAATAATGTTTAGAACATAAAACTCGCCCATTCAATGTTTCGTCCCTATACTGTATAATCTGAATCCACACCAGTTTCGATTGTTGCACTGTATGTAATTACAGTTTTAAATTAAACACAAAACGTCACATACATGTACACAGTAAATACAGTTAGAATAATATCACAATCGATCCCCATCTGAACACAGCGCTAATCTAGCTATCCCCCCGGGTTGGGTACCGGGTCCTTCACTAGAATCAGCACTTTGATGTGTAGTAGACATGATTGTGAATTGTGACTGATGCTGTCACATTTGGGAGATATATACACGATCGAGTGTGAAATATTTCACTCATTTCTAATCGCGCAACTTGTGTTCACTTTAATTAACGTTCGAGTAAAAGCATTTAATGCCAGTCCAATTAAAATAGTTGCCATTTATTGCTCACCACTTAATGATCACCGACGGTCATTTCGGGACTCCTGTTTAATCAGTGTCAACGCAAACACCTTTAACTACGGTCTGAATACCCGACTTTGATCAGGTAAACTGCAGGTGACAAACTTCTACTTACCTCCGCAAATTGACATTTCGACTTAACGAGTGTGAAATACAGTAGATTTACGTTTTCTGGACCTCCCAAAATTATTGTTATATGCTTTTATGAACTCATACAAATCAACAGAAAAAGTCTAGACTCCATTTCCACCTGTTGGGTCATATGCTCAATATTCCTCCTGACTAAAACTATATATTCAGCCCTGAAATCAGAATAAACCTGATCTGATGCCAGGTCCTCGCCACACCAGAATCACTTCGCCCCTCCCAAAAGCTGTAGGATCAGTAATAATCTTACTACGTGTATAATGGGCAACCCAATTCACCTCCAAGCTAGATATCAAAAGAGGAAAAGATAACAAGCCCTATATCGCTCACCTGTGGTTCAATGTCGCTAAAATCCAGCAAATACTAGTATGTAAAGTTGTCACTACATATACATCAAAATAAGCCCATGACAGGCACACAATTTCAATTCGACAAACTTGAGAAGTCACCAGGGTAAGAGTTGTCGCGTACAGATATATCTTACACAACGTTGACAGGTTTGGAGACCACAACAGGATGCTTCCAGCCTACTTTTTATTGCAATCCTTAGATTTTAACTGATTTATGACCATATTCCGTAAAAATGTTGACCCCTATTTGACCCCCCGGGCCATGCCCATTTTAAGAGCTTTGAAAAAGCATTGTACATCGATCATTCCTGTCAAGTTGCGTCGAAATCGGTCTGGTGGTTTGTGAGAAGATTTTTTATGAATTTATGCTATTTTTAGACAGCGGCCATCAACGACGACCACCATTTCAACAAAGCTGAAAAGGCTTTACCGTAACTGCGAAGTTTGGCCACCAATAGCCAAGCGGTTTGTATGAAGAAGACATTTGAAATATCTAATAAAAGAACGACCGTTTGACCTTTCAGCTGCCATCTTGGATGATGTAATCATCCCATTCGATGAAAACAGCACCAGAGCGATCGTCTCATCAATACCTTTGATTTGATACAGTGGAACCCCTCCAAACCGGACCCCCTCTATACCGGAATTCGCGCTATACCGAACATACGACCACGTCCCGAATATTCTGCTATATAAACACATTAGTTTCTACCCCTCTATTCCGGAACCCCTCTACTCCGTAATCCGGACGCCATTTCAAGTCCCAAAACCATATTTCAGCGTTAAAATAACCCCGGAAACACGGTCACCTGTCAGGATGTCATCCAAGAAATGCACCGCGCCCAATTTCAATGTTGTTGTTTCAAGCGGGTGTCAAAATCACACCGTGTTTACAATAGACTGGTTCCCGGTAGTATTGTTCAGCTCTGGTTCCCAAAATGCGGAGCCACGAGAATGAGACGATTCTAACGGACTCCCAACTTGACATTTTTGTGGAAGAAATAACAAAATTGATCAAATTACGCACATTAACTATCCATGCGCTAAGCGGCGTGTTTTTTTAACGTCATAAGCGGTATTACAAAGTTAAGAATCTATTCAATACATGCGACCTAAATACGAGACATGTTTGCTGTTTTACAAGCTCATTACAATAGCATGGTTCGCAATTTAATTATACGCGTACGTAACAATTACGGAAATAAAACTAGAAAACGTCGATGGCGCGCCATCGCAATATACCCACTTTCCCCAAATGCTAAGTCCGAAAGGGGGAGGTAATCCATGATGGAGGGTCGGATAAAAAATCCGAATTCACTTTGCGCATCAGCACATCAAAACGAAGCTACGAACCAAATATCAGACGCGTAGGTATTAAGGTGAAAAGGTTTTTCGACCTACGAGGAAAAATAGTGAAATTCCAAGTCCGAAAGGGGGAGATAATCCATGATGGAAGGTCGGATCAAAAATCCGAATTCACTTTGCGCATCATAACGAAGCTACATATGAAATATCAAAAATGTAGGTATTAAGGCGAGAAAGTTTTTCGACTTACAATGAAAAATAGGGAAATTCTGAGTCCGAAAGGGGGAGATAATCCATGATGGAGGGTCGGATGAAAAGAAAAATCCGAATTCACTTTGCGCATGTGCACATGATAACGAAGCTACATACCAAAATATCAGGCGCGTAGGTATGAAGGTGAAAAAGTTTTTCGAGTTACAAGGACAAAATGGGAAATTCCGAGTCCGAAAGGGGGAGATAATCCATGATGGAGGGTCGGATGAAAAATCCGAATTCACTTTGCGCATCTGCACATGATAACGAAGCTACATACCAAATATCAGGCGCGTAGGTATGAAGGTGAAAAAGTTTTTTTCGAGTTACGAGGAGAAAATGGGAAATTGTGAGTCCGAAAGGGGGAGATAATCCATGATGGAGGGTCGGATGAAAAATCCAAATTCACTTTGCGCATCTGCACATGATAACGAAGCTACATACCAAATATCAGGCGCGTAGGTATGAAGGTGAAACAGTTTTTCGAGTCACAAGAAACGTGACGGACGTACGTACGGACGGACGGACGTACGGACGGACGGACGGACACTCGTGACGAAAACAATATACCCATTTTTTCCCAAAAAAGTGGGTATAATAATCGGCACATTATTTGTGAACCCACCGATCGATTAATTGAGATAATCTGATAATTACTTAACGAGGCTGTAAACTCGTGACTGTAGCCTGTGGGCTATTGTAGCAGCTCGCGGTAACTACACAGCACACGCGAAATGTGTCATATGCTCTTTGCGACCAGTGTAGACCGTAGACATCAAGATAACATTGCGAATCTGCACTATTTGCAATTGAATCATATTTGCAATGTCAATAGAAAAAACTATTCTGCTCTTAAAAGAGCGCTCCAGCTGATCGAGAAAGTTCCACAGTGGCACAAAATACTTAGGGGGCCTTTATCCCATGTCATCTGCACTCTGTTTATTGGGAATTACACATGATAAAACACAACTGGGTAGCCGAGCCCCCGTTAAGGTGCGTAATTTGGGGGTACATTTCTTATTTCTCCATACAAATGGCAAGTTGGGAGTGCTTTAGAATCGTCTCATTCGGACTTAACTTTGTAATCAATATGGTAATAATGGTATATACTATACAAATCCAAGAGTTAATGATGGAAAACATACATTTCCTTAACTGGAAATAGAAAACCCCTCTAAACCGAAAACCCCTATAAACCGAACTTTTCAGTCTGTCCCCAGGGTGTTCGGTTTAGAGGGGTTCCACTGTATATTATATGACCATATTCCGTCAAAAAATGAAATTTGACCCCATTTTTTACCTAGGGGTCACCATTTTAACAAATTTGAAAAAGCATTGTCCATCGATCATTTCTGCCAAATTTTGTAGAAATCGGTTTGGTGGTTCGTGAGAAGAAGATTTCTTTAAAATTGTGTGCTATTTTTAGACGGCCGCCACCTTGGATTAACGATGACCGCCATTTTAACAAAACTGAAAAGGTTTTACCAATGGACCATAACAGCGAAGTTTGCTACCAATGGCCAAGCGGTTTGTATGAAGAAGACGTTTGAAATATCTAATAAAAGAACGACCATTTGACCTTTTGGCGGCCATCTTGGATGATGTGGTCATCTGATTTCGACAAAAACTGCTCCTAAGTGATCGTTTCGTCCATACCTTCGAATTGATATATGACATGACCATATTCGGTCAAAAGTGAAATTTGACCGCTACTTGACACCTCCTGCCCCGCCCATTTTTTACCCGTGGGTCACCATTTCTGAAACATCGTTAACTATCAATCATTCATATCAAGCTTTGTCGAAATTGGCCTGGCGGTTCGTGAGAAGAAGATTTTTTGATAATTTGACCTCCTTTTCAACGGCGGCCATCTTGGATTTGGCGATGACCATCATTTTAACAGAATCATTTTAACAGAAATGAAAAGGCTTGACCCACTGACCATTACTCTGAAGTTTGGCCAATATTGGCATAGTGGTTCACGAGAAGATGACGTTTGTAATCTATATTGAAGGAACGATCGTTTGACCTTTCGGCGGCCTTCAAGGATGACGTAGTGACCTGATTGACAAAAAAAAGCTGCAGAGTGACCGTCTCGTCGATACCTTCGATTTGATATATGACATGACCATATTCGGTCAAATGTGGCATTTGACCCGTACTTGACCCCTCCTGCCCCGCCCATTTTTGACCAGGGGTCCACCATTTGCAAGAATCTGAACCAGCGTTAACTATTGATCATTCATACCAAGTTTCGTAAAAATCGGCCTGGCGGTTTGTGAGGAGAAGATTTTTTAAGAATTTGACCTACTTTTCAACAACGGCCATCTTTCATTTCGCGATGACCACCATTTAAACGAAAGTGGAAAGGCTTGACCCAATAACCATTACCGTGAAGTTTGGCCAATATCGGCCTAGCGGTTCACGAAAACAAGACGTTTGAAATCTTTATTAAAAGAACGACCTTTTGAACTTTCGCCGGCCATCTCGGATGACATGACCAACCAATTTCGACAAAAAAATGCACCACAGTGATTGTCTCGTTGATGCCTTCGATTTGATATATGACGACGTTATTCGGTCAAAAATAAAATTTGACCCCACGGGCCATGCCCATTTTTGACCCCGCGGTCAACATTTTAACAACTTTGAAAGAGCATTGTACATCAATCATTCCTACCAAGTTTTATCGAAATCCGGTAGGCGATTTTTGAAGAATTTGTGTTATTTTTAGACGGCGGCCGGACGGACACATTGCGGTAACAAAAGCTCACATGAGCTTCGATCAGGTGAGCTAAAAGTATACCGGAGTGTCAAACTAGGCAAATAGTGATTCCTATAAGGAGGGACCCCTACCATTAATTTACGCCGTCTCGTTCGCCCGACCACCACCCACTTGTTGGGGTTTAACGGCCTATCAACAGCTAATGTCAATTAAGGCCTGGTCAATGGGTTTAGTAATAAATCCCATATATTACCTGTACAAGTACATGTTCAAGTACATGTACAAATGAGGGAGAAAATCCCTAAATCAGAACTGAATGTTTACAATAAAATAACTATATATTCAGCCCTGAAATCAGAATGATCCTGATCTGATGCCAGGTCCTCGCCACACCAGCATCACTTGGCCCCCTCACACAAGCTGTAGGATCAGTAATAATCTTACTACTTTTATAATGGGCAATAACCCAATTCAACTCCGAGGTAACAAAAAGAGCAAAGGATAACAAAGAGTGCCGAAGGTCACAATATACGCCCGTCGAGGCATGGCCAGTCAACAAGAGGAGATAAGTCACAGAAAACCAATAGGGTTTTTCATCTTAACGTGATAAAACATGTATACCAAATTTAGTTACGATCAGTCCAGTAGAACTTGAGTTATTGCGTGGACAAAGATTCAGAGTCCGAAAATAAAAAATGGCCGCCAAGGAGAATTAAGTAATGGGAACATTTTCAATACCAATAGACTTCTTCGTCTTGCCGTGATAAACATGTATACCAAATTTGGTTACGATCGGTGAAGTAGAACTTGAGTTATTGCGTGGTCAAGGATACAGAGTGCGAAAAATAAAAATGGCCGCCAATGGGAGATAAGTCATTGGAAAATTTTCAAAAATCAATAAGCTTCTTCATCTTGCCATGATAAACATGTAGACCGAATTTGGTTACGAGCAGTGAATTAGAACTGAGTTATTGCGTGTACAAGGATACAGAGCGCGAAGAATACAAATCAATAGGCTTCTTCGTCTTGCCGTGATAAATATGTATACCGAATTAGGTCATAATCCGTCAAGTAGCACTCTAGTTATTGGGTAAGCCGAGAACGCCCGCCCGCCGCCCGCACAAGATGAATATACAATATCTAAAAGGGCGCATAAAAACGTACCTGAGGGCCAAACCAGGCAAATCGTGATTCCTATACGGAGGAACCCCACCGTCAATATATTTATTTTACTGATAGTGACGCGCGGTGTTATCAGGCTATTTTCATGTGCAAATGAGTCATGATATTTTTTAATTATTTATACTAATTAAATGCGCACCTGAAAACGTAATATTTTCGATAGATTATAAAATATGATCATTGCACATCAAACAATAAATACAGGGTATAAATATTAATATCCGTTAACATTTTAAGAAAACACGGTTATTGCCCCTGATATCATAGTCAGTGTTGAATTTTACGTCCGATATAAAATGTGTAATAATGCCAAACAATACATAGGGTAATGGTGAATGAATGTTTCTTTTGCCAGAAAATGTCTCAAATGATGTCTCTGATATAAAGAACATTTTGTGCCTACTAAATGGGCATGTACCTTTAATATTGATGCATTTAATAATGTGGATGGAATCTCATGTACTGATGGATTTTCTTACTGAGCTTGTTTTCTTTTTTATTATTGAGCAAAGTTTTAGTAACAATAGTATTACTAGGGAATGTAGATCCAGGGTATATGGTATTGTATTTAGTTACAGCATATACCCTGCCAGTGGTGTGTAATCATAATGCACAAACACAACAGTTTCAATATATAGTGTTGTGCTTATGCATTAGATACTTTTGCAATTAGTTGCATACACAGGTACAATTGTGTATAACACAACAAGATTCACAAGAATGTCAGAAATTTAAACACGAACATAATTATATACAAGGGAACGGCTAACCCGAATTTTCTGTCTGTAGCACAGGTACAAGTCGCCCTTCGTTACAGACAGAAAATTTGACTTAGGCAACGGCAGAAATAACGTATCTTAGATGACAATATGTAGATGAACAATTTACAGACCTTGGACTGCATTAAAGGTACGTAGCATGCCCACTCATTAGGCACAAAGTGTTCTTTAAAGGAATTAAAGAAGTGTATAATTGTTTCACGATATTTGTTTGGCATAAAAACACCAAGGTGCACATCTTCAATATGTGTAGAAGACGTGTGTATAGTTTCAGATCGATCGACTGAACGGTTTCAGAGGAGTTGTGTACACAATATATGTACCGTATATATAATTGTATAGAAAAATGTAGAAAAAAGTTAAAAAGGCGTTATTTTTGTTAAAAAAAATATTTCTGCATATAAACACCAAGGTGCACATCTTCAATATGTGTTTCAGATCGATCGACTGAACGGTTTCGGAGGAGTTGTGTACACAAACTATGCACTTTTTATGTCAGCCGCCCACCCGCCCGCCCACCCCGCGGTAAAACATAATACGTACCGTTTTTTAAAAACTGTCGTATAAAAATTCAATATGTGAACTATATACTGAATAATGTCATTTGAATTTGTACTAAAGGGACTCTGTCTCAGATATACAATATATAAATGTTCGCATCATGCAATGTAAATGACATATGGCTGCAACTGGAGAAATGGGGCTCATGGGTTTTGCGACCATTGTTGATCAAGATCAGCCTGTCAACCGCAGTCTGTTCAAGAGTGTGATCAGGAGTTACACTGGTCACAAATCCCATAAAGCCAATTTCTCCAGTCACAGATGACACACGCCGTGTGATTCTGTACTTAAGAACATGTGCGATTGTTCATGAAATATATTTACATAAACTGTGATATTGTCTGTAAATGACGTCAAAAGATGAAACAAAATTCATAGCTAATGCGGAATCACCAACATTCGACGTCTAATACAGAAAATATCGTAAATATTTTTCATGAAAAATGACACATGTTCTTAGGTACAAAATCACATGACGTGTCATATGTCAATCAATCACACAATTTTATTTGATGAACTTTCCAAAAACATGGGTTATATTCCATAATACTACCAGAAACTATGATAAACAGGGCAGATAATTTTGCATTTTCGATATACATGTACCAGTAAGGAAAAATTGTGAAATCTCTTTCTTTTTTGTTGTGAAATGATCATGTACTATATACTACAGTCATAAATACGTTTCCATTATAATCGCTAGTGAAATTAATTTAAATACAATAAAGTTAAAAAAAAAACATGTTTATAATAACATGACTGTGCAATTGTTCACGAAAATATTTCTGTAAGTGACGTCGAAAGAAGAAGAAAATTTCATAGCAAATGCGGAATCACCAACATTCGACGTCTAATATCGAACATCTCGTAAATATTTGTCATGGAAAATTGTACATGTTCTTAGGTACAAAAAAATCGCATGGCGTATCTCATATGTTAATCATTCCCCCCCCCCCCACCCCCCCCGGAAATTACAGAGCTGCAGAAACAGCATTTAAAGATATTCTCAACATATTGCCTTCTATGTGAAGAACTAAAAATATTTCAAATTATATACTAAAATAAATAATTATTCATGAAACAAAATTTATTTTGTTATACTTTACCTCAAGATATATTATAGTCGCTATCGAAATTAATTTAACCCTTACACCGCTATCTTAATTTTTTGTCGTTAGTCCAGAACATCACCGACCCAAATTGAGTCGTGAAGGCTGCTATTTGTTTATTGGCATTTTATATTTTTCAATAAAACTGAACACATACAGCATCTAACTGTATAAACATTTGAATTGAACCCTAGTTTGCATTTAAAAACATACACCACCAGCATTATATTGTTAATTTCAATACAATATTTTACAAAAAAAAAAAAAAAATTATTCACACATTTTGTCAATAATATTTTTTTTCCATGAACAAAAAAAGCTTAACATATTTCACAACAACTATTTACATGCATACTGAAATAACCTAGAAGTCATTTAATTCAAAAATATGTAAATTTGATATGTTATCACTGTTTTAGAAAATTCCACCGGAAAATGCCACTTTAATATCAAGACAGTCATGAAGTCACAACTATTTTGTCGTCTGTTGTTTATTTTCTGTTTTCCATTTTTATCATCAAAAACATGTTTTGACAGTACTTTACAATTGTCTGCTGCTGCTTTTATATCTTGCCTTATTTCTCAATAAAAACATGGTTACAACATACTTCGACAGCACTTCAGAATCATTTGCAATGGAAAGTGCTGTCGAAGCAAGATATAAAAACAACAGCAGACGATAATTGTTGTGTGTAGCGGTCTAATGGTTAAATGCAATAACTATGTAATAAAACATGTTTATAATACTGGAAAATTATTATTATAAACATTATAGCAAAACAAAATTTTCACAAATTCCATTTTTAGCAATCAGATTTGTTCCAGACGACTAATAGGTATAACTGGGATAACGAAATACGATAGAAATCTACAATCAACTCATGTTTTCCTGATCTGGTTCATCCATGTCTGTATATCTGAGACCCAGTGCCTTTAATCTCCGAGACGGAATACTGTTATACAGGCATTACCTGTCTGAGATACATACAGGGAATTGTCGTGTTGGTTGTAACAGATGTTGCGAGGCTGCGATATCCGTCCGTCCCCGAAGACTTCAATACGGGTACAACCTGCCGTTATGTGTTGGATGTTGCCAGACGTGTAGCCGCAGACATAGATACTTCCGTCTGGGTGGACGGTGAGTCCGTGTGGATCCGCCAAGTTGTCTCCCTTATATCGGGCCAGCACGACGCCATCCCTGGTCACACGTGTTACCCCGCCGCCGCGGTCTGTCGTGATCAACTCACCGCGGGTGTTGTTGCTTATATACAGGAGGCCGCCATCAGGACATTTCCATACAGTTTTCACCTTCCTACCCCTCATGTCAATCTTCACAATGTCTCTTGATGCCCAACTTACCGCCGCCAGGTTGTGGCCACATCTGGTCACACTGTAGCATTGCACTGCGGTCTTGATGACCGGCCCGGTGGTCAGGGTGCCCGACACAGACACAAACTGGATGTTGTTGTTGTGTGGCAGACATACAACTACCTGCCCGTCGGCTGTCTCCGCAAGGTCGGTGGGACCGGATTGTAGTGGAACGTGGGACACGAGTTTATGGTTGTCGTCAAACAGCTTTATGTTCATATTGTGATAGTCCGACAGTAGTAGCCGGCCGTCGGCGAACACGAGTAAACCTGTGACGGAACACGTGCTGCTATCTGTAGGTACACGGATATTGATGTCATTACTCAGACATGGGAAGGTTTCCGTCACTAATTGTCCAATAGCACCAGCACTGTGTAAATGTTCCAATAATGTTGTATTTCTTACAAACACGCACGACTTCACGTTACATTTATGTTGAATACCGGAAGTTGAAGTTTTGCACTCGGCTATGAATGTTTCAGCCTCCTTCAACAATAGAAAGAGATTATTCTCGCGGCCTTTCTTTGCTTTGTCGCGGATGTCATTCTGTACGGATGTGATACGATCGCTGAAGTCGCGACTTAACTTACTGACGTCGTTTAGTCGGTGCGTCATGGTGTCCACGTAATCCCTATACTTCTTCTCGGCGTCGTCCACGAGTCGGTCAATGATGGCCATTACCTCATTGCGACACGCCTTCAGATCACGCAAGTATTCAGCGCCCGATTGAATCAAGTAGTCACGGGAGTTGGACGCATGCATACCAGCGTTGTTCATCGTATCCAGTAGAGCCGTAAACGTCTGCTCTATGTCCCTGTATTCCGTCGAGCGGGCGACCCCTTTAGAAATTCTGGGAATGTACTTGACCTCGTCACAGCGTCTATGGTTCATCGTAATACACGTGCTACATGCAGTTTTGTTGTGTGACCTGCAGTAGTACTCCGTGACCTTGTCGGGGTGGGTGGTGCACGGGGTCGTCAGTTTATCCTCCTTCCCTCTATCAACTTTACCAGCTGGTGCCCTCATTCCAGAAACTTCCATAGTTACAACGACTATGTTTTGGTACGTTTTCAAATTTATTCACCGCGTATCAAGCTGTATGTAAGTATTCACAATGCCGCGCAATCCAATGTTGTGTCTGTGTTGGTCGGTCGCTATGCTGTAAGTGTAAGAAGTTAAATAAAACACGCCAGTCGAATATGGTTCGATAATAGTGCAGAGGGACATTTAGGGGGCCGTGTAAAATCTCCCCACGCGCTGTTAACTATAAACCATATTCAACGAGAAGACATTATCTAACTAATTTATTGCACGGTTACGGCGGAAACCTGAGGTAAATATGATATATTTTGTAGAGTTTGTTCTACGTTTTATGAAACTACAGTAACTGCAACATTTAATTCCAGACACTCCCCTTAGTTACCTCGCTGAATGCACTCAATGTCTTGCTATCACGTGTTGGTTCACGACATGACAAATCCGGCTTACTCCGCTTGCAATCACTGCTTAACCAACCCGGCCTGCACATCTGCGCAGTCTGATCAGTGTCCAGAGTATTCGCTGTTTGCATATAGAGCAATCTGGGCGCGGGCACCATACATTTTCTCAGCGCATTCTCCAAATTCGTATTATTTCGTGTGTGCCGAGGTTGAGCATAGCTCAGCTCAACATCGACCAGTCATTATTTTCAAATTCGAATAAAAGAACAGAATACATGAAATCATATTCATTATTACGCGATATTTGTCGCCGACTGAGTCGCCGCCACGTCCTCTGATTGTCTATATGGCCTGGTCCTGACTGTGCAGACGCAGATAGAATTATAAAAACGCTGGCTGCAAAGACAATGAAGACTGTTTTCTCGTTAAATGTAGTGAATCGCGTGGCACATAGATCGACAACTAGGACGATATTTGAACGAGGTTTAAAGGTGCATGCCCACTCAGTAAGCACAAAGAGTTCTTTATATCAGAGACATCATCTGAGACATTTCCTGGCAAATGAAACATTCATTCACCATACTCCACGTATTGATTTTCATTATTATACATTTTATATCAGACGTAAATGTGCACACTGATATTAGAGGCGATAACCTTGTTTCTTAAAATGTTAACGGACGTTATTATTTATTTTCTGTATTGATTTGTTTGATGTGCAATGATCATACTTCATAATCTGTCGAAAATGCTATTGTTTTGGTGACGCATTTAATTTGTATAAATAATTAAAACAAATATAATGGTTCATTTTCATATGGAATTAGCCTGATACCACCGCGCGTCATTATACACTTATTTAATTCCTATAATGAACATTTTGTGCCTACTGAGTGGGCATGTACCTAGGGGTGGCGGAAGTTGGGGCGGGGGGGGATCATCCGAGATCATTTTACGAGATATCTGGAGGTTATTTGAATCATTTGAATATTGTAGACCCTGACGGCGCAGCACAGGTCATATTTTAATTTTCAAAACTGGGGAAAATACCAGTTCTCAAGCGGTGTAGACCCTGATCTGACTGTGCGGATGTACAGGGAGATCTGGGTCACAGTACGTAAGAACCATAGGACAGTAAGTCACAATTACCTGCTGTGGGCACACAGCCGGGCCGAAGACAATATGTGCAGTCTGTAACCCAGAGTCTAACCACCCGTACGGTCACTATCTCGTGTGTATACAATACATGGTATTAGTGGAACATCAACAATAACGTACCGCACACAATAATTACTGTTTACAGAGTCAAAACTAAAACTAGAAGGCTGCGGCCAGCAAATCACACATGCTGAGGTATTTCATGGAGGCCACATTGAAAAAGTACAAAACGGGGAGATAATCCATGACACGGATGTCAAATACAAAATCATTGAAAAAAGTGTACTTATCTTCACACCATAAGGAATCTAGATACCAAGTATCAGGCCTCCAGCTATTACCGTTTAAAAGGTTTACGAGTTGCAAGGCAAACCCGTAACACTAATCCTAAAATTCTAAATAAAAAAAGGGGAGATAATTCATTCTCAAATCGTTTTAGAATATTTCTGACCATAAATTCGGAAAAAAAATTATGTTTTTAAAACATTGTTTTAAAATGACGTGTCCATGGTGATTCCGCATTTGCTGTGAAAATTTCTTCTTCTTGCGACGTCACTTACAGAAATATTTTCATGAACAATTGCACAGTCATGTTATTATAAACATGTTGTTTTTTTAACTTTATTGTATTTAAATTAATTTCACTAGCGATTATAAGGGAAACTTATTTCTGACTGTAGTATATAGTACATGATCATTTCACAACAAAAAAGAAAGAGATTTCACAATTTTTCCTTACTGGTACATGTATATCGAAAATGCAAAATTATCTGCCCTGTTTATCATAGTTTATGGTAGTATTATGGAATATAACCCATGTTTTTGGAAAGTTCATCAACTAAAATTGTGTGATTGATTGACATTTGACACGTCATGTGATTTTGTACCTAAGAAAATGTGCGATTTTTCATGAAAAATATTTACGATATTTTCTGTTTTATACGTCGAATGTTGGTGATTCCGCATTTGCTATGAATTTGTTTTCATCTTTTGACGTCATTTACAGAAAATATCACAGTTTATGTAAATATATTTCATGAACAATCGCAGATGTTCTTGTGTACAAAATCACGCGTGTGTCATCTGTGACTGGAGAAATTGGCTGTATGGGATTTGTGACCAGTGTAACTCCTGATAACACTCTTGACCAGACTGCGGGTGACAGGCTGATCTTGATAAACACTGGTCGCAAAACACATGAGACCCATTTCTCCAGTTCGGCAGTTGCAGCCATATGTCATTTACATTGCATGATGCGAACATTTATATATTGTATATCTGAGACAGAGTCCCTTTAGTACAAATTCAAATGACATTATTCAGTATATAGCAAATGTCTACTTAATAAGGAACCTCATATACCTGATCACGATGTGATTCAAAGATAATTGCTACGTAAATGTGATAGAATATATGTATTAAATATATATGTATGTATATGTTGGCCATTCCATGTGCCGCATAGCATAGAGTAGCGGCCAGTGTTGACATATATGTTATAGGTATAATCTATCACATTTACGAAGCTATTATATGTTAAACACATCATGATCAGGTATAGGACGGGTTATGGTTAATGATACTGTGGTACAGTGCAACCTCTCTAAACCGGACACCCTGGGAGGTCCCCAGGGTGTCCGGTTCAGAGAAGTTTCACTTTAATCCCGATGTAAGAGCACTGAAACACACGCATGTATGCATTGCAATCACGAACACTGATACACATAAGCGATATTTGACAGGGAAATCGGTCATAATTTAACACATCGATGTCGCAAGTGTTTTTGGTTTAGAGAGGTTCCACTGTATAGCTAGCTAATATACAGTTACCTTATAAGTCGTCTTGACTATATAATTATTGCATCGAGACGACGTACTAATTAGTCAGAACGAGATACTGAATTGAACAAAATAACATTGATTAAATATCGTAAAAAAGCTACCGACTTATACGACGACTTATACGGTGTATTAAGATTTAGCTATTATGTTATCACGTTATGTGGATGGCAGAAATATGACACCATATTTAGGCCATAAACATGTACTTTGGTTCTCAGACACGGGGTTTGCGGAATGTGACACGGGAGGGCGGATTTTTATTAATATATATATTTTTGTTTTAGATGTTCATTTCTGATTGTTTTCAAGTCGCCAGATGCATATATGTTCTATAAAGTTAATATAACCTATTTAGACATGGAAAATCACCAGATTTCCGTCAGACATGATTGGATTTAACATAGTTTTGGATGGTAGTGTTTTTATTGATCATGTGGCGAATTCATAGCCTGATTTTATTTCTCTATGACGATAAAATGCCCAGACGCGAGGGCATTTTGTTGACGCGGCGATATCTAACAACCATAGAACTTTTTTGTATCGCCTCAAGTGGTGAAAGATTTTGCGTAATTACATTAAATTTTACATAAAGAGCACATTGTTACTGAAACGGGGAGTTTTTATTCGTATCACGATATGCGTGTGGCCATAAGTAAGTATAGATGGACCACGCTGTCACATAACAAGCCTCAAGGACCAGCTTTTTATTTTAACGACCAGCGTACCAGGGTCAGTGTCTACCTTGATCGCCATTCGATCAATCTCAGGGTCTACCTTGAACGCCATTCGATCAAACAATATTCTACTTTTTTATTTTTGTTTTGATAGCGTATACATGAGCATCGTCCATATTGGATCACGAACTGTTAAAATTACAAGACAAAGTTGAGAAATTTACAATTATAATAATTTATTTGACGTATTGGTATATCAACAGCTGAGGTCATTTAAGGCCGGGCCAGCGGGTTCGATTAACATGCAGCAATAAATATTTACATCGAATAAAAAAAGAAATTAAGTCCTTATCGGCAAAACTATATATATATGAACAAGGCTTATGACTTTGGTCGGAGATCACAACAAATTGTAAGCCCTTATAAAGATTTCCGAACACAACTATATACCAGGCAAACAGACACGACTACAGTGTAACCTCTCTAAACGGGACACCCTGGGAACTCCACAGGATGTCCGGTTCAGAGATATTCCACTGTAAATCAGACGTATGACATCTCCAATACACACGTTCGCGTTTTGCAATCGCGAACAGACAGCTCGGAGTTAAATCGGAGTTAAATGACAATAAAACACATCAAAATGACCAACATATGGGTCTACATGGTGTCCGGTTTCAAGATGTTCCACCGTACTTGATCTAACCCTTAGACTGCTGAGCACGAAAATCGTCGTCTGCTGTTGCTTTGCCTTCTTTCTCAATAAAAACATGTTTTGACAGCATTTTATATTCTAAAATGTTGCCAAAGCATGTTTTTGATGAGAATTATGAAAATAAATAAACAACGACGACAAAATTTAATACAGCATTGACCTCCCCACAACAGCCACCTCTGTACAACAGCCATTTTTGCGTCTTCACATGGGTGTTGTAGAGAGATTACACTGTATTATGTATATGCTTAGACAAAGCCACTTGTGGAAGATTTACACGGTGAACATACCTGTTATGTGACAAGGCATGAATGCATAGATAGAGAATAGTAGGTTAGTGCCGTGAATGGGAAAACATATCTGGCAAGGCTTAGGAAACGGGACGGCGAGGCTCTGCCGAGCACATCCCGTTTCCGTGTCGCGCCAGATATTTTTCCCATTCACGGCACTAACCTACTATTCTGTGTATCCCGTCAACACCTACAAATGGCTTTAAAATGCAAAGAAATAACTCCAGCGACCGCACATATTCATACGCAGTGATTAGGTCGTATTGACAGGGTATCAAAAATGTTTCACGCTCTGGCGATTTAATAAGTTTCCTTACCGCGATAATTATTTAGTATTGTAAATACTATTGTTAGCAACTGAATGCACATTTGCATGTGTTTCCGACACGTGAGCACTGCGAGTGCATTCAGCTGACAGTAAATAACAGAGTTCAAATTATAGGTTGAATCAATGGTCGTTGTTAAAGCGTGGACAATAGGACAATGAGTTATTCCTGGGCCTGAATAACTTGACAGTGACGTATTGTCTCTGATTTGGGTAGTGTATATTGTGGAAATGAGACTGAAATTCTAAGTTTTACCGGGTTGATGTATGTAAATTTGTCTGGACGTTGCTGTTTCCAACCAGGTAAGTCAGTTTCGGGTATTTTATGGTGGCTCGTTAGGGACATTTCGTCTCGTCGTTTCTACGCAGTGTAAAGACGGTAATGAATATACAGTGGAATCTCTGTAAACCGTTGCGACACTGATGTGTTAAATTATGACCGGTTTCACTGTTAACCATCGCTGATGTGCATCGGTGTTCTCTATTTATCGCGTCCTGACCAGTATGTAAGTCGTCTCGACATGATCACGTCAAGACGACTTACTAACTGGTCATGACGAGATAAAACATATTAAGTCAGTTTATTCCATCAGAAAATGTATACAAATGAAACTAGAAGTTGATGTCACAATCGATATGCACGCTTTGGACAAGATTTTGTGTTATTAGACATCTCGTCAAATCGATATCATATTGATCAGTTAATAAGTCGTCTTGATGCGATAATTGAGGTTAATACGACTTACATGTAGTATGTGCATAAGACGACTTAGCTATCACGCTAAGTAGATGGTAGCAAAAGGCCAACATATATGCTATATAATTAAGGTATAATTATTAGGTAATCGATGTGTATATGTATATAGTGGTTGACGTCGTACAATAGTTTGAGAAGAATATACGTTTATAACAAGTGTAATTATACAGTCAGACACCCAATATTTGTGTACCAAATCTACTACACGTCACAAGAAAACATGTCTTCATGGTTCAGATTAAACAGAATGTTATTAATTTTGGCTGTGACTGGAGAAATGGGCTTATGAGATTTGTGACCAGTGTAGTTACTTATCAAATATAGCGCTCTCGCAGCCTGATATTGGTCTATATTCCTTGCTAGAAGTACAACGGGTGTTTTATTGATGTAATGACGAACAGTACAGATCCTGATCAATTAATTGATAGGCCATGTTGTTGTACAGTCCGTACCACAAATGATCAAGGGCATTACCTCAATCGGTAGTCCATTTATTTAGGGTTTTTTTTCTTCAAATTCATAAACCTATATGAAACTTACTTGCAAAAAGTGCAGATCCTGATGAGACGGCTCGTTACGAGCCGGCTCACTTGGATATACACTGTGCTCAACATCACAAACGAGTTATGTAGTGTTGGAAGGGTTAAATGTAAAATCGCACTGCAATGAATGAATATAGTTGTATGTGTTTAAAACGTGTATTAATTAAATAAGTTTTAAACCGAAATTGAAACGTTTAATAGTGAATTGCAATTGCTTTTTGCCTGGCCTTGTGCCGAAAAGGTAAAACGCACTGCTAATTCATGTGTACGTATCACGTATTTATGTGGCATGTTACTAGAAACAGGGAATAGTAGTGTTTCTGGTGTCTGGTTGAGTAGGGTAAGTCATGATAGCGGTTTTCTTTGTCACTGGTTGCTTTAACCCTATGCCACCCGATACTAGAAACGGGAATATTCGTGTGCCTAGGGTAGACCAGGATAACTTTGTTACAGTTAATTTTAATCACACGATACTAAAAACATGAATACAGTGTAATCTCTCTAAACCGGACCGCTGGGAGGTCCCCAGGGTGTCCAGTTTAGGGAGGTTCCACTGTAAATCAGACACATGACCGCCCCAAAACATCTATTCTTGTTTGCGATCGCGAACAGACAACACCATCGGAGTTAAATGAGAATGAAACCCATTAAAATTGCCAACATACGAGTCTACATGGTTTCCAGTTAAGAGAGATTCCAATGTATAAGCACCAATCCATTCAATTCTAGCGACGAACACAGCCTATATGCTTTAGCTGTATATCTCGTACATGTACATAATGGACTTGCATATA
Source organism: Conchocele bisecta (assembly GCA_029237695.1). Taxonomy (NCBI): domain Eukaryota; kingdom Metazoa; phylum Mollusca; class Bivalvia; order Lucinida; family Thyasiridae; genus Conchocele; species Conchocele bisecta. Next base: position 133,748,518 of record CM055267.1, read on the forward strand.
CAGGTATTGCGCTTAAACGTTAATCCAGTTATTGAGATGAACTTACCTGTTCAATAAACAGCCAATCCAACCTAATCAACACTCCTGCACGAGATTCTGTCGTCGCAGACACCACACAATAAGCCTGAACTCCTTAATGATGTTGAATGTGAAAACACCGCAGAGACAGAGACATTTTTTATATGGAAAATTCAGAAAACGCTTGAATGTAAGAAAAGGGTACGGTGAAATGTATTTGGCCAGTTAATGAAATAATTACCCAGGTATATCGTCACTACACATTATAGGGTTTGTTAATTTGTGACTGGAGAGGTGGGGATGATATGGTTTCTGACCAGTGTAGCTCCTGATCACATAACACTCGTGTAGCCTGATGACGATATATGTAGCTTGTTAGAAGCACGGCAGGGGTTTGTTGGTGGAGTGGCGAACTGGGCAGATCCTGATCAGACTGTGCACAGGCTGATCTGGATCTACTCTGGTCGAAAAATCAATACGCCCAATTTCTCCAGTACACAGCCACATATGACAGAAGGCTTGAAGACCCCCCTGATACCTCTAACTTAATTTGGCTGTCTAAATTGCATTGGCCGACTTTTAGGACGGTTTGCTGATCTACACTGGTCGCAAAACCATTCAGCCCCATTTCCCCAGTCACAGCCACATATGTAGAGCATGTGTATATTCATCGATCAGTCGTAATCAGGACAAACATAGCCAAATCTAAGTAAAATTCAATCAGACAAGAATTCGCATATCTGTGTGATCAAGGGCATAGATATGTGGCTGTGACTGGATAAATGGGGTTTATGGGTTTTGCGATCAGTGTAGATCCAGATTAGCCTGTGCATCTGCACAGTCTGATCAGGATCTGCACTGCTCGCCATTCCATCAATGAAACACGAATACTGCTTCTAACAAATCAGAATGTTATGTCTGTAACGCAGGGCGACTTAGTAGTAAGTCGCTCTGCGTTACAGACAGAACATTCGGGTTAGCATTTAGCAAGCAATATATACAAGATATTCTATCATACATTTTGAATAGCGGGAAATAATACACGAGTGTGCGTCGGCTTCCGCGTAAGCAACGAGTTCCTTGCACGGACGCCGACGGACACGAGTGTATTATTTCCGCTATTCAAACATGTACGATGGAATATCCTATTTATTACACTTCCACGGCGGATATATATGCACATTTAGTCTATTTTTGAGATTATAATCAATTAATTTTGATGTGCGCATGAATAGTTATGCAATGACGTGTTTTCCCGCGTTTTGACGTTACGTTGTGTGACATCAAATGTGACGTCATGTAAACTTTTTGAAATCCAAATCCACATTCTAGATTAGTCGAGACCCTTTCCAAGTTTTCAAATAACTTTATTTTGACTGTAATAAAAATTGAACATTTTGCATGGTAGCTCGCGGTTTCCAAGAAAACAGGCGCACAATCACGGGTGTTCTCTTCACGGTGTATTATTTGTAAGGAGTTGATTACGGGTTTTCTCTCACAGCGAAACCGGTGCAAATAACTCGCAAGAGTGTAATAAAGTTTGTTTTCACGCTACAGGAGTGCGTTCTTGGATCAGGAGCTACACTGGTCACATTCCATAAGTCACGTTTCTCCAGTCATAGCCACAGAAACCATCAGATCTATGTGACCATCTTTGTTTCTGAGCAGCCCAGTTTTTGTCTCGCCCGCGAAGCGGAAAGCGAGACATAGGTTTTGCTTTTCCGTCGTCGTCGTCGTCGGCGTCGGCGGCGGCGTCGTCATTCAATGTTAAGTTTTCGTGTTACGGTCATTACTTACACACCTTATCAGCTACAGTCATCAAACTTTATACATACCTTTACTATGATATGTACATGAACATAGGACTATTAAAAAAAATTCCGGGCTCCAGGGTCAAGGTCAAACTCTATTTCTTTCTATGCTACAAACTGAACATTAATGCATGAAGACCCGCTCTGTACACCTTACATGTAGAGAGAACAATAGCCTTCTCCAGTTCAACACTTCTGCATGTGCAAGCATGTGCAAATTTCCAGCTTGACCACTAAATATCCAGCTAAATTATTACAGGTAATTTATACAGGTAAATTATTATACCCGTAAACAGTGTTGACAATATTGTGGCAATATGTGGACCTGTGCAGATATGATATGTAGATAAATATAGGACTATAATAAAAATTCTGGGCTCCAGTAGCGAGCATTATTTTTTTGGTAATTTTTAAACTTTTTTTTTTTATACTTTTTTTCCATTTTGAGCCAGGTTTTTTTGGAAAAAAATCCTTTTAAACTTTTTTTTTTTAATTGTTTTTCCCATTTTTAGCCAGGTTTTTTTTGGAACAAAAATCCAGGCTATTGGATTGGCGAAAGCCAGGCGGGTGGGCTGTGTCCACAATCAATGTTAAGTTTTCGTGTTTCAGTCCATTTCTTTGTTACTGTAACACATAGGACCAACAAACTTTCACAGCTTCATAACCAAGGGGCACCACATATCACTATCCAACATGTTACCTTTTTGAAATTGACCCATTTTTTCCGCGCAGTCAATGTTAACTTTTCGCGTTTACAATGTTAAGTTTTCAAGTTTAAGTCCATTTCTTTGGTACTGTACCACCTAGGACCACCAAACTTTCACAGCTTCATAACCAAGGGGTGGCCACCACATACAACTATCCAACATGTGACCATTTCTTTTACCTTCACCTATTATTTCTACGTAATTGACTTAGCCATTTTCAACGTTAACTTTTTAACGTACGTCAGGTTAAAGTTTTTTGGTTAAAGTCTTTCGTTATACTATATCTCTGCAACTGCTTCGCCCATTACCTTCAAACTTTACATGGGTGTTTATCATCATCCATATTTTCATTCTACCCCCAACCGTGCGGCCCGTGTGCCCAATGTCAAGGTCAAATTACTTTCTTTTTTGTGTGTACTATATCTGTGCAACTGCTTCACCCATTACCTTGATACTTCACATGGGTCTTTATCATCATTGTCGCGCCCGCTTGCGGAAAACGCGATATAGTCGGCATTTTGGCATACGTCCGTCCGTCCGTCCGTCCGTCCGTCCGTCCGTGTGTCCGGTTAAAGATTTTCCATCTACTATATCTCTGTTTTTAGTGTCCATGCCTCGCCCCAAGGCGCGACATGCAGGCCACGGCCATCTAGTCTACAAAAAGTGGGTATAATTATGTTATCCAAGTGTCTATGCTTGGAAAAAACCTGGCCTTCGTAGCTTTGCCTCGTTTCTTGTTTTTTTTCCAAATTCTTTTTTCCATTTTTGTCTAGTAGCATAAGGTAGTAAGTGCTATATACATGTACCGACTATTATCATATACTAAAACAATTATTGACTAGTGAGCCATAGAATATAATCTGATATTCTATGGCTCACTAGTCAATAATTGTATAATATGTTCGGGCCAGTGAAAATTGCTTTCTGGCCCAGGCTCGAGGTCAAGGCGGCGGGACAAGCGAAGACATTTGATTCCGCGGAATTCTTGTTACCTTATGTCTTGGTATTCTATTAGAATTGCTTCCTGTGGAACAGTGTTTGGGCCGCCGAAAATCTTATAAACGAGGATGGCCGCGGTCCGCATGTCGAGCCCGCCGAGGCATTTGATGGTCTCAGAGTGTATTTATTTGAAGTTTGATGCCCAATAAGCATACAAAGTGTCAAGCAAATCTGACTTACGGTTCAGAGATAGTAGGTATGTGAAAATTGTAACGCAAATTTTGACAGAAACTTTAACGCAAACGTCTAAGTCATTTGACCTTGACATAAGGGCACAGGGGCCGCATGAGTGGGACACAGAATGAATATATGAATGCTGACTAATAAGCATATGAAGTTTCAAGTCAATGTGACGTAGGACTGCAGAGATATAAGGTATTTAAAAACTTTAACGCAGATTTCGGACGGACGGACGGACGGACTCACGGACGAACGGACGCACGGATACCCGGACGTCATTGTGATCATTATGTCTCGCTTTCCGCAAGCGGGCTCGACAAAAACTATGGTGGTCATAGGAGACTGGATTTGTCGTTCCTAGGTGTAAGTGAACCTATGTTTTATTTAAATTAGATCCAGTGCAGACAAGTTTCACCGTATTAAGGTTCTGTAATATTCACACAAAAATCGAGAATAGCAGAGAATTTGGGTACATATATGCGGCATTCGGTTAAGTTACAGTGAAGCGACCCAGCCAGCGAAACATCGCTATAAACGCTTAATTGTGTATTGCGTATTTTGTCGCTTCGAATTTATCACACATTTTGGACAACAAAACACGTCTGTCATTTTGTGCACACAACTTACCACGATCTCTGATGCATGCCTGAATTTTCACACTTGTCAATAGTTTATGATTGTCGTATTCACACACCAGGAAACTTGTTTAGTTCGTTATAATTCACAATAGTTTGTTGGCATTTCCTGTGTATGTTGATCCTAATTACAAGCTGCCGCCATGTGTACTGGCTGTGCTTGTAATTTGGCTTGTATCTGATCATGCTGATCGGAACTGTGTCCGTCCTCAAAATCCAGCCAATCTCTGTGCGGGAGGATGGACAAGTTCCGTAAACATTACTCACCGACGACGATTTGAACGTGATTCTGGCATTATTGATTATTAATATTGGCTGGAACCATGAATATGCCAATATCACATTACCCCACCCATCTTTTCCTCATTGCGATACGATTACCAATTCGAGCTTCGTGACCCCCTACCCTAGCTTCGTGCCCCCCCCCCCCCCCTCCCACCTCTGTTAGATTATCCCCACTCCATTGTCATTCGTCCTAGCTGTTGTGTGCCCCCCATTCAGCTATGTGTCATGATTCCCACCCCAGCTTCGTGAACCCCGGCTGTGTGACTCCCCACCCCTGCTCTGTGCCCACCTGCTGTGTAATTCCCCACCCGGCTGTGTGACTCCCCACCCAACATTAGTCCCCAACAAGCTTCCTGACCCCCCAGATGTGTGACTCCCCACCCTAGCTTCGTGCTTCCCCTTTCAACCCCTGCTGTGCGATTCCCGACCTTGCTTCGTGTCCTCCTGCTATGTGATTCCCCACCATAGCTTCGTCATTCCCGCCGTGTGCGTCCCCTACCCAGCATAATTAGTCCCCATCCTAGCTTCCTGATTCCCGCTGTGTGACTAACCCACCCAGCTTATTTCCCACCTTCCCACCCCAGCTTCGTGATTCCCGCTGTGCGACTTCCCCACCCAACGTTAGTCCCAACCCCAGCTTCGTGATTCCCGCTGTGTGACTCCCCCACCCAGCATTAGTCCCAACCCCAGCTTCGTGATTCCCGTTGTGTGCGTCCCCCTCCCAGCATAATTATAGTCCCCATCCAAGCTTCCTGATTCCCGCTGTGTGACTTACCCACCCATCTTATTTTCCACCCCACCTTCGTCATTCCCGCTGCGCGACTCCTCCACCCAGCATTATTCCCAACCCCAGCTTCGTGATTCCCGCTGTGTGACTCCCCCTCCCAGCATAATTAGTCCCCATTCAATCTTCCTGAGTGAGTGCCGCTGTGCGACTCCCCCACCCAACGTTAGTCACAACCCCAGCGTCGTGATTCCCGCTGTGTGACTCCCCCATCCAGCATTAGTCCTAACACCAGCTTCGTGATTCCCGCTGTGTGACTCCCCCACCCAGCATTATTCCCAACCCCAACTTCGTGATTCCCGCTGTGTTACTCCCCCACTCAGTAGAATAATGTTCCCGTCTAGGTCCGAGCGTGTACGCTTTAGAAATAGTTGCTCGTGTCTAGTTGCTCCCACCTATGCATATGCCAGTTAGTCTCGACTCGCATACATGTACTACAAAGTATGTACATTTGTTTTTGTATGTGACGGATTGAATGTATGTGTTATGAATGCGCGTGGCCAGAGTGTGATATGCTACAGTAGCGTTTTTCTGCTCCTTACCTATTTGTATATACTAATGTCGTATACATATCGTAATCGTATAGTATTGGTATATTTAATGAGCATAGCGTATGGTCATATAATATTGGTATGTTTGTACCGTATCATCGTATAGTACAAACATACTATACGAATATTATACAAACATACGATATCAGTTCGTATATACGATATATCCGTACGGATATGGTATGAATATACCATAATCTGGTATGTTTGTACGAATTATACACATGCATAAATATCGTATAAACGTACGATTTGAATGGTACATCTATACGATATTGGCTGGTATGTACGGTACAAATATACCGTATGTTTATATTATATGCATATCGTATAGAAAACATATCGTATTGGTATAGTATACGTATAGTATTGGTATAGTACGTATAGTTGACCTGCAGAAAAGCTCTACTGTATGTATATGTTTAGTGTGCGGATTTGTCATTCAATGGAGACACTTGAACTGGGAGTCTACATGATGTCAATAATTTTACTAGATTGCTAATTAAGAGAAACAGACAGATACAATTATTTCATTTTGAGTGAAGTAAAAGTACAGACATGCAATAGTAAGGTGCATGTCTGATATTTGATGCAGAGGACGTATATATATACTGGGTATGAGTAACATATAGTATTGCTGAAGGTACAGCAAATGTGTTAAACTGTGCTATTTGTGAGTTTTCCGTTGTTGTCATCCTGTTGGCATTCGGATTTACATCCATATCTGGTCATCTGTGATTTTAAATGTTCATTTTGCTACATATATGGCTGGCGGTCTAAATGACAGCAGCGACACCATCGATTAACTTTCAATTAGCAGTTTAATAAAGTACCTGGAAATAAATAGAACGCATATACCATGTCACATGTTATATAGTCTTGTCAGGGTCACATATACTAACTGCTGATTTATATAGTCCTGTATATCACCCCGATACCATTATTGTTACCATGAATTTTTACCCTCATGTAGTTGTACGTGTTGCATAATATAGTGTGTTATGTGTTATCAAAATATCAGGTATTAATAACGAATTCGCCACTGTCGTTCTTTCATTGCCAAGTAGCTATAGTTATTCCTGCTTCCATATACGGATTCACAAGGGCCCGCTACATGTACCAACCCCCTTCGTGAACAGGATATATTATGGTTTATTGCATGCTGTACAAGCTAAGTAAGAGAACACATGTAGAGGGTTTTGGATCACATGGTTTCAGAACATATTGTGCTGACAACAAACATCACAGATCCTAATCCGACTACAGGGGAGAGCCAGCAGATCACGCAGGAGTTAGACCCATTCTCCAGTAAGTCACAAATTGTACGAAAAGATGGAGACAGTAGTAGGACAGTCAGAAGTTCGTTCCCGTATTTAACCTGTTGCATTGGCGAGAAAATTCTAAAATTAGAACAGAATATTTACACTGAGAAACTAGAAAATGTGTTCATAGAACACGGATGTCCCACATATCGCTTTGCTAATAAATGAGGCAAAATTTCAAATCCAATTTGTTTGTTGGGGTTTAACGGCCTATTAACAGCGAAGGTCATTTAAGGCCGGGTCAATGGGTTTAGTACTAAATCCTATATATTACCTGTACAAATGGGGAGAAAATCCCAAAATCAGAACTGAATATTTACCATATTCAGCTCTGAAATCAGAATAATCCTAATTTGATGCCAGGCCCTCGCCACACCAGAAACACTTGGTTCCGTCCCAAAAGCAGTAGGATCAATAATCAGTAATAATCTTACTACTTTAAAATGGGCAATAACCCAATTCAACTCCCAGGTAAAAAAAGAGTCAAAGATAAGAACGTACCTGAGGGCCAAACCTGGCAAAAAAAACGTTCTGGGATTGACGTCATGTTTTCGGCCCCCATTCTGGGATTAGCCCGTTCTGAGATTGGCCCCCGTTCTTGGACTGACCCCTGATCTGGATATTACATATATATGGATTACAAACACAAATGTGGCATCGGTTTAAAAAAATACGGTGCGTAATATACAATGCAGATCTCAATTTGTGGCTGCGACTGGAGAAATGGGGCTTATATTTTGACAACAATGACTGGAGAAATGGGGCTTATATTTTGACAATGACTTGAGAAATGGGGCTTATATTTTTACAATGACTGGAGAAATGGGGCTTATATTTTGACAATTACTGGAGAAATGGGGCTCATATTTTGACAATGACTGGAGAGGGGGCTTATATTTTGACAATGACTGGAGAAATGGGGCTTATATTTTGACAATGACTGGATAGGGGGCTTATGGCCTTTGCTCCCAGTGAAGACTAAGATCAGCTGTCTGATCAGGGTCTGCATTGTTCGCAATTCAGTAAATGAAACACCCATCATGCTTCCAGCATACTGTTATATTTCCCTATCTGGCTGCAGTATAGTGCCCAAGCTGATCTGACAAATTTCCCCAGTCACATATATTAAAGAAAATATTAACGACCCACGACCAAAAAGTAACCTACAAGAATGCCACATTTTCAAACTGGAGTGTACAGTGCAAGCAAAACATACACATATCAATTGTGACAAAACAGTGAACATAAAGTACAAAATAAATACACAACTCCAAGAACACATACAACCAGGGGCCTATTTCATCAACATTGCAAAGTATACTTTACTAGCAAAGTATACTTTGAGGGAGTAATCATTTATTTTTCCTGAAATGCATTATTTCATATAGAACTAACAAATGCATATATTTCATGATTAAAAGTATGCAGAATTATTATACTGAATTTATTACATAGAGGATATTTGTTTTCTTCAGTGTAAGATCGAATTTTATTTCATCGAGTGGACGAAAAATGTCGGATTTTCACGAGTGGCGAAGCCACGAGTGAAAATCCGACATTTTTCGTCCACGAGATGAAATAAAATCGATCTTACACTGAAGAAAACAAATATTCTATTTCTTTTATGACTATATAACGCCCCTTTTACCGATTTTTGCATTATTAATTATTTTATGTTCCGCTAGATACCTCCAGTTTCAGTCGTAACCCGTGGGGTGCCTCAAATCCCAATTTTGTCTTTGACACGCCGCATTACAAAGTAGTTACATTTTTGTGGAGGAGATTTATCACTAACAGAACTATCCCGTGTCTATAGAAGATACTAATTCATATTAATATGAAAAACTGAATACGCTTTAACATAAATTAACAATTCGATGTGATACTTTATGGATTTTCTACGCAAAAAAAAACACCATGGCAACAGCAAAGTGCGGAATAATATGTTACATGATATATAATCATGAATATATAATGAGGCGAGAAAACGGAAAGTGCCGCCATCTTGTATGTTATGTTCATTCCAACTAACGAGAATAGTGTCACAACAAGTTGTTTAACAGTGTTTTTAACAGAATTGGATGCCTACACACATTCCCTATGGACTGTCGCTGTAGTGCTTTAGTCTTTGACAAGGATCACAGGCGAGGAATGAAGTGGATAATCATATCGTGTTACGAAAACTGATGTCGCCATAATTTTTAGAAACAACGGTCAGAATTCGTGGTATTTTTTTTGGATAGCGACTGGTTCGAAAACGTGAAGCTAACATTTCCGTTGAATGTTGGATGAACAAACAATCCTGGAGAGATGAGAGACTGGTTGGCGCCTTGATTAATAATAATATTCATTCGTGCAACATGTGTAAAGTAGGTGGGTGGGGTGTGTTTTCTCAGATGTTGTATTTTAGATTCTGTTTTTTGTTGGTTACAAAGTATGTCAGAGATGTTTCTTGTTTGCATAAGTGTTCAAATGGCTGCAGTTGTTTAAATAAACTGTTAGCATTTTTTTTGTATTATTTGATTTTGTGGCACGCCATCATCGGTCAACTTTTGGATCAGTTTTTATTCTGGCACTAAAAGGAACAATAATAAAATTAATTAATTGTTTAATAATTCTCAAGTTGATTTTCATTATTTTTGCTCTTTGTGTAGCACTCTGTTTCGATTTTTCAAACTGAAATAACTGGTATGTGGACAAATCTCGGTATTTTATCTTTCTTTCTGAGACATCCTGTCAAAATGTAGTTGCGAACGGTAACTTGCATTCTACTCTTGTACCATCCGTAGGCTGAGTTACGATTCCACTCATATGTCTTCTCTGCAGAATAGCGAATCGGATCTGACTCGCATTTTAGCAGTTAATTGTGACATATTATTTTCGGAATTTCCATCTGAAAAAAATATTAGTAATAGTATTATAAAAGTAATAATTACTAATAATTCTGAAACAAATTTTACTATTGTAGAAGGTTTACACAATTATTTTTGGCCTTTACAAAAAATGGACTCCATCTTAACTTTTACGTGTTGGAATTTGGCTGCCGCTGACTGGATCACTTGTTGATAATAGCTTAAATTTACTTATCAGATCAACTACATATGTACATTTATGTTATAAGTACTTGAATATGTTAATTATTTTCATAATATTAACACTCATTTCAGTTCAAAAATATATAAAATCTTTCACAATTAACTGCTAAAGTGCGAATCGGACCTGATTCGCTATTCTGCAGAGAAGGCCTATGAGTGGAATCATAACTGTGGCCACGGACGGTGCGGGAGTAGATTGCAAGTTACAGTTCACAACTAGTTAAATTGAAGATGTTTGTTTACTTATTGCTCTCTGAAAATAATGAAAGTGCATGATGTATTTGGAGGTTATTTTCACCACTAGCATTCAAAGAGTTAAATTTGACATGCTTTTCTCTGACTTCTGTAGCATAGAGATTTAGGATAAATGACAGAATTCTGAAAAATATTTCAGTGTCGCTCTGGTGGAACACAGAACATGTCAACGTTGTCGTACAGGTTTGCAAATGTCCGTTCTTGGGCGACTGTTCTTTTGAATTTAAAGTAGAACAGTTGTGTCGCAAGCATAGATACAAGCACCTGATTCATCACGGAGAATTTCAAGATCAAGAATGAAGATTAACAATTCTAATGGAATTCCATGGATTACACAGAAAATGTCAACGTTGTCGTACAGGTTGCAAATGTCCGTTCTTGGGGCGACTGTTCTTTTGAATATAAAGTAGAAACAGTTGTGTGCAAGCATAGATACAAGCAACCTGATTCAGCACGGAGAATTTCAAGATCAAGAATGAAGATTAACAATTCTAATGGAATTCCATGGATTACACAGAAAATGTCAACATTGTCGTACATGTTGAAAATGTCTGTTCTTGGGGCGACTGTTCTTTTGAATATAAAGTAGAACAATTATGTTACAAACATAGATACAAGCACCTGATTGATCACAGAGAATTTCAAGATCAAGAATGAATGATTGCTGGATATTTTTAAGATATTCAATTCATCAAGTTTTATTTGTTATTTTGATTGCCATTAATCTTTTTTTACTAAACATGCTAAATGTTGGGCAATGGTGTTATTTGAGGGTCCTCATGTTTAATTCGTATCTATTTGCGAAAGCAAATTGTCCAGTTCCACGATTTCCTCCTTCGGTAGCAGATAACAAATGTTGCTCGATGCGCGCATCCAGCAAGGGAGCTAATCGCCGGTGTACAAGGGACATAATCATGCAACTACTAAAATTCCCCAGTTGGGCGGGGCCTAATTTAGTTTAAACATAGTTTATTCCATATAAGTACAATGGGCGGAGCCTAAGAAAGTAGTTCGGCAAAGCAGTGAGTTTTCGAAATCGATATTTCACGGCGAATCTGGTATTTCACGGGTGTAAGATGGATTTCGATTTCACTGGTAAAACACGGTAATTCATGGATAGTCATTAAAGAAATTATCACAGCCATTAAATGGCTGTGATAATGTAATAAATTCAGTATAATAAAAATTAATAAATTTTAAAAAAAATTGAAAATTTCTCCCTCAAAGTATACTTTGCTACTAAAGTATACTTTGCAATGTTGATGAAATAGGCTACAGATGGCCGCGGCCCACATGTCGAGCCAGCCGACGCATTTGATGGTCTCAGAGTGTATTGATTTGAAGTTTGAATAAAGGGCTGTGCAAATATAAGGTATGTAAAAGCTTAGAATGAAAATATGGATGATAAATCGGAGTAAGTCTTGTGGAGATATCAGGTATGTAAAAACTTTAACACAAATTTCAAAGTCATTTGACCTTCACCTTGGGCATGTTTTTTCCTTCGATATACAAGCATACCCAGTGATAAACAGGGGAGATAAGTTGCCAATCATGCATTTCTATTACTGCTCTCTCAATAAGCTGAATTTGTGAAACACAATGGTTTTTAGTTGTGAAATGATAATACCATACAGCTATAGAAAAAGTATTCCATTCTAGACAAAATAGAATTAATTTTAATTTAAATAAATTATTTTTACCACAGTCCCATTTGTTTCGGGTGACCATAGATACAACAGGGTTCAGAAAAATGAGACACACCATGTGATTGTGTACTTTCGGACATCTGCGTAATTTCATTAAGCACGTTAAATACGGCTTAATACAAAATTTACAATATTTTTCATAAATAAAGTCAAAAGTTGACAAACTTTTCAGGGTACATGCGGAATATAATTTTTTACAACTTTTGACGGAATTTACGGAAAATATTGTAAATAATATAAACGTATTTCATGAAATTCCGCAGATGTCCGAAGGTACAAAATCACATGGCATATGATAAGACGTCCAGAATTTCCTTTTTTTTACTAATCTGTTTCATCACTTGCTGCGCATATCTGAGACCCAAAACCTTTGAAAACATCCAAATTTCTTCAACATTTTGCATGATATATGTATAACATATATGTGAATACTGCCTTGTTACTGTATCCTATACGGCACATGGAATGGCCAAGTCGGCCGTAATTGTGTGTTTCTGTTTCACCTGTTCTGCCGTTTAACAAAGAACTCAAAAGATACGTAATGTAGCTAATCACATGTAGAAAATCCAGGAGAACGGACTCGTATCGATTATATTACACCAAACTGTAAACTATGTCAGGTTTCGTGACAGGTTTGTGCCTGTGTCTTTTAAAACATAAAGCAGCATTATAAATACCCTCATACACAGAAAATTGCACAGTGTATCTCTTTTACCTGGCCAACCACACAACACATACAATATATACCCACTATTGTGCTCTGTTATTATATATCAAATCCAGTGACATGTAAGCAGTTACCTAAGTGTATTGTCCCTGGTCTACTCACCTACTATGCGAGTAAATATGGCTTTACCTATGGGTAACGTGTACACTAACACTAGGCTGTGCATCAGATTGAAACGTTTACACATCAACATTTATTCAGAGATTGATGGGAGAAATGCTTAGATATCTCGTCTTTTGTATAGTTTGCTGGCATAATATGTACAGGTTGCCCTTGTCGTATCTGTCTATTATGTAGTGCACCAAAGTTTATTTGGTTTACTGTGATAGTCATATTATTTGCTGTATGTGTAAAACGCATGAAGTGGTGAAACTGTAAGATGGCTTGTACATATAAAGATGGCGGAGATGCCAACACAATGTTCCATATAGTATACAGTAACAAGACAATATTCACATATGTTATATACATTTATCACATCACTCTTATGAAGAAATTATGATTGAATTCAAGTGTATATATATATAACCTAATTCCTTAGCCCTTTCAACATCACAGGCCTGCACAGTGACATTGGCAAACAGTGTAGATCCAGACGAGCCGGCTCGTGACGAGCCGTCTCATCAGAATATGCACTTTTTGCAAGTAAGTTTCATATTTTTGAGAACAAAGACATCCCCTTTTCATCAATGGGCTAGTCTGAAAATCATTTTGTGACAATTGGATTAGCTGCAAAATAAATGTATGAAAATACATTCCAGTTACTTAGGGGTGAAAGGGTTAAATCTACCATTTTCCCACCTACAAGTAGAGGTAACTGAACCTGAACAAATGCCCCAAAGATTTCCCACAATCGGCGGCTAATGCGAACCTCGTTATACATTTTAGTTGTACACTAACGAACTTCTTAGTCGTACGAAGCTTAGTGAAACGGGCCCCAGAAATGGATTTGATGTGTTAATATTTCACCCGGTCCCACTGTGTGTATACATGTAGTACGTCATGGACACCTGCTATTTGGATGGGGTGCAAAACATATGACAATTACATGAAAAACTGCAGAAGCTAATGAGATATCATTGTTGAAGTCACTTCGCCGTCATCAGAATGTTTGACCAAGCTAAAAATATTGGTTTTATACTCATATATCGTAATATATTGGTGGGCCGTAAAAGCTAAAATATGACAATAAAATGAAACCATATTTGTTTCTGTTTACTAGGTCCCTGGACAATACTTTTAACCAATACAACCAATATCGACAGACATATCGCACGACTATTGGTAACTGACCGACCTACGTAGCCTGGTGACCATCTATACTGTTTGTTAGAACCATGACTGGTGTTCATATATTGAATGGCGCACAGTAGTATATAGGGAGTCAAAATGATACCACCTACGGTGGCATAACTTCCATCCCCTTTATACTACCCCCACCACCCCCGGAGAAATGCAAAAATTGGTTAAGGAGAAAATTGTATCCGACAGCAAATTTATAAATTTTGGAGAAAATAATTTTGAAAAGAGTGAGTCAAAATGATACCACCAAAGTTTGTAACGTTATTGAGCTGTATTGTAGATCCCACCCCAACCAAAAGGTGGTGGTGGTATTGAATGATAAAAAAGTGTTGTTGTAGTACCAATTATATTGGAAATTGAATTTTGAAAAAAAAATAACATAAATCATTAATGCAAATTCAATGCGTCCGCGCGTGATAGTTTATATTTTGTATTTTCCTCCTCCGATATAGCTAATTTATTTCGCAAATCAGCAACTAATTCTACCAGCTCCAGTCTACCGCGTTCACCTTTAGCCACCTGACAGCGAAGTTGCTTATGTCTACAAAGAGTTTGGGCACTAACGAATTTACAAGGGCATCTGGGGCATTGAAATTGTGGGGCGACACAAGGAAATTTTCTACGTCTCGATAGATGCCTTCGTAGATAGTCTTTACACGCAAAAGTCTTACAACAAGTCGCACACTCCATTATATATGTATATGTATATGTTTATATTCAATTGGACGCGAAAAAAAAACATCATGTAAATTTTTCACATCCAATTGAACAGATAAATTTCATAAGTTATATATACAGAAAATATGATAACGCCAGAAATTGAAAGTTTGAGAAGAGAAGCCGAATCTCTAGGGATTACTTATAGTAAACGGTTGAGAGTTAGGGGGTTGACAAAGGTGATAAACGCCACAAAGAATGAGGCGTTTATGAAGCGGTTTACATGCGCCCACAAACGAGGAGCCTTTAAAGACCTCTCACTAGCAGAGGAAGTTGGTAACAGAATTCAAAAAGAAAATATTGCGGGGTTAAGGGCCAGTGTAATCAAACCTTCAAGCACCAATATTTTGTCCCAAATTAGACACACAGGCGACCCAAATAATAAAGAAAAAATCTATTGTTCGCGCGATAGTGGAAAAAGGTGAAGAAATATTGGGGGCTCATGATGAAAAATTGGAAAAGGTAGAAAAGGGAAGACGGGTAGTTACATTATCCTTTCGTAAAAACATTGACATCAACGAGTCTGAACGCATGTCCGATAAACTCGCTCAGTATCTAACAACAAATTTTTATTTGAGATATTCATATTCTTACAAGCTAGAACATATGGAGGAAACTAAAAATGGAAAACCTAAAACTATAATATTTCACAAAAATCTCGGTGGTAGTGAACCACTATCTTCAATGAAAACCGTTAAAAAATGGTTGTCAGATAAGGAGCAAACACGAATAATGTCCGATAAAATAGACAGACCAAATACAAAGTGGAAGTTTGTAAGATGGGTAGAGGTTTTTGTAAAGTTAATACAGGGCAGTAGGGGAATAGATTTGGGACAACAATCCAAAGAAGCGGCAGGAGGAGAACTTCCAGAATGGTTGAGGAATAGAAAAGGTATGTATTCTTTCGATAAGTATGATGACAACCTTTGTCTGTTCAGGTGTCTAGCTATGCATATGACAGGGAAAAGACCCGACAGATGTACGGAAAAAGCGAGAGAATTTATTAAGCAATATTTCGGTAGTAATGTGGTTTCACCAATTCCTTTTTCAGACCTGAAAAAGGTTGAAGAGTTTTTTAAAATCGGTATAGAAGTATATCAACCGACACAAGGTGGTGTTTGGTGGTTGAAAAAAGTACCAGCGCACTATGATGCACTAGGTAATAAACCAATGACAATAGGACTGTTTAATAATCACGCATTTCTGATAAAAAAAACCTTAAAAACCTATCTAAAATTTTCGCCTGCGATAATTGCAAACAGAAATTCACGAAAGCGAGTAATATGAAGAGACACGGACCAAAATGTATGAGAGGTGAGACAAAAGTAATATGTGATGGTAATTATTTAGAGCGCCCGCGTTCGTCGTTCGAGAAAGCGTTCTACCCAAAAGGTTCTAACAGCTATGGTGCGATCGATTGGATGTACTCTGTGGAAAAGCAGGAGGGAATTCACATTCACCACGAACAGTGCGGAAACGGGGGTGAAAGATGGATTTTAGGAGCTCCAGTAGATGGACATGTCCAGAAACCAATACCGTATACATCAATATCAGGCTGTTACTGGCACGGGTGTGAGATTCATGCAAAGCATAAAAAAGAAGAACGCGCATCCACAATGAGAAGAGATAAATTTATTAGAAGCAAAGAATTCAAACTAGTAGTTATGTGGGAATGCGAATTTCAAAGAACGGGTAAAGATATAAAGATCGGTTGCGACACTACTCTTTATCCATATCAGATAGTATACGATTTTGAGGCATATCTCCAGCCAGAAGTTGAAACTCTCGGTAATAGTTTAGAGTACGAAGCTGAGCACGTTCCGGTAAGCGTTAGTATAGGAGATAATTTCTCAGGAACAGTAACTCATATTTGTGATAAAGATCCTGCAAAACTTATAGAAAAATTCGTAGAAGATTTGAAAGTCAGGGGAAAAGTATGGTCAAAATATGAGTTTAATACAGAATATTTACGTGAAAAACAAATCGCCCAGATCGAACAGTGGATAGAGCAAGTACCGGTTATAGGTTTTAACAGCAGTAAGTACGATATAAACTTAATAAAGAAATATTTAGTAGGTGAACTGTCATCAACAACAAAGAAAGTAATGGTTGGAAAAAGGGCGAACGCAACAATATTTCTATTTACTCCAGAGTTTAGATTTCTTGATGTAATACTTTACCTAGGACCTGGTGTAAGTTACGAAAGTTGGATAAAAGCCTACGACTGCAAAGGACAGAAATATTTCTTTCCTTACGAGTAGTTCGATTCTACAGACAAGCTGAATTATCCAGGACTACCGGATATAGAGAATTGGTATTCCAAACTATCTGGGAAAATGTTACTAGACGAAACAGAATTAAGTAAATGTCGTAGAATTTTCGAAGAAAAGAATATGAAAACTTTCAGAGATTGGTTGAAATATTATAACGATTTAGATTCGTTCCTAGAAGCGTTGGAGAAAATGTGTGAATTTTATAAACACTGAGGTGTTGATATTTTCAAAGATGCGGTAACACTACCTGGAGTAGCTATACACTATTTATTGAGAGGAACCATTAAAGAACAAAAATCTTCAAAGACGATTATACCGGAGGATGCTCTATATGCACCAACAGAAGAAACATAAAAAATGATGAAAGGTGCTCTAGTCGGGGGTCCATCAATAGTATTTACACGATATGCGGAAGCCGGTGTTTCAAATATTAGAGTGGGTTCCAAACCTTGCAAGGCTGTTTTGGGGTACGATGCAAACGCGTTATATTTGTCTACGTTAAATAAAGATATGCCGTGTGGAAAAGAAACTATACATCATATAGATAACCCACATAACCCTAAACTTATTAAAAAGTTTAGTAAAAGGATTTTATCCGGAGACTGGTTTGGGTTTGCGGAGGTGGATATAGAAGTTCCACACAACTTAAAAGATAAGTTTTCTGAAATGTCTCCACTTTTTATAACCAGAGAAGTAGATGTTGATGAAGTTCCCGCACACATGTTAAAATATTTAAAAGATACTGGCCGAACAAGAGGAGATGGAAGAAAATTGGTTGGATCTATGTCGGCCACTAAAGTACTGCTGTACGCGCCACTGTTGAAATGGTATTTAAAACACGGCCTAGAAATAAAAAACGGGAGTTCATCTGTGTTTTAGATTATATTAGTGGTAAACCCTTCGAATGGTTCGTGAAAGAAGTTACAGCCGCAAGACGAACGGGCGATGTAGAACCAAATAAGAAACCAGTAGCGGATATAATGAAATTATTAGGAAACTCGTGTTGTGGAAAAGTGATAGAGGCAACGGAGAGACATTTAAATACGACATATACACAAGACGAAACCTGTGTTGACAAAGCATTAAGATTTGCATTCTTTGACGATTTGGAAGAGATAGGAGATGCGTACGAAATATCTTCCCGATAGACCGCGTGCAGTAAAGAGACCCTTCCACTGTGGAATAGCAGTTTATCAACTCGCTAAATTGAGAATGTTGGAATTTTACTAGGAATTTCTAGACAAATACGTAAAAAGAGAAGACTTTGAATTAATACAGATGGACACGGATAGTATGTATGTATGAGTTAGTGGAAAAACAATAGAGGAATTGATTAGACCTAACTTACTAGACGAGTTTGAAAAAGAAAAAAAGAAATGGTTGGCTTGGGATAAATGGAGCGAAAGAGAGCCAGGACTTTTCAAAATGGAATTTAGCGGAGATAGGGCGATAGCGTTATCTAGTAAGTGTTATTTCGTAGAAAAATTTAATTCTATTAATAAAAACTCCGCGAAAGGAATGTCCAAGAGAACTAACAATTTAAATTGGGATAGATATAAACGAGTACTAAGTGAAACTACAGAAGATGGAAAACACATTATAGATGTAGCACAAAATAGATGATTTAAAATGAAAGACGGCGTTATGAAAACGTACAGTCAACAAAAATTAGGACTCTCGGCGTAATACGATAAAAGACGCGTGTTACCAGACGGAATACATACAGAACCTCTATAAAGACTCTGACGATCCGGGGGTAGCTGGGTGTCAGAAGGCACCATAAGAAGTTCTTCGCGAACAAACCCGCGAGATGGACCATCATCCAAATAGTAGAGCACGGGCTCATCGGGTTTGGTAATAGATCGATCTAGATGATATACATTGAGAGACCACACGGGATCCGTCGCGCGGCGGCTGCCACCTTCGAGCTCTCCCGGTTGATAGAGGTACCGGACGTCAACATCCGATGGAAGTGCAATCACCGATTGCTGCTCCTCTAAACCAACGGGTCGCCCGCGCGAGACGACAGAGGGCTTGCTCGTCACCTTTTTAGACTTGATGGCATCTACGGGTTTCTTACCGATCAATCTGGTCACCTCGCCGTTCAGTGCGGAGACCACGGAGGGTAGCCTGGTCACCCACTCGGTCGATCGCGTATGAGGGTCTACAAGCTCTTTGGCATATTGGTGTCCGAACAGCCTCTCAGCCAGGGTTGGATTGAAGCGCTCCACAATCCCCTGGTCCCGGTGGATGTTGACGCGGCCGCGTCTGATAGAAACTTTGTGCTTAGACAATAGATGAGAGACCGCGCCCATGAACTCACGGCCGGGATCGACCTGGAGAAGATTCGGCCATTTGAGAGGACTCCATTTATATATTCGGGAAAGAGCCTCGGCCACCTCCTCGTAGCCAACGGCTCAGCCCCCTTATATCGACTCGCTACGTCAACGACTGTCAGTGCGACTTGTACGTTTTGCGACCGACGCGATCGTGAGGGAGAAACAGGAGATCCGCTTGGTGAACTTGGTTTGGCACCGGCACATCGAATTTCGGGCGCGGAATATTGTGAGGCGCGGGTAAGTAGATCTGCCAGATGGCCTGCTTCTTGAGCCATTCCTTGGCAGCGTTTTCGGAAACCTTGGTCGCCGCGGCGAGGTTCTTGATGGCCGCGAGTCCTTTCCAGTGGCCGCGGGGGCTGTAGTACGTGTTTGATAGCTTGCGCGCTGGTTTGGTATCAAGTTTGCGCGTGTTCATCGTATGCGAAGTATTCTAATATATCGGACAATCTCCAACATGCCCTCGCCAGTTCGTCCGGTAACTGCGTCGTTAATAATAAACCTTTGTTGGAAGTACAATCACATTTGGAGGTTAAGTTCTGAAGGAACTCGGAGGAATCTAATTCATCGATTGAAGTTGAGGAGGATTCTAACATCCGCTTTGCGAAAAGGGTGGCCGCTTTTTCATCCTCGCGCCACGTCTCGAGAGAATCTCGGGCCAGACGAGTCATACTCTTTGCACCAGCTATACGATGTTTTTTGGGCAGTGTAGCCTACATCGATCATAGCGTAATAAAGTTCGTCAACTGACATCGTTCTATATATATATATTTATAAAAAAAATTAATAATAATTATTTCAATTCCGATTGAATATAGTAGCCGACGAGACCCACCACACCCATTCCCACGACGATGAACGCGATCTCGCGGTCTTTTTGGGCCTCTGACGGTACATAGAAATCTGAAAGTTGGGGCTGTCGATCCATTGGATCGAGACTTCTCTGCGGATATGCCAGCGCATACTCGCGGTTGGCTTCTTCAACGTTCTGGAAAGTTTGGGCGGCGTGATTCTCGCGGCGAAGCTCTTCGTTGACCCAGTCCAGATGGGCGGTTCGTTTTTGTGACCATGCTTCCTTTGCGCTATTGAGTTGTTCTACAGCTAAATCGTGACGCTTGCGCTCCTCATCCACGTTCGAGCTTCTCATTTTCGAGAATAGAAAGTTGCTACCGCTGAACGCCAATGCGTTTACAAGTGCACCACCTATCATTATTCCGATCGAAGCCATTTGTTTCCATATATTAACGGGTAGAATTCCAGCTTTAATTAGATAATCTCGGGTCCAAACTGCGGCCGCTACATCTAAGGTCACGAGCCCTACGTCTCTCACAGTAAAGTCCAATTTGGGGGCGGACCCTCCAAAGGCCACCACAGCGTGATAAAGCGCATTCACTATCATTTTACCATCGTGTTCAGCCATTATAATTATTGCATATAATAGGGATCGCGTTTAATGTTTAAATGGGGCGCATCCAATCGCGATTGGATTGGAACCGCATCCAACAGTGTTGGTGGTTGTTTTTCCAATTTCAACCTTGTTGATGATTGGTGTAACCTGTTGTTGAAACGGTAAAGCACATACAGGGTGCCCACAACCGACAGACCACCACCAACAACCCACGGGATCCAATCGAGATTGGATTTCCAATCAGGAT
This sequence comes from Conchocele bisecta, assembly GCA_029237695.1. NCBI lineage: Eukaryota > Metazoa > Mollusca > Bivalvia > Lucinida > Thyasiridae > Conchocele > Conchocele bisecta. Next base: position 133,769,876 of record CM055267.1, read on the forward strand.
TGGGAGTTGGAGCAATCGGTTCCAATCCAATCGTGATTGGATGAATTGGGCGAGAAACAGCTGCCACCGGGTGTTTTTGCTGTCTCCGATTGCAACGACCGTTTGGCCTCTCGAAGATCGGCGAGAATTTTATCTTGTTTAGCTTTTCGTGTGGCAGCAGCTGCTCGCCCAGCTGCCTGTCATTTTGGATTTTTATGTCGTTCAATCGGGTTCAACTCCAATTTCGATTGCGTTGAGTGTTCCGTTGGAGGATCAATCGGGTTCAACCCCAACCCTTGTTGGAGTTGGTGCAATCTGGTTCAACGGCAGTTGGTATTGGGTTGAGGGCTGTTCCGTCACTCTCGCAGGTGCGTCTTGTGTCATCATTTATAATATTAGGGCTTATAGTTAGTGGGCATATATGTCCAAATTGACAGTGTTTACCCGTGGTCAACGCGGTTGTCAGCGGAGCTAAGTACATTCCAAACTTGTGATAAATTGAGCAGCATGCTGTTCTAAGAGTGTGTCCTATAAAAGGGTCAGTCTCTAGATCGCGAATCAACCCCGCGGTGTCTGGTATAGGGAGAAGTATACTAACGGTGGTAGCGTACAAATGAATAGCCGCCGATCCGAGAGTTTTTGTCATCTCCGCACCTAATTTGGATTCGTATCGCGCATACATTTTATCGACCTCCGCATCTGACATCTTATCCACCTGACAAACTGAGAGTCGTTGCACTCAACCCAATACCAACTGCCGTTGGAGTTGAAGTTGAACCTGATTGGGTTGAGGTTTCATTATCTTTCAGGATGTCGGCAGTCGGAGTTGAGGTTTCTTCCATTAGTCGATCGAGAAGTTCGTCGCAGTTCATTATTGCTAATTTTCTTTTAATAATTCTTACAAGTCTCATAACTTTAACATATTGCCAAGCGCACCACCAGATACTTATGATCACCGTTATGCTCGCAATAAAGCTCGCAGCGGAGCAAGATATTCTTAGCAATTGCTCAGCATTGTTAAGCATTTTCTCAGCATTGTTAAGTATTTGTTAAGCATTGTTCAACATTTGCTAATTTTCTTAAAATTAATTGCTCAGCATTTATTCAGCACTTGTTAAGCATTTGTTCAGCATTGCTCAGTAATTGTTCAGCATTGTTAAGCATTGTTCAGCATTGTTCAGCATTTGTTCAGCATTGCTAAGCATTGTTCAGCATTGTTCAGCATTTGTTCAGCATTGTTAAGCATTGTTCAGCATTGTTCAGCATCTGTTCAGCATTTTTAAGCATTTACTCAGCAGTTACTAATTAATTACATTATAAGCAGTTGGTTGATCGGTCTTTAGCAGAAGCTTGGCGTGCTTAGTTTCCGAAAGCATCTGTCGAACCTCCAGGCGCTCCTCGCGCGTTGGGATAACGTCGTTCTCTCTAAGACATTCATCGAATGAGTCTCGGTACTTGCAGTGGAAGAGGGCGACCCATTTCGTTTGCTCGCGCAGATCCTTGAGGACGGCGTTGTACTTCTGAGTGGAGATCCATACGCTTTGCCTCGCATGGCGGCCAGAAAATGCGAGCTCGGAGAGCATGTCCTTCTTTTTGGTCATCGCCGCCTTGGCCGAGCAGTCGTCAATCACGTATAGGGTGGGCTCTCCCTGGAATATTTGATACCCTTCTTTTTGGTCATCGCCGCCTTGGCCGAGCAGTCGTCAATCACGTATAGGGTGGGCTCTCCCTGGAATATTTGATAGAAGACACGCAGCCAACCGTGAAGTCTGTCACCGGGGTCAATAACGTATACCTCAGGGTCGGTCCATATCCACTGGCGCCGCTGATAAGTCTCGTTGTGCCGCACAGTGGGACACAGGATCACAATGTGACGAAAGGCATCACGGTAGGAGCCCTCTAGCAAATCTAGGATGAAAACCGTTTTTCCGCATCCTGTCTGCCCACATATTATGGCATATTGGGCATCTCCAATCGTGAATTGGTATTGATTGCTAATTTTCTTAAAATTAATTAAATCAGTAGAGTGCTGAGACGTATCGACCATCTTCGATGTTGAGTTGTGCATCTGTAATTATATATAAGTACACGTTCAATGTACCAGCTCCATCCGCCTCTTTGGTTATCTGGATCGTCACACCCTCGCTAGCGTTCTCAACTTGGCGTCCACTACCGTGCATTTGGTCGTTGTCGCTGACAGGCATGTCTAGCCATAGAGCGTACTTGTTAGTCAGAAAATCCGAGAGGGAGACGTCCGAGAGCTGCAGGTCTTTGGTAACCGCGGCAACCTCCGGGGAACGCTTAGAGCCGGAAGCAAAATGTTTTCTTACTTCGTCCCACTGCTGGTGTGCGCGACGACCCGCGCTGTAGAGTTGATGGGGAACTCCCTCGATCGTCACCTCTACCTTCGTGATTTTGGTGTTATAAAATGTATCGCTTTTTCTAGCCCCGAGCGCGAACCGAGCATCCTCGAACAGCATCAGTATGCCTTTCATCGAGCTGGCGGGTACGTTGACGTTAATATTCCACAATGTGTCGCTTTTGTCTTTCGTCATCTTGCGGTGGCGAAGAACTCGGTCGTAAAGTATGACAACGCGCCCGACATACTGGGATCTGATTAATCGCGTGAGTTCGGGCATCGTGACCATGTCGTACTCCAGCGACACATTGTCGATCGTATACTTCGATGTCATGTCAGTGGCTATGAGAACTCGGCCGTAGTCATTGAACGTTAGTTCGTATTCGAGGCGGTCCGCCAAAGCGCTCTGATAGTAGGGCATGTGACTCTCCAGCAACTCGAAGTCGAGCGGGATGTAGAAGCGGTTGCCGTAAGCGGCCGCGTTATCTGCCTTGTCACCAGCCCCGATTCTAAGTCTGGTTACGTTCTTATTTCGACTGGTGTCAATACCTTGATATACCGCATTTTCGCACTCTTGCGCCGTCTTCCACAGGTCCTGGTAGCAATGGTAGACGTCGCTGTCATCGATCGACATCACCTCATTACCAGAAATCTTTAGCATGGTCTTCTTGACGATGGCGCGACCCAGGTTCTGAACGACGGTTCGGTCCGCGTCCGTCGATGTAAGCGAAATAGTGAAAGCGAGGCGAACAGTCCCCTGCATAATGACGTCGCTAGCTCCGAGGTTGGTGAAGCGGACTAAGAGCTGCTGGTTCTGGTCGATCGTCGATGGGTTGTTCGTAATAACGACACTCTGTCTCACACCTTTTGCCCCGAGGGGCTCACGCAGTCTGCGATATGGCATTGCGACCGTATTGACTCGAAGACATAATTTAGTTAATCTATTAAACCTGTATGGTTTTGTCTTTAATACATATATAATAATAATTATAAAGATGGCTGATTACGATGCTGACATGGATGAAATCGGCAGAGACGATTACGTCGATGAGGATGATGATGATGACGAAACACCCTTCATAGATACTCCAGTTCCAATCCAATCACAATTGGAGGAAATAGATGGCGCTACCAGCAGCGTTGGCCTAAGTCATGAATTACTCGAGTCAGCTGTAAACGACTACTACAAATATTGGATAAAAAAAAAGGTTTAGTCCCATCTGTCGGCCGGGACAACTCCAAGTTCGAATTGGATCTGAACGGTAGATTGCGACTAAAAGCATGAAATATCCCGATCATCAACATGAATACCGGAAAACCCCTAGCAATGAGCACCATTACCGGAAACCGGGGCGGTGAAGAACTCATAAGGAACGAACTCGGATTTCCAGATTGGAAGAGTGGTAAAAAAATTATGCCGGCCCGTGCTGTAGAGGCCCTCGCGTCTACCGAAGAAACGATGGTGAAGACAGCCGCCGCGATAGAAACTGTCGAGCTCCGCGATATCCCTCAAGTGGTCACCGACGCTATTAACACGGTGGAGACCACGTTCAGCGAAAACGAAATACTCAACCTGTCTAACGATGACCCACCGTTACCTCTTCGCGAACTCCGGTGACTCGATAAGGCTCTGCAAAAGTTCCGGGGTGATTTGGTCCTTAACCTCGCCAAACACACGGCGCTGGATGAACATATCGAGCTAGAAGAGAATCTACCGAGCGAATCACCGAACGCCTGCGGTCTTTGCGGGACGAAAGAGAAGCTCGCTTGGAGGCTGCCTCGACTAACCGTGAGACATTCCGCACCCAAATAAGTCGGATCCGCGAAACAATCTCGAGGGTCCTGCACGAGGAGACGACACTCAGTGAGCGTCTTCGCACTCTGTTCAGAGTGCAGGGCGTCACGATAGCAAGCATCCTCGTTGCTATCGGCATGACTATATCGACCATAGTTCTAGCTTTCACTGGCGGTGTGGCTCCAGCACCCACTCCACCACCCGCGCCAGCACCCGCGCCTGCACCCGGTGGAGCCAAGTCGTGAACCTCTCTAAGTGTTTATAAATAATTATAATTTGCACACCATTTGTATGTTGTATAAGAAACTGATAACTATATATACGTTTGTTAACCTTTCAACAATTGGTCTCATCTCATGTGTGCCATGTTGTTGATCCGGTATGACGTCCGTCTCGTCTGTTTAATGGTAGCAGTCTCTAAATGTGTGTGTGAGTTGGTGATGGAATTGTATAGCTCAAAGGTGCCGGCCTAAAATATTTCTGCCTAAGAGCTTGCAATTACATCACCAAATCACAAAATAGGCTCGCCTTACTTCGTCGGTTTCTCTGAATTGAGGAATTGGCAATGGGGTTAAAGGTGACCCGTAAAATGAGATTGTGAGCCAACAGATGCGTGGGCTTAAGAAAGGTCCCAACACCCCAGTGGCTGGGTGCCGGCTAAGAAATCTGCCCAGTCGCTGGGGGTGTGTGCACGAGTGGAGGCTTTTGCTATTTTTTGGTTGGGGGTGGGATCTACAATACAGCTCAATAACGTTACAAACTTTGGTGGTATCATTTTGACTCACTCTTTTCAAAATTATTTTCTCCAAAATTTAAAAAATTTGCTGTCGGATACAATTTTCTCCTTAACCAATTTTTGTATTTTTCCGGGGGTGGTGGGGGTAGTATAAAGGGGATGGAAGTTATGCCACCGTAGGTGGTATCATTTTGACTCCCTATATACTACTCGCACAGATCCTGATCAGACTATGGGTACACACTGGTCGCAAAACCCGTCAGCTATATTTCTCCAGTCACAGTTAAACGTGTTTACAATATATTTCCTGTAATATCTTTCTAATGGAATGACATATTTTTATGAAATATACCGCAGTAGATGCGGTACACGTTGCCATGTATTGTATAGGCGGCTTTAATCTCATGATTCTGTCGTTTTGACGAAGAATGTGTTACCGTAAATGTAAATAAAAACTAGAGCACGTGAATGTAAGAAATAAACGGTACTCGATTCTTTGTGAAAGTTACAAGTTATTGTAAATAACTTTCAGAGCACCCATAAAACAAATATGCCATTGTATTTGATGCGTAACATATTATCAAAATCCGACCGTTTGTTAAGAAGATTTTAAAAACAATGCTTTAATAATAACATCACAAATTACGTCACGTCGGAAAATCGAGTTCGGAAACCACGTGATCCCACACCTTGCCTATTGCTGATGTTCTTACATGTACTTGGCAGTAATGGAAAACATGACCGGTTGTTTCTATGGCACCACATGTGCGTCAGGCGAAAGTGTGAATTAAGTATTTGATATTTTCTTGAACCAATGTCGTTAAACACTAGACTGCTATATGTAGCTGTTCGTTCCAATGACTTTTAGTCCGGGGACTGTTCGTCCCACTGTTGGACGAAACATCGCAGGTAGTGGGACTAACAGTCCTGCATCGTCTGAATGGTGAATCTGAGGTGGGGATAACAGTCCAACACGAATTGGTACGAACGGTCTCGCTATGTGGACGCTGTGTGGACAGTTCGTGCCAAACCTCAGAACATATGTGGATGTGACTGGAGAAATGCGGCTTCTGGGTTTTGTGACCAGTGTAGATCCAGATCAGCCTGTGCATCCGCACAGTCTGATCAAGATCTGCACCGTTCACCATTCCATTTTTATAAAGATACGTCATTAAGCATGCTAATTAATTATTGTAACAGTATTAATACAAAAACAAATCTCGCATATTATATCATAATAGTACAGTTCATTCACAGAAAGAGAAAACGCGTGCCTATGGTGATTTGTGAGCAGCCAATCCGGAGAATAGGGATCCGCCATTATCGTATTTCCCACATCCGCTGACCACAGGTTCAAGTTTCGAACCAAAATGCAACAAGTTAGTTAATGGATGTTTGTCTTACTCCCTGTTATAACAGTATGTGTTATAACAGGGGTAATACAAACACATATTAAACCATTGTTTGCGCTTACTGTTAATGTATGCATTGGGTATATTTAATTAGTTTAAACAATATTTATTTCAATTAATATACGGTTAATGCGGTGAATAACGGTGAATAAGGATTAGAAAACAAGCTCACAGAGCTTATGTGAATTCTTCTCCTTGGTATATTTAATTGATTTATAGACCTTATAGTCCGTTACATGAACCCGTGGTAATCGGATGTGGGAAATAACACAGTGTATGTTATAACAGGGAGTACACAGAACATTAATTAAGTGATATTGTTTTCAATTTATGATACGCTTAGAGATTATATTTAATGCGTGTACAGACCTTGGTTCGTTACGTGAACATGTGTCGTTGACATGTGACACGACCCTTACGTCAACTTGCGCTGTAGTGGTGTCCGAGGATTGTTACCATGTGTGTTTGGAAGAGCTGGCAACATGCCTGTCGACATTCTTAGGCTATAGCCCAATTCTATAAAGCCCACCTAAATTTGAGTTGGTATGACAGGCGGGTTGCAAAAGGTTTTATTGTTGTTTCCTATGTTCTAAATCTGATAAGAAATGTTCCAGCTCGAAAACGTGTCCAAATCGTTTGTGTAGCATTCGGCATTTTCAGCGTGATATATTCAAGTGAGCTCAATTTAATGCTGTTATGTTTTTTTCTTATAGCATGTCGGGTTCAAAGCACTATAATACTATAATTTGGAAATTAGACTAATTCTGCATTAGTAACAAATTCAAATGAAAATCTTCATAGCATTCTGTTCTCAGATAAATAATAGTCATTATGAAAATGTACATATGCCTCGCACTATGAAGACAAACATTATTCGCTATGAAAATTTTCATAAAACGTACCATCGCTACTAGATATTGTAGTCGCTATGAACATTTTCATAATTACTATTGTTTATCTGAGAACGGAATGTTATGAAAATTTTCATAGTGACTTCAATATGTGAGTAACGACGGTGGTTGAACTGCTGATTACTGAGCAATTCCTAATAATATTTTAATAACGCTTGAAGGCAAAGGAGATTGTAGAGAGATGAAATCGTTCATGGTGACACCAATCAGACGTCGGCTACTAAAATGTGGTGAAATATTATGATAGTTTCCATAGTCAGGTCCAGTCTGAATTTTTAATAACCTCCATATGCATATAGGGTCGTTATTCTGAGGACACTTATGGATATGAATTCATATAAGCTATTAGCTTGTTTTCTAATCCATGTATAATTCACATGTAATGATGTACCATGTATTGTATGAAATAAATATTGTTTAAACCAAAGTAACCTTAAATCCTGGATCCGCCCCCCGGGGCCCGTTTCACTAAACTTCTTACGATACGAACTTTCTTACGTCTACGATACTTATCGTACGAACTTCTTGCGAACTTCTAACGTGCATTTCACTAACATGTTCATGCGAAATTTCTTAAGTTACGAACTGCTTAAGAATTCTTCATTATTGGATATCCATCAAGCCATTTGAATGTAAACTTCCGGTCCCACTTTGACAACCAGACGACATCTGTCAAATCAACTTCCTTAGTCCAGCATGCTTAAAACCAGGAAAGTGAATTGGACTGACACTGACTGTCCCATCCACGGTGCCCAGGGTGTTCGGAATCCTGGCCACACTGTAAAAGGCTTTTTGTTTACAGTTGGCCAGGTCTTGTTCCTCGGTAGGAAACGTGATGTTGTCCAGTCGATTATTGATGGCTGAGACAACATCATTAAGACACCGAGAAACTGAACTCTTAGAGACTCCGTGGATGTCGCCAACCTCGGAGTAGAACTCACCCTTCGACAGGTAGCACAGGGTAACCAAAGTCTGCAAAGTTTCAAGTGCTTGCGTCTTTGATGATCTTAAATGTGATTTGTATTTGCTTCAGCTTGTTACTGTATACTATGCGGGGCATGGAGTTGCTATATTGGCCATCTTAGTGTATGCAATCCATCAGTAACTTTTACCTCTTGTGGCGTTTGACATATACCACAAATAATTTGACATACCCATAAACACAAGTTTGTGCAACGTCCTATTGGTTGTTTTCATCACACTTATATATATACAAGTCTGATTTTCTCTTACCTTTAGGGGAAAGGGCCAAGTGGCTTTGGTGTGGTATGGACCTGGAACCAGGTCAGGTTATTCAAATTGCATGGCTGAATATACATTTTTTTCGATGTAAATATTTTGTTCTGATTTTGGACCACCCCCCCCCCCCCCCCCCCCATGCAGCAGGTTGAATACGGGATCGAACCAGTTGACCAGGCCTTGCATGACCTTAACCTGTTGTATAGCTTTCTGTCATAATATGTATAGCACGCTGTTGTCATATCTATATGTAATGTATTGCACCACACTGTAACACCTTTTTTGTTGTCATATTATTTGATGTATGTGTCAAACGGTCGATGAAACTGTAAGATGGCTGTACATACAAAGATGGCGGAGATGGCAACTCAATGTACCATATAGTATACAGTAACCAAGAATGTTGTTTTCTGAAAATGCTCTGGAAATGGCTGCGAACATTAGACGGACATGGGTAATATTCCTAATATGACAAAAAAATTGCATATATTACTTTCCAAAATTATTAGATTTGTGTTTTCATCCATTTCACCCCTACACCACACTACAATTACAGTGAATCACTCCTCCTTAAACCACATTATATCAGGCTGCATTTGCTGACTAACTGATTATAACGTTTGTTTGTGTATTGGTGTTTAACGACCTATCAACAGCTAAGGTCATGTAAGGCCGGGCAAACGGGTTCAATCCCGTTTTAGCAGGGTTGGCAATTTCCCGGGAAATAAGAATATTTCCCAGGACGGCGGGAAATACCGGGAAATACTGGGAAATACTGGGAAATACCGGGAAATACCGGGAAATATGAATCTTGGTGGTCTTTTTCATTCCAAAATGTCAAGATGAGTCTCTATCCCTTATATCTACTATGGTTTATACTGTGTAGACTGATAAGCCTACAGGTTAAACATTCTGCAATAAAAAAAGAAATAATAAGTTTATTTAGAGAAAACAAAATCATTATTTTCTAGACAATTTTCTTCCCTATATACAAGTCTATATGTAATATTTGCCAACTGTATATTTTATTGTATATGAGAAACACCCCTCATTGCTATAGTAACCTGCCACTAATAAAAGCTGCTTTTGGAATTTTGAGAAAATCCCTGTTGATAACGGGGATAATCCATGTACAGTGCAAGTATAATTGTTTTACAGCTTGACATGACCATATACAGATTACCTGGGTTCTTATTATACAGTATGACACAAAAGGTGTGAGAGAAGGCTGACAATTAACAGCCTGTTGTCATAGTCTGACGGTTTATTTAAGTATATTAAAGTCTCATCAATGTACATGAAAATAAGTAGGCTTTTGGCTAATTTTAACGATTTTAGGTACTGTATCGCATACGTACATGTACCATCGTGGCCCATAGTCTTCACTTAAATAAATGTCATAATAATAATACAAATAAGTAATACAAATGCAAAGCATAAAACATAAGTACATTATCAGTCATATAAGACTTGTAAGAGACTGTGTATGCACATCATGCATGCCAAGATCATTTATTCTCATTTCTTGATACCGAATATTAGTGTGGGAGAAGGTTGACAATTAACAGCCTGTTGTCTAAACATAGTCGATCATGATGACGTTATCCTTGTGAATTGTATCTAGCAGACACTCAGATGCTTCCTAACAAATGAAGAAGTAATTTACAAAAAAATGATACAACCAAAATATAAATGTCATGGTTGTCAAATATTCCACCTGATGAGTACCCCTAGTTGGGAATGAAACAGATCTATTCATTGTAATTAACCCCTATATCTAATTATTAAGTTGTTGATTGTTTAATTAACTATTACTGAGCTTAAAACTTAATTTAAATAACTTTATTTATCAAAAAAATAACATCAAAACTCATATTTCCGGTATTTCCCGGTATTTCCCACTTTGGGGAGTATTTCCCGTATACCGGTATTTCCCGCCGGGAATTCCCGCCCCCGGTATTTCCCGGCCAACCCTGCGTTTTAGCCTACTGTATTGTTGGGGGGGGGGAGTTGGGGGGATCCCAAAATCAGAACAGAATATTTACATCGAACATAAAATATATTAAGCCCTGAAATTAAATCAGAAGGTAATATTATAGTGAGTAACTACTCCATAAGCCACGTTATATATCAGGCTGCATTTGATCCAACAATAATAAGTATAGTGAGTCACTATTCTATAAGCCACGTTATATCAGGTTGCATTTGTTGGGATAACTGATCTACAGCTACAATTATAGTGAGTCACTATTCTATAAGCCACGTTATATCAGGCTGCATTTGTTGCGCTAACTGATCAACATCTATATAGTATAGTGAGTCACTATTTTATACGCCACGTTATATCAGGCTGCATTTACTGGACTAACTGATCAACAGCTACAAGTATAGTGAGTCACTACTCTATATGCCACGTTATATCAGGCTGCATTTGTTGGGCTAACTGATCAACAGCTAAACGTATAGTGAGTCACTATTCTATAAGCCACGTTATATCAGGCTGCATTTGGTGGACTAACTGATCAACAGCTACAAGTATAGTGAGTCACTATCATAAGCCACGTTATATAGGCTGCATTTGTTGGGCTAACTGATCAACAGCTACAAGTATAGTGAGTCACTATTCTATAAGCCACGTTATATCAGGCTGCATTTGTTGGGCTAACTGATCAACAGCTACAAGTATATTGAGTCACTATTCTATAAGCCACGTTATATCAGGCTGCATTTGTTGGGCTAACTGACCAACAGCTATAAGTATAGTGAGTCACTACTCTATAAGCCACGTTATATCAGGCTGCATTTGTTGGGCTAACTGATCAACAGATATAAGTATAGTGAGTCACTACTCTATAAGCCACGTTATATCAGGCTGCATTTGCTGGAATAACTGATCAACAGCTACATGTATAGTGCGTCACTACTCTATAAGCCACGTTATATCTGGGTTGTATTTGCTGGCTAACTGATAAGCAGCTAAAGCTAGTCAATCCGGTCTGTCTACGCACTTAAGGCCCCTATCAGTGATTTGAGAAACTTAAAACAACTTACAAAAAATAAACACGCGAACAGACAGACGGACAGACAAAAAATTTAAAAAAAATAAACAGACGAACGGACGTGCTATCAGTAGTCAGGGTAATTGTATTAATGCTGAGGGATGTATCGTTACTAATTAATGCCAACAATAAACGGACAGACAGACAGACAGAATGATAGGGCGAAACCTATAGGGCGAACTATGCAACGCCGATTAGACGACGATGTTATTCATGGAATACATGTATGGCGGCCATGACACTTGCGATAAAAAATCTTCGTAGACTTACGAGGAAAGGTACGAACTTCGCAAAAAAGTTCGCACGAAGTTGATGTTAGTGAAAAGGTAAAATGCGCCTAAGAAGATCGTACGATATTTCTTATCGTAAGAAGTTTCATGAAACGGGCCCCCGATGTATAAACGAGTTCCTTAAAAACAAAACGACTTGCCATAGCGACACCGTCTGGTAGAGTGACGCACATATACCTACCTGTTCGCTATTCAGCCGATACACACCACGTATTGCCCTGGCATAACCACTGAATAAACATAGCATACGAATGTCCACTGTAGATTAGATTTAACCACGCTAAATAATCAAAATACTGAAAGTACTGAAATATGTTATCCCCACAAAAACTGATCACTTGCGGAACTAGAGACTGAACGTTGCATATTTTCTCAATCATCATCCAGAGGCAAATGTACTGTGATGGTGCAAACTCATTCCCATATATACGTTTTCTCTGGAATGAATTACTGTTTGAAACTCCCAGAAAAAAAGTGTACAAAGCTGGCGACTAACTGTTCACTGCTACCTAACTGTGAGAACTAAAGATAATAGCTGCTGTATGCATACGCACGTAATGTCTTGATTCGTATTTTATAGAATTTAACTGATGAACTGAGCACAAAACTGCGAAAACTATAGAGAATAGTATATGTAGAGTTTTAGATACAAAGCAAGACAGACCAAAACGCCATAGGATTAGTTGGCACAGGACACTATGTTCTTGGTCGTACTCGTCGTTTAGGCGTATCACGATCAATGGCTGCCCCCATAGAAATGTGCGTAACACAATATGCTATCTCAAGGGAGATAACATATAATAAGCCAGATTTGTCATGCCATAGACACACTTTGCTTGCAGAAGCCAGTCAATTGATGGACTAATCTACTTCACAGGCATGTTAATGTATCATTCACATCAGTTTCAAGCATAAGCTTTGGGATTATTTTGTAAGTCGGAACATGTTTGTCATGTGAGGCGGTTTCAATTCCAGCCGATGACGTTTTTTTGCGCCACCATCAGGGTGGTCACAGGAGATTGAATTTATCTTTTCTTAACAATAATTAAAACTATGTTTTAATTAGTGAATATCTAGAGCAGAATGGGTACAGTTTATGGGAAAATAGGTCCCACAACATCCATACGAAAAACGAAAGTAGCAGAGAATAGCGAAATATGCGGTCATTGTCAGTTTATAATAGGAAATTCAATGGTGGTGGTGGACCTCTAAGAATCAATAAGGCCAACATAGTGAATTCAGCTGTCTGGAGAATAATTAGTTCAGGGATATGAATTCTTAAATATGTCGATACAGCGAGAAGAATAGAAATTACATCAACGTTCATTTGCAGTAAAACTTTTCGTCATAGAAAATATTGCTCATGAAGCTTCTTCGCTGGACGACATTTTTCTGAACTGCAGAAAAATCTCTATTATCACTACCGTATTTGCTGACGAGTGTCATTTTAGTGTACATAATTAATATTCAGATGACTTTTAATGAAATTTACCAATTGTTACTTGATATAATGCTTGTTTTATGTTTTCGGCCAAAAACGACATCCTTTGGAATCCGGATCAAGTCATCAAATATGCCCTGGTGACACGAACTGGTCAATCTAGTCTTCAACATTAGCTAACCTCACGTTATTTTCACATATATGATCACTACTCATACACTAGCAGTGTCATAGACCAGCGTTGTGGCATTTTCTGAGCAATAAAGCCCTTTTTCTGACTGACCGTTCCAAGGCGGAAACCTTTTCCAACAAAACAGTTTTTAGTGGTTATTATGTTGCTTGTGTATGTGGTCCGAGACTGTACAAATGTTAAACATGATCGTATGTAGGCTCAGTTCTTCATATATATCTTGAAAACTTCAAAGTCGTCTCTCTGTTCGAGTTGGCGCGAATTTAGACAAGTCACTGGCTGGAGTTGAACGGTGATTATACGAAAACTACTGGTCACCTTGACCCCAAACTCCATACTTTATGACGGAATATGTCGTAGCTGTGAATAGTGGGCAAACTTGCCAGATCTCTAAACATAGGTTTTCCTTATAGGTTTAACCAAGCTAAATCATCAGATATGCATGTGCGGTGTAATTAAAAGTAGTACGTTAAAAAAATAAGACATATTTGTTATGCCATAGACAAGTTTTGCTTGAAGAAACCAGTCAATTGATGGACTAATCAACTTCACAGGCATGTTAATGTATCATTTAAATCAGTTTCAAGCATATGCTTTGGGATTATTTTGTAAGTCGCAGCATGTTTGTCATGTGAGGCGGTTTCAATTCCAGCCGCTGAATTTTTGCGCCACCACCAGGGTGGTCATAGGAGATTGAATTTATCTTTCTTAACAATAATTAAACCTATATTTTAATTAGTGAATATCCAGAGCAGAATGGGTGCAGTTTATTGGAAAATAAGGTCCCACAACATCCATACAAAAAATGAAAGTAACAGAGAATTATAGCGAAATGTGTGTTCATTGTTCAGTTTATACAGGAAAATCAATGGTGGTGGTGGACCTGTATACGCTCTGCGAAGACAAATATTTCACGCTATACTAGCGAAACGCGTGGAATTAATATTACTTCAATATCGAAACTCAATGTTTCTTCCGTGCTTGTCCCTGCGTGGGTTAGTTTTAAGTTTTTTATTTCCATACATAGTCATATACAAACAATAAATGAGTTACAGGCAGTTTAACAACATGAATGTATAGGTTACACTCCTTGTTTACAATCAACTATGAGTACATGTATTGTAAATAATTATAGATTATAACGTATTGTTCATACATGGTTAGGTTGGATTTATTTAAGAATGTTATTTAGATGAGAGAATAGAGTTGAAAATGAGATATGGTGAAATAGGTTTGGTGAATAATAATTGAGCAACACATCCCGATACAATACTATTACGGTATATGCTGTTATACCTAACTGTAATATTTGTATGTATAATCAGAAGGTTCGTGTATCTCTAAATGAGTGTTAGTCTAATTGGAAAACATTCCATTTTCGTTCATGAACTATGAGCTTATTTCTATTCATTGCAATTTCTTTTTCAATATTTTGTGTTGCCTTTAAGCAAGACATAAACTCTGGAAAGTTAGGTTCCGTGTTTCGTAATTTACATGTATATATAAAGTATTTTCCTAGTATGATACAGAAGTTGAAAAACTTGTTGTCTTGCTCATATTGCCCGAAGCAAACAGTGTGCCAATCAAAATTACATACAATATTATTATTGTTTAAAAAGGAATTCAGCTGTGACCAAAAATGTTGGCTGATAGTGGGTTAGTTACATGTGACTGTGACTAGAGAAATGTGGTTTATGGTGTTTGCGACCGGTGTAGACCCATATCAGCATGAGCATCAGCACAGTCTGCTCAGGATCTGCACAGTTCGCCATTCCATCAATGAAACACCCGTCGTGTTTCTAACAAGCAAAATACTAGTGTATCGTAACATCAGACTGCAGGAGTGTGCTATTGGATCAGGAGCTACATTGGTTACAAATCCCATAAGCCCCATTTCTCCAGTCACGGCCACAAATAAGGTAATTCTGAAGACGGAAAAATACCTTCCCAGAAAACATACCCATTGGGAATCATTGGAAATTAAGTGTACGGAACTCTTCGGGATTTTATTAACCATTATAAGGTTCGACCATGTCCAGCCATGGGTAAACGTTTGACGTGGCATGAGGGAACTGTTTGAACCCAAAGGCCGTAGGCCGCGGGTTCAACAGTTTCCGAGGAACATGGCCGAACGTTGTTACATTTCCGTCGGAAATATCACGCAATTTGAGCATATATGCAGTACTTTCGGTACTTCCTCTTAAACTGTATTTATTTTACAACGATTACAAAAAAGCGCGAGATAAGAGCACTTCACAGATAAAGGCGTAAAGGCTGGTCATTAATGTGGGAGGAAACCGGAATACCCGGAGGAAACCCACTTGTCCGATCTGGCGACCACCATACCACCTCACATACTGCCCCGGCCGAGGATCGAACTTGGGGCCGCATTGGTGAGAAGCGCGCTCGATACCGATTGCTCTAACCGGACAACACGGTACATTGAAAATCCGTTCCATTCAATATCACGCAATTTGAGCATATATGCAGTACTTTCGGTACTTTGAAAATCCGTTCCATTCAACAGCAGATTTACACATACATATTCCGGGGCCGCACACATGCATTCAGCGTGTTTCGGCTTTCATCGGTATAACTCGTATATATAGAGCTATACTGATGAAAGCAGAAACACGTCGAATGCCTGTGGGGCCGCAGAACACGTCGCGTGATCCAGACGCATCAAT
This sequence comes from Conchocele bisecta, assembly GCA_029237695.1. Lineage (NCBI taxonomy): Eukaryota > Metazoa > Mollusca > Bivalvia > Lucinida > Thyasiridae > Conchocele > Conchocele bisecta. The sequence continues at coordinate 133,785,974 of CM055267.1, forward strand.
TTCAAAAGTTCAGTCCAACCGTAGTAAACTGGTCTGATGACGTCATAGCGCGCTCTAGTAACGTCAGGAGACACACGCTTTATTTAGGTAGGTGTTGACTTGGTCCCGGAATGAGCATTGTCTACAGCCATGGTCAAACAGCTCTTTCTGTACGTTTTGTAGAGGACCCATGCAGTGGGTAAAAAGAAAAATCGAAAAGCTGGCCCTGGAATAATATACAGCAGATTTTTGTTTTGCATATCGTTAGTATAATCATTGCTCAGTTGCGAAATCGTAATTAAAACAAATCAAAGTACTGAAAGTACAGAAACTAGGTTAGCTCCACAAGATTACTAATAAGTATTATCTATTTATATAATGATGTTTAATGGCTTATCATCAGCTATTTTATGTCTGTTAATGGGGCCAAATCCCATATTTCATTTGTAGGGAAGACGGAAACATTTGAACATTACGTGCGTCAAAATGTATGCATATGTGTCTTTAACACGACACCATTTCAATGTATTCTGCACCATGTCTTCCATTACTTGACATGAAATCCGCGTGTACATGTATATGTATATGTGTACACTTATACCACATATATCTTGTTTTTAAATGTTATCTAAATACCGCGGGTTTCGCGGGTTGCTTAGAAAATGTGTATCATTATTCGGCACAAAAAGAACTGTTTACGTGAACAAGTTGAACTTCATTGCCATATTCGTATTTTGTAGTATGTACATAAACGTATGTTTTTTATTAAGTTTGTTCAAACAAAGATACCCTTTGTTGCCGAAATGAGACTTACTGAATATACTAGAATATTTAAAAACATCTAACTACAAATATAAATCATGAATGTGCGCACATTTTTAAGTACATATTGTTTTCCGTCATAATCGTCTATTGTCTATTTGCAACAAAACTCTTAGCAAGATACCCTAATTAGGAACTCTTTCTTAGATAATATAATAACATATGGTCAGGAATGTATAAATATAACCCAATAAATAATGTATTATGTGACTTATTTGATAGAAATTTGTTTGAGAAAATCCCTTTATGCACCTCATATGTATGTAGTATTTCCAGTTTTGGGCCTCATTTTATTTCAATATTTTTCGGTGACATACATCTTGACTGTTGAAACACAGTAATAACATAAAAGTGTGTATATAAAGTCCTATTTTCTCTTATTTATATCATGAAAATGTAAATCCCATTCGGGGCACACTTAATGATAAATTGTTTTCTCGTGTATTCAATATTCTCAATGGAAATATTGGTTGGTGTGTGCTACAGAAGCAAATTTACAAATTGCAATACATATGTAGATCACACATATGAGATATAACACGCTTAATGATTGCATTTTTAATGAGAATCTGCGTGAAAGTATTCAGACAGTAACGAAATAAATGTCTTGCTGGCACTTTACGTCGGTTTCTTGGTTAAAATTGCAAATACCGAAAATAAATTGACTAAGAAATCTCATTCGGTTAATTTTCGGCCAGAAGTGACATCAGTAATTGAAATTCATCAGAAAATTCAGTCCTGACTTTATAAATATACATTGTATAAAAAACAACTTTTATTAACAACACGACTCAAAATAAGGACATTTTAGTTAAGTGGCTGTGTCTCAGAGGGTACCTCCGTAGATGCATTCCACACAAAAAAAACCAGTTGAGATACATCAATGAATAGTGTGCGAATACAGTCACAACTTGTCATTGGTCATACATATTTATGTTTGCCAGCTAATTATCGCGTTTGCCTATCTGCTTTCCGTGTACACAGCAAGTCGAGGAAATTCCATGTTAACTTCAACTTGTCCGTATTTCATCATCTATAGGGGAATCCCCGCGAGCAGTGGCCTAATTCATTTCACCGATTCACAGTTACATTTTTGCTGAAGATAAGATAAAAAGACACACCGCTTGAAACTCAAAATGATGTTGGAATGTTCGTATATTCAGCAGTGTACACGTGTTTATAATCACCACACAAACTGTAATACCTTAACGCACGATGTACGTGCATGACAAGCAAACATAACCGAATTTAAGAATGCGAGAAGTGTATGTTATCGTGGACATAGTCGATGACATACTATTCAGTCATAAACGTTTGTCATCTGACTACAATCGTGAACATCCGCGGGAAATATAACTATTATAGTTAGCAAAACTAGCATTTGCAACGCCAGTTATTTTTTCACTGATATTGTTTTTCATTTCTTTTACTTCTTTTTTTCAAATCACGCCTAAGAAAATATGAGCCACGTCGTCGTCCGAAAAGGTACGAAAATGACGTTATCGAATAAATGACACCGGAAACGTCGCTTCCATTTGCGCTTTTGACATGGCCGACGTCGTTGTTTACAGCCGGTAATGACAAACGATATACGTGTATTATCGTATGTTAGTCGGTTTACCATTAGCGAAACAAACAATTGAATGTAGATCATTGATTATTTTACCATTCTATGCCAAAATATAAATGTACGTTCTCGGGGTTGTTATAATAAATGATAAGAAACGAGTAATTTCAGTAGCATGTGAGCAGGTTGTGTCGGTAGACCGGTTCGTGTATGGACCCAATAAATAAGTGTACGTATGTACAGTAGATATGTGAGATTATACGGAAAAAAGGTTATTTAATACTAGTGTGAAAGTTCAGTAAAATGCATGTAGTCGTAAACGTCTCCCTTGCTTTATACGCGTATCTGTTTATGACTTGTTAATTGACAATCAAACTTATTTTCTCCATATCTCAATCAGTAGAGCGCAGCCTCATTGATTTAATTACATTTTTGTGTCACAGATGCATTTACTTACTACAATTCAAGTTCTTAACTGATGAACTGATTGATCATCGTGAAATAATGCACGAGTGCCTGGGTCCTTACGCGTGAGCGTAGCGAAACGAGTTTGTTCAGCGGTTAGACCCAACAAGGGCATTATTTCAAGATGGTCAGCTTATCTGCCTAAATAACCATTTTCTGACAGTTGAGACATGATTCTCCATACAAACAAAGCGAATTAAGCGTAAAATATGGCTAAGAGTTATGCGAATTAATTTCTGGGTGCAGTTACCAGCATTGTACATTACACTAATGTCTAGAATGACCCGCAAACAAACCTATCATTTTCAGAAACCGAATCATCTGAACAGCTTTGTTTGTGGATCACCATCGGTTCCTCTTGATACATGCACATGCATACATGTACAAGACAAATGGCTGCACCAACTCAATAATTAAATACGGGATTAGACCCCGTTAACCCGACCTAAACTGGTCTTAGTTGCGGGTGGGGATGGACAATACAGTCAAGGGGACTTTGATCGGTCCAGCCATTTAAGTATGAGGTATTAGATGTCCCCATTGTCTTCACATACTGCCATCTGTAAGGGAAAACACTACTGGCGGGTTGTCGATAGTAGTCTATGCCGAATATGAATAGGGTGGCAACCAGAGTAGTTTGACGGACTATTAAACTATGTTGTAATGGTAAAAAAAAAACGACAAAGTAGTGTCATTATGTGTGTTTGATATAGGAGGAAACTGGAGTACCCTCGATAATAGCATGTTTCGTACAAGAAATATTCAGTCACGATATCTGTGTGATAAACACACAATTTGATGGCAAATATTATCCAAATATTCATTTTGGGCCAAAATGAAAAAAAATATGGCGGCCATTTTGTATTTGCGTTCCAGACCATCGAGAAAAAAATTGAGAGGGTTATACTGTTGAATTTGTTGTTTATGTGTCATAGAAGGTAACCACACTGTCAAACCCAAAATAGCACGCCGATCACAAATCACTCACAGTTAATTACGCATTTGTATCAGGTAACCTGCCCTGTATTTACCAAATACGAACTGACTGATAACATATTGCTGTATCAGGCATTGACCCGATACAAACATGCGGGGTTACAACGAAGTGAAAACTGACGTTACACTGATCGGATGACGTCATGTGATGTTACCGAATGACGTCAGTGTAATGACGCAACGTAAACAAGTCCGAGCTCTGTCCATAGTTAACGACGTCATCTATGGTCATTTCAGAGCATAAAACGTTACCTGATAAATAGAATATCTGGCTAGTGTATTTTGATATCAAGTTTATAAGGCTCCACTCGGAAACGGTAGGAATTCCTACGCGTTTCCTAGCCTTGCCTGATAAACTTGATATAAAAAGACACACGTCTGGTATTCTCTATATCGTGGTGCGAGAACAGAGGTGGTATAACCTGTAAAATGGCACAACCAGCAGTGTACGGTCCGCAGGTGGCATCCTTATACACAGAAATCGTTAGCACAAACGAAAACTAATTCATGGAGCCGAGTTGCTATGCTTGCTAAAATTAGGCTCCACCCGCATAGTTACTTTTGCTACCTGGCCACAGGCTATCTCCAAAATGTCGGCCAACATGCAGCATTCCAATGCTAGCACGGATTCATTAGAACAAATTACCGCAAATGTCTCGGTATTGTTCTTAATAGAAGTGGATAATTAGACCACAAGACTATTCCCAAGCGGAAACACTACACAAACACATTGAGCAAACGCACGATATTTTACAGATATGCGAAATGAAAATTAGCAAAGTTCAATAGAAATGTGCAACAGCAGGACACTGATTAGTTGGAAATTGGGTAGTTGGAAATTCCTATTTCTTGGCCATCATTTCACACTACATACGGCGACTGCATGCATAGTTTATAAAGCAAAATCGCGAAGAGAAGAACGTTCAAGTCCTTCCTCCGAAGACAGACCCAGGCTCGAACATATGGCGACTACGACGAACATATGCAATAATCGTAGTCGCCATCTGTTCCAGCTGTATTCATTTAAATAACGTTACATACACGTGTACCTGGCGAATTGACAAGCACACCGGGCTAAGCACTACCGACCACTGGAATGTAAAGCAGGCACACCTATGTTTGGATACCCGAGATTATGATGATATAAATCATGAATTATTCATATTTAACTAAACGCGATATTACAGACATACACCGAGATAGGTTGCGTTAAATGAACGACTATTGACAACCAGGGTCACCCTGAAACACTGCGACGTTTGATCAGGGATGTACGTTATTCGTAGTTATGTCAGTAAAGGGATTACTGCCTTCACGGATAGGTGTACCTGGCCCTTTCAGCCACTTTTTCCCGAACACTGGCAGGTAAATGGTCTACCAAATACATGTATCGATCAATGAATTAATCCGTTCCTTGATGCACATGTTAACCGTGAATGTGACTTGGATTCCCATTAAACCATTAAGTATCTATGAACAGACCGTAAAGCCAACATTTGCAAACACTGTGGATCCAGATGATCTAGCTCGTAACTTGTAACTCATTCACCCCTACAGAACATACAACCAACATTTGCAAACACTGTGGATCCAGATGAGCCAGCTCATAACTTGTATACTATAACCCATTCAACCCTAGACCATAAAGCCAACATTTGCAAATGTAGATCCAGATGAACCGGCTTATAACTTGTATAACCCATTCAACCCTAAACAGACCATAAAGACAACATTTGCAAACAATGTAGATCCAGATGAGCCTGCTCGTAACTTGTATAACCCATTCAGCCCTACAGACTATAAAGCCAACATTTGCAAACACTGTAGATCCAGATGAGCCGGCTCGCAAAGAGCCGTCTCATCAGGACATGCGGTGTTTGTAATTATTTTGAAGGTTTTGAATCATCAGCCATTTTTGATTACTGGAATAGCCCGTGTTTTTTATTTAGGTAGAAATGCTTGATAACTGCAATAACACAGGTCACGTGACTTAACCTTAGACTGTTCGTCGTCCTCTTACACAACCACCTGCACTACTCTTACCAATATTTGAATTGATTTTTATTTCAAAAGACTTGAATATTGTGCTTGAAATCTAGCAGCATTGGTTGAACATGAGCTGTGCTACCGCTCGAGCTCAGCCAATGAAACTGATTGATTGCGAGTTCAGATTGCCAATATGTGTTCTGAAACGTTTAAATCTTGGCAACTTGGCGGTTGTGTACAAAGTATCTAGGTCCCATTTTGTCTCGAAGCCATTTGCAATAAAGACGACCAATCTGCAGAAATGTCGAGTATGTTTATCATGGTATCAAATTGCTCAGCTCGCGACTAGTTGGAGACACAAAATTGCGAGAAAATACGCGAATTAGCGACAATTTTCACTTGGAATCACACTGAAATTGTACTTACGACACACGTGGCATTGGCGCGAATGTCACGCGACAGCTATGTGTGACAATTGAGAAATCGCAATTTATTCTGAATTTATTCGCAATTTTGTCGCGCTCCCATGGGTCCCAGGGCAGTTCAAGCCTGTCTTGCGCCCGGAATGTCCGATTCTCATTTTTGTCTCCAATCAATCACTATTTAGTTTCATAGGTCGCGAACCACTCACAAAGTTGTCTCACGGAAACTTAATTTAGAAGGGTTCGAGACGGGTTCGAGACACTCGCGACGACTCTGTGACAATTTTGAGAGAGAATTTTTGAACATGTTCAAAATTCCTGCGACACGAGAGCGAGGCCCTGCGACTCATGAACGTTTCGAGACATTTTGGAAACTCCCTCGCGAATGCCGTTCACAATTTGTCGCCAACAGTCGCAGCCAGTGAGATACTAGCTTAACTATTCATATCACCGCCAAGTTGGGAGTTTGCCACGACCTTCCCGAATGCTTTATTTTCCTTATTATCGTCCTGAATACTGAACCGTTTCCCTCTGTGGACACTGAATACGGTAAGGCCAAATCAATTTATTTCTCTGTGAAACGTCTGCATCCGGGTAGGTTTTCAAACTGTGAAATATACAAACACAAGGTATATACTATTTTTGACGTAATATGAAAACTTATTGGGGGGTTTGTCCAGGTATTAAAATCGTTCATGAATGTCCACTTAATAATTTAATAAGATCTTTTTTTCCTTATATTTTTTTCTATAGCTTGCTGGCTGAAATTTAATTTCATGCTAAAAACAGGGTTGAGGAAGTTTTTAATATAAATTTACCTTCGTTTTCTTCAATGCCTTATTTGTTTTTACCGGATACGTAGGTAGGTTTTGGTCAACTGGGTGGACGCTTGACATAGAAAAGATATATTATGGCCTTATAGAGAATAGTAGGTTAGTGCCGTGAATGGGAAAAAATATCTGGCAAGGCTCAGGAAACGGGATGGGCGAGGCTCTGCCGAGCACATCCCGTTTCTGTGCCGCGCCAGATATTTTTTCCCATTCACGGCACTCACCTACTATTCTATTTATCCTGTCAACACCTACAAATGGCTGTAAAATGCAAAAATTGTATTGACTGGATATCAAAAATGTTTCACGGCACCGTGTTTCACGGCACATACGCACTGTGTTGACGGGATAAATGTAACACATCTCAGGGAGTATCGAGTTATAACGTATAACAGTTGGAACGTATAGGTGAGTGAAAGTGAAGGTGAATTGCTGTAACGTCCCAGCAACAGCTAAGGTCATGTAGGGATGGGGAAATGTCTAAGAATGTAACGTCCCAGCAACAGGCAAGATTAGATCGATACAGGACTTCCGTTTCAAGTCTTATCCGAAAACAACGTGAAAGTGAATTGTTTTAACGTCCCATCAGCAGTTAATATCATATAGAGACGGGAGCTCGGTTTCAAGTCTAATCCGAAAGACCAGTGGGATGGAAATACTATGAAAGTATTTGTGATGCCTAATGCGAGGTTTGAACCCATAATTCAGGCGTGCTAACCCCTACACCACAACCCATCCCTGGGGAGCATCGTGTTATAACAGTTTGACTTGAAAATAATACATATTCAGACCTGAAATTTGAATAACTTGACCTGGGGCCACACCAAAGGGTCCATACTAGAGTAACCTGACCTGCGGCCACACCAAATGGTCCATGCTAGAATAACCTGAACTGGGGCCACACCAAAGTGTCCATACTACATCACGGTCCCGTGGCCCCTTCCTATTTTCTGTGTCTATACGGTTTGCAAGTGGAATGAAAATGTTAATGTAAATGGTTTGGGATTCTTCTTATTCTTGTAATTCACCATATAATAATAGTATGGTGTAATTGCATGATACTGTGGTTTGTTAGAGAGTGCTTATGGTCCAGTATCACCGACTTCAGCTCTCACGGTTTGGGATTAGACGAATCGTCTTATCGGGGTCTACATAGTTTGCAAGCATTCGCGTGTTTGTCTGTAGATTGAAATATAACAGAGTTGGGATTAGGCGAACCATCTCAGCCGGGTATACATCGGTTCCTCTTGATACATGCACATGCATACATGTACAAGACAAATGGCTGCACCAACTCAATAATTAAATACGGGATTAGACCCCGTTAACCCGACCTAAACTGGTCTTAGTTGCGGGTGGGGATGGACAATACAGTCAAGGGGACTTTGATCGGTCCAGCCATTTAAGTATGAGGTATTAGATGTCCCCATGTCTTCACATACTGCCATCTGTAAGGGAAAACACTACTGGCGGGTTGTCGATAGTAGTCTATGCCGAATATGAATAGGGTGGCAACCAGAGTAGTTTGACGGACTATTAAACTATGTTGTAATGGTAAAAACGACAAAGTAGTGTCATTATGTGTGTTTGATATAGGAGGAAACTGGAGTACCCTCGATAATAGCATGTTTCGTACAAGAAATATTCAGTCACGATATCTGTGTGATAAACACACAATTTGATGGCAAATATTATCCAAATATTCATTTTGGGCCAAAATGAAAAAAAATATGGCGGCCATTTTGTATTTGCGTTCCAGACCATCGAGAAAAAAATTGAGAGGGTTATACCTGATGAATTTGTTGTTTATGTGTCATAGAAGGTAACCACACTGTCAAACCCAAAATAGCACGCCGATCACAAATCACTCACAGTTAATTACGCATTTGTATCAGGTAACCTGCCCTGTATTTACCAAATACGAACTGACTGATAACATATTGCTGTATCAGGCATTGACCCGATACAAACATGCGGGTTACAACGAAGTGAAAACTGACGTTACACTGATCGGATGACGTCATGTGATGTTACCGAATGACGTCAGTGTAATGACGCAACGTAAACAAGTCCGAGCTCTGTCCATAGTTAACGACGTCATCTATGGTCATTTCAGAGCATAAAACGTTACCTGATAAATAGAATATCTGGCTAGTGTATTTTGATATCAAGTTTATAAGGCTCCACTCGGAAACGGTAGGAATTCCTACGCGTTTCCTAGCCTTGCCTGATAAACTTGATATAAAAAGACACACGTCTGGTATTCTCTATATCGTGGTGCGAGAACAGAGGTGGTATAACCTGTAAAATGGCACAACCAGCAGTGTACGGTCCGCAGGTGGCATCCTTATACACAGAAATCGTTAGCACAAACGAAAACTAATTCATGGAGCCGAGTTGCTATGCTTGCTAAAATTAGGCTCCACCCGCATAGTTACTTTTGCTACCTGGCCACAGGCTATCTCCAAAATGTCGGCCAACATGCAGCATTCCAATGCTAGCACGGATTCATTAGAACAAATTACCGCAAATGTCTCGGTATTGTTCTTAATAGAAGTGGATAATTAGACCACAAGACTATTCCCAAGCGGAAACACTACACAAACACATTGAGCAAACGCACGATATTTTACAGATATGCGAAATGAAAATTAGCAAAGTTCAATAGAAATGTGCAACAGCAGGACACTGATTAGTTGGAAATTGGGTAGTTGGAAATTCCTATTTCTTGGCCATCATTTCACACTACATACGGCGACTGCATGCATAGTTTATAAAGCAAAATCGCGAAGAGAAGAACGTTCAAGTCCTTCCTCCGAAGACAGACCCAGGCTCGAACATATGGCGACTACGACGAACATATGCAATAATCGTAGTCGCCATCTGTTCCAGCTGTATTCAATTTAAATAACGTTACATACACGTGTACCTGGCGAATTGACAAGCACACCGGGCTAAGCACTACCGACCACTGGAATGTAAAGCAGGCACACCTATGTTTGGATACCCGAGATTATGATGATATAAATCATGAATTATTCATATTTAACTAAACGCGATATTACAGACATACACCGAGATAGGTTGCGTTAAATGAACGACTATTGACAACCAGGGTCACCCTGAAACACTGCGACGTTTGATCAGGGATGTACGTTATTCGTAGTTATGTCAGTAAAGGGATTACTGCCTTCACGGATAGGTGTACCTGGCCCTTTCAGCCACTTTTTCCCGAACACTGGCAGGTAAATGGTCTACCAAATACATGTATCGATCAATGAATTAATCCGTTCCTTGATGCACATGTTAACCGTGAATGTGACTTGGATTCCCATTAAACCATTAAGTATCTATGAACAGACCGTAAAGCCAACATTTGCAAACACTGTGGATCCAGATGAGCTAGCTCGTAACTTGTATAACTCATTCACCCCTACAGAACATACAACCAACATTTGCAAACACTGTGGATCCAGATGAGCCAGCTCATAACTTGTATACTATAACCCATTCAACCCTAGACCATAAAGCCAACATTTGCAAATGTAGATCCAGATGAACCGGCTTATAACTTGTATAACCCATTCAACCCTAAACAGACCATAAAGACAACATTTGCAAACAATGTAGATCCAGATGAGCCTGCTCGTAACTTGTATAACCCATTCAGCCCTACAGACTATAAAGCCAACATTTGCAAACACTGTAGATCCAGATGAGCCGGCTCGCAAAGAGCCGTCTCATCAGGACATGCGGTGTTTGTAATTATTTTGAAGGTTTTGAATCATCAGCCATTTTTGATTACTGGAATAGCCCGTGTTTTTTATTTAGGTAGAAATGCTTGATAACTGCAATAACACAGGTCACGTGACTTAACCTTAGACTGTTCGTCGTCCTCTTACACAACCACCTGCACTACTCTTACCAATATTTGAATTGATTTTTATTTCAAAAGACTTGAATATTGTGCTTGAAATCTAGCAGCATTGGTTGAGCATGAGCTGTGCTACCGCTCGAGCTCAGCCAATGAAACTGATTGATTTGCGAGTTCAGATTGCCAATATGTGTTCTGAAACGTTTAAATCTTGGCAACTTGGCGGTTGTGTACAAAGTATCTAGGTCCCATTTTGTCTCGAAGCCATTTGCAATAAAGACGACCAATCTGCAGAAATGTCGAGTATGTTTATCATGGTATCAAATTGCTCAGCTCGCGACTAGTTGGAGACACAAAATTGCGAGAAAATACGCGAATTAGCGACAATTTTCACTTGGAATCACACTGAAATTGTACTTACGACACACGTGGCATTGGCGCGAATGTCACGCGACAGCTATGTGTGACAATTGAGAAATCGCAATTTATTCTGAATTTATTCGCAATTTTGTCGCGCTCCCATGGGTCCCAGGGCAGTTCAAGCCTGTCTTGCGCCCGGAATGTCCGATTCTCATTTTTGTCTCCAATCAATCACTATTTAGTTTCATAGGTCGCGAACCACTCACAAAAGTTGTCTCACGGAAACTTAATTTAGAAGGGTTCGAGACGGGTTCGAGACGCTCGCGACGACTCTGTGACAATTTTGAGAGAGAATTTTTGAACATGTTCAAAATTCCTGCGACACGAGAGCGAGGCCCTGCGACTCATGAACGTTTCGAGACATTTTGGAAACTCCCTCGCGAATGCCGTTCACAATTTGTCGCCAACAGTCGCAGCCAGTGAGATACTAGCTTAACTATTCATATCACCGCCAAGTTGGGAGTTTGCCACGACCTTCCCGAATGCTTTATTTTCCTTATTATCGTCCTGAATACTGAACCGTTTCCCTCTGTGGACACTGAATACGGTAAGGCCAAATCAATTTATTTCTCTGTGAAACGTCTGCATCCGGGTAGGTTTTCAAACTGTGAAATATACAAACACAAGGTATATACTATTTTTGACGTAATATGAAAACAAAATTATTGGGGGGTTTGTCCAGGTATTAAAATCGTTCATGAATGTCCACTTAATAATTTAATAAGATCTTTTTTTCCTTATATTTTTTTCTATAGCTTGCTGGCTGAAATTTAATTTCATGCTAAAAACAGGGTTGAGGAAGTTTTTAATATAAATTTACCTTCGTTTTCTTCAATGCCTTATTTGTTTTTACCGGATACGTAGGTAGGTTTTGGTCAACTGGGTGGACGCTTGACATAGAAAAGATATATTATGGCCTTATAGAGAATAGTAGGTTAGTGCCGTGAATGGGAAAAAATATCTGGCAAGGCTCAGGAAACGGGATGGGCGAGGCTCTGCCGAGCACATCCCGTTTCTGTGCCGCGCCAGATATTTTTTCCCATTCACGGCACTCACCTACTATTCTATTTATCCTGTCAACACCTACAAATGGCTGTAAAATGCAAAAATTGTATTGACTGGATATCAAAAATGTTTCACGGCACCGTGTTTCACGGCACATACGCACTGTGTTGACGGGATAAATGTAACACATCTCAGGGAGTATCGAGTTATAACGTATAACAGTTGGAACGTATAGGTGAGTGAAAGTGAAGGTGAATGGCTGTAACGTCCCAGCAAACAGCTAAGGTCATGTAGGGATGGGGAAATGTCTAAGAATGTAAACGTCCCAGCAACAGGCAAGATTTAGATCGATACAGGACTTCCGTTTCAAGTCTTATCCGAAAACAACGTGAAAGTGAATTGTTTTATTAACGTCCCATCAGCAGTTAATATCATATAGAGACGGGAGCTCGGTTTCAAGTCTAATCCGAAAGACCAGTGGGATGGAATACTATGAAAGTATTTGTGATGCCTAATGCGAGGTTTGAACCCATAATTCAGGCGTGCTAACCCCTACACCACAACCCATCCATGGGGAGCATCGTGTTTTATAAACAGTTTGACTTGAAAATAATACATATTCAGACCTGAAATTTGAATACTTGACCTGGGGCCACACCAAAGGGTCCATACTAGAGTAACCTGACCTGCGGCCACACCAAATGGTCCATGCTAGAATAACCTGACCTGGGGCCACACCAAAGTGTCCATACTACATCACGGTCCCGTGGCCCCTTCCTATTTTCTGTGTCTATACGGTTTGCAAGTGGAATGAAAATGTTAATGTAAATGGTTTGGGATTCTTCTTATTCTTGTAATTCACCATATAATAATAGTATGGTGTAATTGCATGATACTGTGGTTTGTTAGAGAGTGCTTATGGTCCAGTATCACCGACTTCAGCTCTCACGGTTTGGGATTAGACGAATCGTCTTATCGGGGTCTACATAGTTTGCAAGCATTCGCGTGTTTGTCTGTAGATTGAAATATAACAGAGTTGGGATTAGGCGAACCATCTCAGCCGGGTATACAGAGGCGAAATTGTTCATGTAAACGTGACCAAGTAACACACAGACAGTCACTAGGTATGAAACGGAGTTGAATATTTAAACGGTCTACCAGTCTGTCTTCGTATGTGGCTGGAGAAATGGGGCTTATGGGTTTTTGCGCTTAGTCTGATCAAGAGCTGCACTGTCCATAATTCCATCAATGAAACACCCGTTATGCTTCTAACAAACAACATGGATCGTTATCTATCAGGCTACGGGACTGTACTATTTGATCAGGAGCTACACTGGTCACAAACCCCATAAGCCCCATTTCGCCATTCACAGCCACATATAACCACATGTTATTAATTTACCTTTTCCACTCAGAGTGTGAAGCCATCAATCATATGAGGCTCCTTTTGAGGTAGAAATAGTCAACATTGTCCGCGAAACTATTTAAGCTTTAAATTAACATTGTTACAATATAGAAACGCAAATATTTGCTAAATTTTAAGACTATAATTTGTGAACATGAAAACAATTTTTGTCCTTTTGGGGCCTCATTCCCGGAATGTTAGACTGGAAATCGAGACAGCCCAATTGTTTAACCAACTTACTTGGAGAATAGAAGTATGCAATGTGTCATACAATAATAATAAAAAACACATATCTTCCGCTTTCTTGTTGACTTCATATACCTGGCTAAGATCTCCAAAGTAGCATTTATTATATTCCCACCCTTGACGCCAAAGGTCTGTCGTTTTCAGGGAACCACATCACGTTTCATTCATTCGGCTCATATTTAAGGGTGGGAATTGGCTCGAACACCTTCCATACCCGGTCACGTGGTTAATGGGCATTTATATATCATTTCATATTTTACTACTGCGACGACATGATGTGAATGTAATTCTGACCAAATAGGACTAATAATCAGCAATTACAGGCACGTACGTGACAAAAATAAAATAAAATTGACGTCAATGACGTATACGCTGGATTATTTCATAATTTGAACATATATAATTATATCCACATACCACAAAAAAACAATAAATGCGTTTATTGTTGGTTTGAATCAGCTTTACTTTCTCTGCTACGTGGAATACAAAAATGACGTTTTATTTAGGTATGTACGTTAAAAGTGATTTACGGATTTATTTTCGTCTGTGAGCAGCGTCAAACAACGGCAGTCATGTAATATGCTGTTTATGTTCTCTCTTCCAGTTTTCATAAAAACATGATTTGACGGCACTTAAGAATAATTTCCAATTGAAATGATTCTGAAATGCTGTCAAGCCATGTTTTTATTGAGCAAGAAGGCAAATTATAAAGCAACAGCAGACTAAAATGTTCGTGCTCAGCATTCTAAGGGTTAACAGTGTGTTGACATTTGTACATAAAGGAGAGAAACAACAGGTCACACACATCATGCCCGTTATCGAAGTGACAGTGGAGGTTTCACTGTAATTAAGCACTCCATGTGTCATTTTCAATCATGAACAGAGATGTTTCCGGTTTAAAGAGGGGCTAGACTAGTCTACTGTACTAGACTGGGAAGTATTTCTCCGTGATAATGGCATTCGGGTGAAATCAACAGTATGGGATCAATAAGTCGATGTTCATATTACCAATTATATGCCATAATTTACGCATTAAATAACTTGAATTTGACAACGGTATCCCTCGGCAGCTTAAGACTTTCACCAGCCGGTTATAGCGCCGCGGTCCAATAGGGACAAGTGAAATTCGCAATTCTTTTTCCATCTCGTTCCCTCGACGACATTTCATCTCGTTCCCACGAGATAGGATCTCGTTACCACGAGTTAGCTATCTCGATGTCACGACATAGCATCTCGTAATCACAAAATAGGATCTCGTTCCCACGAGATATTACCTCGTTTCCACTATTTACCTCGTTCCGACGAAATATCATCTCGTTCCCACGAGATAGGATCTCGTTACCACGAGTTCGCTATCTCGCTCCCACGACATAGCGTCTCGTTCGAACGACATTATTAGCCAATATAAGAGCAGATATTCCTCCACCATCTTGAATGACAATGGTATTACATTTTGCTTGGCTGGCTATGTCGTGGGAACGAGATGCATGTTATCTCGAGGGAACGATATGTTATCTCGAGCGAACGAGATACTATGTCGTGGGAACGAGATATTATCAACTATATGTTATCTCGAGGGAACGAAATGCTATATATCGTGGGAGCGAGATGTTATCTCGAGCGAACGAGATGCTATGTCGTGGCAACGATATGTTATTTCGAGGGAACGATATGCTATGTCGTGGCAACGAGATGTTATCTCGAGTGAACGAGATGCTATGTCGTGGGTACCCAGATCAGACTGCCATACTGATATAAGAGTCTACACTTTTCGCTAAATTACGTTATGGCATCATTTCCAATGTCATTAAACGTGCTTTCCCACACCCCATTTTGTAATATAGAAATATCTTTTCATCCAGTCGTTTGTTGTTTTTTTTACTTTTTTCATGAAAATAAATATTCATTTGCGTGTTAATTTTTGCATTATTATAGTTTGTATGTCAAACCTAAATCTGCCTGGCGGTTCGTGAGAAGAAGATTTTTTGAGAATTAGACCTAATTTTCAACGGCGGCCATCTTGGATTTCGCGATGACCAACATTTTAACAAAAAATGTAACGGCTTGACCCACTGACCTTTACTGTGAAGTTGGGCCAATATTGGCCAAGTGGTTCACGAGAAGAAGACGTTTGTAATCTATATTGAAAGAACGACCTTTTGACCTTTCGGCCGCCATCTCGAATGACGTAATAACCTGATTTCGACAAAAATATTTGATATATGATATGACCATATTCGGTCAAATGTGACATTTGACCCCTACTTGACCCCTCCTGCACAGCCAATTTTTAACCCGGGGTCCACCATTTGAAGGAATCTGAACCAGCGTTCGATCATTAATACCAAGTTTCGTAAAAATCGTCCTGGCAGTTCGCGAGAAGAAGATTTTTTAAGAGTTTTACCTACTTTTAAACAGCGGCCATCTTTGATTTCGCGATGACAACCATTTAAACAAAAATGAAAAGGCTTGACCCAATAACCATTACCGTGAAGTTTGGCCAATATCGGCCGAGCGGTTCACGAGAACAAGACGTTTGAAATATTTATTAAAAGAACGACCTTTTGACCTTTCGGCGGCCATCTTGGATGACATAACCATCCGATTACGACAAACAATGCACCATAGTGATCGCCTCGTTGATACCTTCGATTTGATATATGACATGACCATATTCGGTCAAAAATAAAATTTGACCCCAATTTGACCCAACGGGCCACGCCCATTTTTGACCTCGGGGTCACCATTTAACAACTTTGAAAGAGCATTGTACATCGATCATTCCTACCAAGTTTTGTCGAAATCCGGTTGGCGGTTCTTGAGAAGAAGATTTTTGAAGAATGTGTGATATTTTTATACGGCGGCCATCTTGGATTACGTAATGACATCATTTTAACAATTTTGTAATTCCCCATCCTAAGGACTATGACCATGAAGTTTCTATATGCCCAATGGTTACCGAGGAGAAGACGTTTGAAAATGTTCACGGACGACGGAACACGGACCACGGACGGACACATTGCGGTTATATCAAGTCTGTACACCATGCAGTCATTTGCAGTATGTACAGTAGGATCTACTTTACTGGATTACAGCTTAACGTTGGTCAAAGTTACTGTTTCTTTGCTGTTTTATACTGGAAGCTATAATACATCACAATTCATATATCAATATCTACGCTTTTCATAGAGAATGTGTTACATTATCCATGTTTTATACAGATCTTGATATGCCCTGACCAATGTATCGGTGACCAAAAGACGAATTCGAGAATTCAGACCGCAAACACAAGGACACATGATGGTATCGTTGTGTTTGTTGCATGCATTCACCGAATTAGCCAAGTGGTAACCATTCACTAATGGTATATCTTTGTTTGCCTTAATAGTGGAGGGGCACTTTGAAGAGAAGTGGCTTAAAAACGATTTATGTTCAACCCAAGAGAGCAAAAGCAACGACTATGCTAGAGTGGTACATCATACATTCCTGAACATAAATCCGGTGTCGGTCAATCAAATTAGGTGGGACAAGGTCACTGTTGAGGTCATTAAGTGCAAAGAGGTCAAATGAGTTCAAAAACATATTTTATATCAGTAGATGGACATGTACGTGCATACCATGCTTCAAATATCAGATAAAGTTGTTAAAATTGTTGAATATTCTTCCTTGGGACATATATATATGAGACGATTCGTTTTAATGGGGGTTCAAACCGGTGTGTATTTTGCGATTTTCAAGATGGCATCCAGGTATCAACATTTTGTCTTAAATATATTCTGACTTGATTATTATATGGCGTTTGATATTTACATTATGCATTTACATACATAGCAATAGGTTTTGATAACTTATACAAACAATTCACCACTGACAAGTTCATATACATGGCCGCCAAATATTCACACAGACGTGCAGTAAATGTTTGTGGAATAACACAAATATATAGCTACACTTTCATGCACATTTATATTTCAGTTGTTTACCTTTTTTGTTATTATTGAATGTGCAAATATGAATGAGTCCACCTACTATACTTATTATTTGACTATGTTGGAATATTCAAGATGGCCGCTAAGTATCGCTTAAGCTCTTAGGCTCTGTTGATCGACAAAGTAGTAAAGAAATGAAACATAATTGGAAATCATATTTGTAATATTTTAAAAGTGCGAGGCTTGTGTTCCAAACTGTACCGAATTATCTGTCGCCGCAAACAAAGGTAAATCAAAGATGGCCGCCAACATAGATACAATTCTGACACATCTATATTAAGTAGAGTAGTTATCAACGACATAGCGTATGCCACACCATAAAATCAATGTTTTAGTGTTTCCGATGACAACATGAAGAATAATATTTTATGACCGCCATTGAATTACCAAGATGGCTACTATATTGCGTAGTTTTATAATATGAGCTATCAACAAAATATTGGTGCAATTCATGGATAACAATAATTTCTAGCTGTAACATGGTAATGGATAGTAAACGACTACATAGTCACAATCTTGGATTTCAAGTGAACATAATTCTGAATGTTGACAATGTCAAAGGAAACAGGAACATGTTTCTAATTACATCTAGGTATTCATGCATTTGAATGAATCAACATAATGTCCGCGTATAATACCTGTATTCTGATAGAAATAAAATACAGTTGCAGGTTGGGAGCATGTGAATGGTAATTTATTATATAATTAACGATGGTACGTTGATAATTGCCGGGGAGCGCGATATCCCTGGCTTGGCCCTTATTCGCATGTTCAGCTTTCTTGTAGGCGAGAGTTGACTCCGGCTAACCCCGTTATAAGAGTAATACGATTAGTAGTAATCCTACTACGTTTATGGGGAGGGAGGCCAATGTACTATAGTATGGTGAAGACCTGACAGTAGATCCGGTTTGTCTAATGTCAGGGCTGGATGGAAATTGTATGCAACTATTACCCGCCCCCATCCATGCAGATGAAATGAGCTGTCGATAGTCCGTCTGAAGCCATTAAACATTAAACCGGAACTCTATCATGTTATCCTTAACACGACCATGGACATCAATGTTGCATTTTATTATTGCAACAGGTCCGTAACCAGGGGGTCGGTGCGGTCGGACGACCCCCTCCTCCACCTTCCTCGTCGTGCCTTGATGTCCACTCTTTCATGCACTAAAATAAGAATTATTGTCAATACATAGTCATTTTATAATATTGATGCAAGCAGGAGATGTATGTGCTCAGTTTTTGCTGAGAATATATAAAATGGTATTTCAGACCATCTGGATTTCACAATTGTCTGGGAGAGCATGGCCCTGTACCCCATAGCTGCATCGGGCCATTCAAGCCCGCGAAAAGACGCATTGCTTCATAAAAGCCTGGTTTCGGGTCTGTTGCATACATCGAAACCATGAGATACCGGTACATTCCATGCGGATGCGGATATTGTGACACTTTCCATTAAAAACGATAATCAATTTATTAATGCGGTACACGACAGGGTAGGCACAGCGATTGACATATCAAAGGGAAGTTGACGAATTTTTAACTTGACTGGATACCTAACAACTACCATTATTCACTTCCCACATAATGAAAGCAGCGTTTTTTTTTTCATAGCGAAGAAGTATGCTTAGCTTTTTGGATATGAAAACGAAAACCACGCGATCGCAACTTGAGCTATATAAGTAGTATGCTAATGTCCCCATTAGTGCGCTATAGGAGACACTGCTATGCATTTTCATACATTATATTCCCATCATTTATACTTGAAAAGTATTTATCGACAAATTTATTATTTTAACAAAGTCGTAATATTGACGACAGCAACATGAACATGGAATACCGATAACTTCGAAACACTGCACATGGACACTGCGAGTGTGCTTGTCGGTGTAGCAAGAGACATAATCAATTACTTGAAAATTGGGGAATTATATAACATATACATATCGTATATATGTAGAGTCAATGGTGTGATCATGGTCATCGAATCTCAGTTGGTATACGACATATGATGTTGTTGTTGTACAAAATAAATTAACCTTTGGATGGCGTATCATTTCAGTAGTCGTATGCCGGTAGCCATGTACCAGGACATGTAAGTACATGTAGGAATAAGTTAATAACCAGTATGTGTGAGCCATGTTTACATTACTATATATTCTACGAATTCAATGCATGGTGTCATTCAGACCATTACATTTCAGTGCATAAATGGCATATGCTGTGTTTATTAACAATAAAATCGCGTTTGGATGACCTATAATATAGAAGTCATACGCAGGTAGGCATGTACTATGTAAATAGGAAGGATTTAATGATTCAGTATTTGTGAGTCATATAAGTATGGATATTAAACTATAATGCGATCGAGATCAATATGTTGTGAATCATGATGGAACATATGTTGAGGTCATTCATAAGATTGTTTGGTACATAGAATAATACAAAAGTTATAAAAATGTATTATGCGGTCATAATGCAATCTATATTGAATGCATATGTATGTATATGTATCACAGTTATGATGGGCACTGTTTCTTGGAAATACCATACACTGTAATCATATATGTTGTAGTCATGTCCTTACATGGTATGTGTAGGTGTCATAACTGTGTATTATAATATCACAACCATAGGTGTAATATAATATATAATACTTTAAATGCATTAAAATGAACATGGTTGATTTTACTATGCTAATTTAGAATTGTATCAGAAAGTTCTATCGTCTAACCGGTTTGAGCTAACCTGGAAGCGAAACATGTAAAGCTAAACATTGACACATAGGTGGTCTGAGGCCTCTAAATCATGAGCATTCGTTACAGCATATTGTGTTTTATATATGTGACACGCATAGACGCTGTCAATATTGATTTCAGTGCAGGAAACGGGACTTTTGTTGATGAGAATATATGTTAATTGAGAATATATTTCCATTTATCAGCGATGATTATACAAGCAGTCATGCGGAAAGTTTTGCTGAAATAGAATTTGCTGATCTGCCTTACACAGACGTATTGTTATATGGGACAATTATTAAATATTTCAGTGTAATTTAGATGTATACTTTTGGGTATATCCACTTGTGAATGTATGAATATTCACGGAAACAGAAACTGTAATACATACTATTCGATAAGAATTGTATTTTTCATGAATTGTTTTATTTTGGTTATAATTAAGTCTAAGGTGATTGAAATGTCATGGTACTTAGCCGCACACCAGCATATAACAGTTCAATATCTGACTGTAATGCGAACATGGCCGGCCGAATTATAGCATATGTATCAATCGCAATACATAGTGTATACATATATGGCATTATAGTGCAATTTACAACGTATATGATAACGTAAGACTCAATAAAATACAATGTGTAAAACAAACAGTACATATATTTTAATATTCTGACTACAACGAGTGTAACCTAATTCGAGCATCACCAAGTGTATTATCAGCGATCTACTAGTCTGAACGCATGTGAATCTGTCATATAAAGAAATTAAAAAAAAAAAAAAAAAAACAACGCGCAATTGCCAGTACCACACTATATTAAAATAGCCTAAATGAATCGACCATTTTGAGTAAACAAAATTACAAATGACTTCAAAATCAAGTGTGTCGAACTTACTGATTTAACCGCCTAAAAAAATGCAGTAGTATACATAAGTAAAGCAAAAGTAAACATTGTATTCAATAACTTTCGAGTTTTTGGAAAATATGGCGGCCATTTTGAATTAAACAAGCTCATTAAGAAGAGCATAGATATTGTTCTATAGTTTTAATATCGTATCTCAGATGAAAATCAAACTAATATGTTCATATCTAGCTTAGTACCAATATATTGATGAATATTTGGCGTCCATCTTGGATTCATATGGATTTGATAGCCTCCATCTATGTTTAAAATTAATGCATGGTATACCAAAGGTTTTTCTGCGTCCGTCCGATCAAGATTCAAGTGCCTGTTTGTTTTCATTCATCAAATCAGTACACATTGCAGGCTAAATATTGATGCTTGGCGGCCATCTTGAATGTGTTGATACTCTTAATTATATAGACGTCCGAGCAAACCGAATTGCTTAGTATATGCCCCATAAAACAATAATCACCAATAAAACATACTTTATCGGATTGTTCTGTAATGTTATACAAGTACATATTGTATTATCAAAATAGAGTGAGTTTTTCACTCATTTGACCCATGTACACTTATAGACCCCAAACATGACATTTTCCCGCCTCATTTGATTGACCGACACCGGATTCGTGTTCAGGATGATATAATGCATTGATTTAAAGTTGTCGTTGCTTTTGCTCTCTCGGGTTGAACAGAAATCATTTTATGGGTGCTTGCCCCCCTACTATAAACTAATATAGCTGTTTATACACACAACGATACAGTGTATTCTCACATGCTTTCAACTTTCGACCCAATGTGAGGATGGTAGCTGTCATCGTGCTATATACGTATATCTTTCAACCCTATACGCCATTGCCACATCTGGTTTCACGAACCTACAGAGTTTGATATGCCAAGCAGTGTTATGTTGGAAATACATGCCTGCGTTATTTTTAAAGTTTCAGCATAACACTGTTTTTGATTTTTTATTTTACTTTTATTATTGTCGTTTATTTAATATGTTTGAGTCTCTTTTCCAGTAACAGTTTCGGATTTCTCCCAATAAACTAACAGTACCAACCCCATTGCGTGATAATCACATAATTTCAATCCTTGTAAATTTATCCCCAACTACGTTCTTTCTACAAAGGTAATGCTCAATAATGGTGATAACACGATTTACTCTAGCCAAAATTAAGTATTGGTATATTTTGTTTTGAACATATTTCCATGCATTGTATTGTCCGCCATGTTGTTGTTTTGATAATACTTGTATGCACTCATATACCACTTTGTGGTCTGAGAATATTGCAAATAAAGGCTTTGTTATGTTCTGTTCTGTTCTGGTAACAATAGCTCACATGAGCTTTGTTCAGGTTAGCTAAAAATCCATGTCCCCTGCGTGGCTCCGTAACATGCCCGCTCAGTAGGCACAAACTGTACTTTATATCAGAGACATCAACTGAGACATTTTCTGGCAAAATAAACATTCATTCTCCTTTACCCCACGTCTTAATTGACATTATTATACATTTTATGTCAGACGTAAATGTCCACACTGATATCAGGGGCCATAACCGTGTTTCATTAAAATGTTAACGGGCATTTCTATTTATTCTCTGTATTTATTGTTTGATGTGCAATTATCATACTTTATAATTTATCGAAAATATTATTTATTCAGGTGACGCACTTAATTAGTATAAATAATTAAAAAATAATATGCCTCATTTGCATATGAAAATAGCCTGATACCACCGCGAGTCACTATCAGTAAAATAAACATTACTAAATGATGATATCTGTATAGCGGGCACTCGTAATCATTAGAACTGGTTGAATAGTCACACAATTATACACTTATTTAATTCCTATAAAGAACATGTTGTGCCTACTGAGTGGGCATGTACTTCAACATTATCGTGTACTATTATATTCCTAGGGAATTGTGAATATGGCATGTATGGTCGTGACG
Organism: Conchocele bisecta; assembly: GCA_029237695.1. Classification (NCBI taxonomy): domain Eukaryota; kingdom Metazoa; phylum Mollusca; class Bivalvia; order Lucinida; family Thyasiridae; genus Conchocele; species Conchocele bisecta. The sequence goes on from CM055267.1 coordinate 133,809,577, forward strand.
CCAGTTTTCGGGGTAGTCGGACTTTTCGGGGTATTCACATATTTTGTAATTTGTAGACATGTCTGCAGCCGCGATGTGCTTTACGTCAGGTGATTAAAATAAGCATGACATTACCTATATTAATTCATTTAAAAATGCCCAAAAATCCAGTGTTTGGACTAAATACTGGTAATTTTTATCATTTAGGTCATTTTGTTCACGAACCTACCGTGATTTTCGTGATTTTCTGCGTCCGCCATTAATCTGCACTTTAATATTTTTTAAAATCATAATCAATAGAAAAGTTTCAAGCTTTCCTTCACTGTGTCTCATTCATCCGCGAGATGATCTAACAGCCAATAAAAACTCTGGACGAACTAGCAAATTTATTGACACTTTCGGAACATACCCCGAAAACACCAATCACAAGTCAGTATTCAAGATGGCTGACTCATGTGTTGCTAAACGCGCTAACGCAAATTTCAATTTAACAACAATCTTATTTTGATGGCAAGAAACATTGAAAGAAATGTTTATCATTCTATTAAACTGACAATTTAGCTGATATGTTATGTTGTATAAAAACCGCTAGTTGATGAACTTGTTAATACCCCGAAAACTAGACTCACCATCATATGCCTACTGAGTGGGCATGTTCATTTCAATATAGCGCTTGGATCCCAATAATTGTAAAATGATCCACCGTTTATACAAGTATTGACAAACTTTAACAAGGCATATATTTCTTTTCAACGACATCTCTTACAATGCTCAACTTAATTTAAAAAAGTGTTGTTTGCTGTTAATTTTAATTTCCATTTCACTCTTTCATAGGAAATGATTATAATGTGCTGTCAAAAGGATGACATAATATAATTACAGTTTCCTCATTCCATAGGTTAATATAAAGTCCCCGGATCTTAGATACCAGTATGTGCCACACGTAGTCATAAACACGTGTGTTTTTGTAGATTTGTATCGTTTTTCTGAACCAAGCATTGTACCTCAAAATCACGGTTTTCTAAACTTAAAGCCGTGTTTCAGGTATGAAATGCATACAATTATGGTATGTAAACTAGCCTTGCATTTTAGGCAAGTATCCCAAATTGCTCACTATTATGTTATATATGGAATTGTTTACATTCTCTTTCATATGTCCTATTCTATCCCTTTACATCTCTTTACATGCTACTTCAATGCTAGTGGGAAATTAGAAACAAAATTGCTACCCCGCTCCATACCTCTCGCGAGGGTAGCAATTTAATGCCATCTCTTGAATGTTACACACGGAAGAGTGATTTGTGCAACCGGTTATCCGGCGTGTTTGATATGTTAGCGATAGTAAACTGTCAATCTTATAATTATTAATAAAGAACACACACATGCAGAAATATTTGTGATTTTAACATGTCAATGTGTATATCTGACATTTACATGAATATCTTGTAAATTTGAAAGCTTCATTTCGTTATGTTGAATGTTGAACAACAACAAGAGAAAAGATGGCTTCCATGGGAAAATGATTTCCCTGTTCTATTAAATTTGGCAATTTACTAGTTCTAAATCAAAGATTATTTGTTTAATGGTATACAATATACAGTTTACTAAATTTTGACCTACATGCAACAGGTTTGTGTATGCACTTCGGTTACTCACATATTTTGAATGGGTCAAATTGTAGCCGTAAATAACATATCGGATGCGAATTATTGTAGCTAGTGGGAAATGAACTCTGAACATCATGGGTGAACGACTTGGGGACATAAAAAGATTATGGTTGGAGGTAACACGAGAAATGTACCCCCACCGGCAGCCATTTCGTTACTTACGCCTAGCTACTGTGTGTTTGTTTGTTAGTGTTTAACAGCCTATCATCATCTAAGGTCATTAGCCGGGTCTGTACAAATGGAGGAGGTGGGGGGGGGGGATATCCCAAAATCAGAACTGAATATTTACAATAAAAAATCTATATATGTAGCCCTGAAATCAGAATAATCCTGAGCTGACGCCAGGTCCTTGCCACACTAGAATCACTTGGCCCTCACCCAAAAGCAGTAGGATCAGCAATAATCTTACTACTTTTACAATGGGCAATAACCCAATTCAACTTCCAGGTAACAAAAGAGCCAACGATAAAAACGTACCAGAGGGTCAAACCAGGCAAATCGTGATTCCTATAAGGAGGAACACCTACCGTTAATTTACGCCGTCGCGTTCGCCCGACCAACCACCCACGCGCAACTACTTCGTGAAAAATCCATGTCTGTGAAGAAGCAACTGTGTACGGACGGACGATGGACGAAAAGCGGTAACAAAAGCTCACTTTAGCCTTTGGCTCAGGTGAGCCAAAAAGGTCAATATCATGTTAATGGTATGAGTTTGTTCCAAATCCTCACATGTATGAAGTGTTCACGTACTAATATTGAAACAATCCGGAATATTACAGTAATATGATGATAATGAAACGCGTACAAACTTATTGACAGTGCATTCCTATATAGCTGTCACGAGTGTGTTTACAAGCAGTGTAGATCCAGTGTAGATCCGTATGAACTGGTTCGTGATGAGCCATCTCATCAGGATATGCATGTTTTGAAAGTAATTTTCATATGCTTAGGGGGAAAAAACACCCCATTTCTTAAATGGACTAGTCTTAAAATCATATTGTGACGAGTGGATTGGTCGGAAAGTTACCATATCAAGATTACATAGGGAGGAATTGTCAGTAAACGGTCGCCTCTCTACAACAACCCCCTCTCTGTAGCAACCATAAATAACTGGAATGGACTGTCATATGTTTATGTAAGGATAAATCCAACCGTCACAAAAGGATTTTCAGACTGATCCATTTATAAGAACGGGGTGATTTTTCTCCATACACAATATGAATACTTGAAGAGACGGCTCGTTACGAACCAGCTCATCTGGACCTGCACTGATTGCAAACACTGATAAAGAGGCATGCAGTGTTTAAAGGTTTAATCGTCTTACAACATCTTTCACAACGGCCACCTCTCTACAACAGTCCCATCTCTCTAGCGGCCATTATGTTATACCCCAACTGATAATTGCCTATATAGTAACCTCCTTAAGAGATCCATATCTCACAATGGTGACCTTTCTACAACAACCCCCAAACGGATAACCTCCTCACGATATACATCTCTCTACAACGGTCACTTCTCTAAGAAAAAAAACCTGTTTGTAACGGCCACTATTTTAAACCCCAAAAAATAGCATTCTTACCAAGTCTTCACCGATTTCTAAAACATAACGTTTATTTTCATCCTCGTCGCTCGCGTCCGTGCAGTCTAATCTGATGTATGGTAAGGGGCTACCCTGCACGCCATTATGACCTACGCTGTTCGCCATTCAATTTCGCTAATAACGTATACTATTGTGCGGACGCACGGACGAACGGACACCATCTTAAAACGTACGCTGAGCAGACGGACGGACGCCGTTACAACATGGTAATTATATGATAGGCCTACCTACATATACTACGACCACCATATACTCACTAAGTACATGTAAAGGCTGATTACTGTGTTGTGAGAAAAAGCTTTGACCGAGAGGTCCAGCGCGCGAATAGGTGTTATTGGTATAGAATTCTGACATATATATTAGACGAAGTACACGATGACTATCAGACGGATTTATGGACATCGTTTGGTGAAATTGAAGTTAATACTTGTAATAAGAAGTGCTTATCAATGGATGTTATTATTGATAACGACGGCACTTCACATATTGTGTGCGACATCCTGTCTAAACATGCTAAATGGGAAACGGATTTCCATACATTGTTAAACAAGTTCAGACCAAGATGATATATTTTTGCCACGTGAACAAATTTTAACAGATGACGCTTTAGACAGACACATTTCAATTGTAGATGTTAAAACTGCTATAGATAATGCCAGGAGAGGAAAGGCATGTCGCTTTGATAGTATTCCAATAGATGTGTTAAAGAATTGTACACCTGTATCCTTTCTACACGTACTCTTCAATATCTGCTTTGACACTGGCACAATTCCATCTGCATGGGGTAAAACTAGTATATGCCCAATACCAATGTCTAGTACTGTGGACCCAAGAGACCCACTTTCTTATAGAGGTATTTCGCTAGCATCAGCAATGTATACTCTCTATAGCTCTATTACAAATACACGTCTATCGTTCTGGTTGGAAACAAATGGCAAACTTCTTGACGAACAGAACGGTTTCAGGAAGAGGCGTAGTACAATAGATCATGTAGCATGTTTAACAAATATTGTTGAAACAAGAAGGAAACTTATGATTCCATTAATAGATGCAAAGTATGGACTCGTATGAAGTGTTCACATACTAGTATTGAAACAATCCGTAATATTAAAGTAATATGATGATAATGAAACTTGTGCAGACTTATTCACACTACATACCTATATAGCTGTGTTTGCAAGCAGTGTAGATCCAGTTTAAATCCAGATGAGCTGACTCGTAATGAGCCATCTCATCAGAATATGCACGTTTTGCAAGTAATTTTATTATTTTAGAAGGAAAAAACACCCCATTTCATAGATGGACTAGCCTTAAATCATGTTGTGACGAGTAGATTGGTCTGAAAATTACCATGTCAAGATGACAGGGTTCAGAACAATCCTAATTTAACCACTGCAGGTATCAGCAACCTGTGACTTAGCTTATGCATGTATATACAAGTGATCACAGGTTCCAAGAATGAAACCAAACAGAAACTTACACCATTATTTGTAGAAACGGCGGGACACTATTGGATCAACCCTCATTTAATAACTCCGGCATTTTAAGTTTTGGATCATGATGTGTGTCTTTATTTATACAAAGGGTATGTTTTTTGCTCTAAAAAAACTTACTTGCGAAAAGAGCTGATCCTGAAGAGATGGCTCGTTACAGCCGGCTCATCTGGATCTAGACTGCTTGTAAACACCGCTATAGGTCTGTATGTTCACCCGATATAGTAAACATACTGAAAAAGAGTTGAGTCACATCCATTGACAAGAGAGTATAGGTCCGCCACTTTGTGCTGGCGCGTTGTTAATATAAATAGTATTGGAAACACATGCTATTTTTCGTCGTAGGTGAAATTACGTTTGTTATTGTTATAATACAGGGCTGCCGAGTACATAAAAGTGATACCAAAGCTCTGTAAACAGATGATCCACTGGTATAATGGGTACATGTACACACGCCGCATTTGAAACAGCGGGTTCCCAGTTCGATTCTCGCATCGGCAATGTTTGTTTACTTTCTTTTAATAAATATAATACATATAATAAAAATAAGAAATACCAGACAGTATGTTTGTAAAACATGAATATGTCCCCGTGGCATACTGGACTCTAACTGGTGAAACTCTTACAAACCTTTCGACGTAAATGTACACGGACGGACGTACGGACGGACGGATGTACGGAACCTCAAGAGCAACGCAAAATGCCACCCCCATTGCTATCGCATAGGGGGCATAAACATTACGGGCTCTTTGAAATTGGGATTATTATAAAGCTACAGAATCTTGAAATTCATTCCAACATTTAGCTACATGTACGTGTTAAATTTTACATATCATTTGTGTTTTACTCCATAACGCATAAGGAATTCACATGTCAACTGTCTAGTCTCCAACAATTACGGTTTACTAAGTTTTACGTCTTATAGTAGGGGGGCAAGTACCCATAAAATGAATTCTGTTCAACCCGAGAGAGCAAAAGCAACGACTACTTTAAATCAATGCATTATATCATCCTGAACACGAATCCGGTGTCGGTCAATTAAATCAGGTGAGACAAGGTCATTTTTGGGGTCATTGGGTGCACATGGGTCAAATGAGTGCAAAACTCACTCTATTTTGATAATACAATATGTACTTGCATAACATTACAGAAAAATCAGATAATGTATGTTTTATTGGTGATTATTGACTTATGGGACATATACAAAGCCATTAGGTTTGCTGGGACGTATCTATCGTTGAGAATATCAACATATTCAAGATGGTCGCCAAGCATAAATATTTAGCCTGAAATATCTGATGAATGAAAACAAATAGGCACTTGGATCTTGATCGGACGGACGCAGAAAAAACTTTGGATACCATGTATTAATTTTAAACATGGATGGAAGCTACCATATCCATATGAATCAAAGATGGACGCCAATATTCATCAATAGCAGGCAGAATTATCTACACTGTGGTGGACCATATCCTGGAACTAAGCTAGATATGAAGAAATTAGTTTGATTTTCATCTGAGATATGATATTAAAATATAGATCAATATTTACGCTCTTCCAAAAGAGCGTGTTTAATTAAAAATGGCCGCCGTATTTTCCAAAAACTCGAAAGTTATTGGATATAATGTTTACTTTTGCTTTACTTATTTATACTTCTTCATTCTGTTAGACAGTTAAATCAGTAAGTTGGACACACTTGATTTTGAAGTCATTTGCAGTTTTGTTTATTCAAAATGGTCTCCTCATTTAGGCTATTCTAATATATTATGGTACTGGTAATTGCGCGTTTCTTTTCATTTACTTTTAAATGTCTTTATAAAACAAATTCACATGTGTTCAGACTAGTAGCTGATAATACACTTGATGATGATCGAATTAGTTTATACTCGTTGCAAAGTCAGAATTTTAAAATATATGTCCTGTTTGTTTTAAATATATTGTATGTTATGTTAGTTCAATCACTTTAGACTTAATTATAACCAAGATAGAACATGTCGTTAAAACAATTCATGTAAAATACAACAATTATCTAATAGTATTTATTACAGTTTCTGTTTCCGTGTCTATCCATACATCCCCGAGTGGATATGCCCATATACATACCTTTAAATTACACTGAACTATTTAACAATTGTCCCATATAAGTATGTATAAGGCAGATCAGCATTTTCTATTTCCGCAATATGGCAATACAAAAGTAGGTCAAACATAACTCGTAATATCTGGGTGAATAATACAAATAAACAAGTTTCACAAGCAGTTCTGAAAATTAAATCATGTTTTTCAAACTCCAATAAACTATGGGTACTCAAATAAAATTATGCAGTTTTAATGTGAATGGGCTTGGACATCAAACTAAACGTAAAAAAGTATTTAGTTGGCTAAAACAAAACAAAATAAATTCTCGATATGTTTCCTCCAAGAACTCCACTGTACACATGAACATAAAGAAATTTGGAAGAAACAATGGGGTCAAGACATTTTATAAGTGGAGACAGCTCCAATAGCAAAGGCATTGGTATTTTACTTAATCTAACGTCGACATACGAAGTACTTGAGCATAAAGAAGTAATACAGGGGCGCCTACAGATATTAAAAATTAAATTATTCGATACAACAATAATATTATTAAATATATATGGACCAAATGATGATGACGTAACATTTTTCTCAAGAATAGAACAATTAATTTTAGAGAATAACAGTGAAAGTATGGTTATAGGAGGGGATTTCAACAATGTACTCAATTTCGAAGTCGACAAATTAAATGGAAATACTGTTACATATAGAAAATGTTCGCAAAAAATAAACGATATTATCAACAACAATGATTTATATGATATATTTGAGTCAGGCATCCAGACAAAAAACGATTCACGTGGCATTCTAACCACAAACCACCCATATTTTGTAGATTAGACTACTTCCTTATAACAGCGAATATGCTAAATATGGTCATAGAATGCGACATAATTTCTGGATTTCTTTCAGATCATTCGGCAATTACTTTTTTAAATTTGAATTTATGCCAAACAGTCAGAGGAAGTGGCTATATTTTAAATTAAATATTAGTTTACTACTACAAAAAATGAATTTAAACAAAAAATAAAAGATACAATACACGAAACTGCTACCAATAATAACGGGTGTAACCCAAACACTATGTGGGAGTTAATAAAAGGTTCAATTCGAAATGAAGCAATCAAATACTCTTGTAAACTAAAAAAGAAACAAAGGGAGGAAGAAACTAAAATAGAAGAAACAATTCGACAATTGGAAAAACAAATAACTGAAAACCCAACCAATCAAGATGTAGCAGACAAGCTCAATTTAGAAAAAAGTAAACTTGATAACATAAACGAAGAAAAAACAAAAGGAATACTTCTAAGATCAAAAGCTGAATGGGTGGAAGGTGCTGAAAAAAATACAAAATATTTCTCAAACATGGAGAAAAAACGATCTGAAGAACGAACAATTAAACAGCTAAACATACAGAATAACATCGAAACAGACCATGCCAATATTTTGAATCATGTTAAAGGTTATTACGAAGGTATTTATAGCGAGGACTTGAACTTGGATAATGATGATAGTAGCTTTTTAAATTCAACAGAAAATAAACTAAATGACGAAGAGAAACAATCATGTGACGGTATCATAAACGAATACGAATGTCAATTAGCTTTAAAAAGAATGAAAAACATGAAAAGTCCTGGATCCGATGGCTTAACAGCAGAATTTTATAAACTATACTGGAATGATATAAAGCAATATTATATCAACTCGATAAATTACTCGTATGAAAATGGAACGCTAACGGAGCTCCAAAAACAAGGCATAATTACTGTATTACCAAAAAAGGACAAGAATACACTCTTTATTGAAAACTGGAGACCGATATCACTTTTAAACGTTGACTATAAAATTGCAACAAAGGTAATAGCTAACAGAATAAAAAAAGTATTGAACATCTTGATAAATGTTAACCAGACAGGGTTCATTAAAGGAAGATATATTGGAGAAAATGTAAGAACCCTTATGGAAATAATTGATGACACAAATGAGAACAATAAAACGGGATTGATATTTTTTGCAGACTTTCAAAAAGCTTTCGATAGTCTAAGCCATAAATTTATAATTAAATGTCTAAAGCATCTCAACTTTGGCAACTCGCTAATTCAATGGGTAGCGCTATTTTACAAAGATGCTAAAAGCTGTATCACAAATAACGGTCATTTATCCAGTTTCTTTAATGTTAAAAAAGGCGTCAGACAAGGCTGTCCTTTATCAGCATACATTTTCATTCTATGCATAGAACTATTGTCACGCAAAATTAACAGTAATACAAATATTAAAGGTCAAATTTTTGGTGGGTAGAAATAAAACAAACACTTTTCGCAGATGATGCAAGCTTCACACTTGATGGAACAGAAAAATCGTTTTATTTAAAGAAACTTGTTAGTACAGTTAGAACACTTTGCAAATGTATCTGGGTTGAAATTAAACAAAGGAAAATGTACTATTTTAAAATTGGGGGAGTAACTAGATATAACAATAATAAATGGTGCAACAATAACTTATATACATGGTCCAATGAACAAGCCTCTACTTTAGGAATAACTTTTACAAACGATAAAACAAAACTGCAAATACTAAATATAACACCCAAAATTAAGTCATTGCAGAACTGCCTTAATAGCTGGAAAAGATGGAACCTAACACTAATAGGAAAAATAGCGGTATTAAAAACGTATGCATTCCCTAAACTGGTGTATGCGATAACAGTACTAGAAAATCCTTCCGATGAAATCATTAAAGAAATTAATACATATATGTACGACTTTCTTTGGGATGGAAAACCTGATAAAATATGTAGAAAAACAATTATTCAAAACTACGAAAATTGTGGATTAAAAATGATAAATATTCACGCCTTTTTGCATTCATTAAAAGCATCTTGGATAAAAAGATTAAAGGGATCACAAAATCAATGGAAAACAGCCTATAACAATGAATTGAACAAGCATGGTGGTGATTTATTGTTCAAATGCAATTTTAATCAAGTTGATGCAAAACTGATAATCAAAAAGTATACTTTTTTAGGTGGTGAGATTGTTACATCGTGGAGTAAAATTAACTACAGACAAAAACATCCTGTCATAGCTGATGAAATATTATGGCATAATACTAATATCAAACAAAACAACAATACATTGTTTTATAAAGACTGGTACGATAAAGGGATAATGTATATAAAAAATATTTACGATTACAGAACAAAACACTTCTATACATTTAATGAACTGAAAGAATTGTACATTTGAACAATGGAGATTTTTTAAAGTACTTCACACTAATAGGTAATATTAAAGACGAATGGAAAGAAACACTTAGAACAGAAAGTATTAACACAGTCACACCTGAATATCTAATTTCAAAACAAAAATTTTGAAAAATAAAACGGCTAATAAGATGCTATATCACAAACAAATCGATGCAATGCAATTACCTATACTAAAACACACCGTTAAATGGGAAAATGAATTAAATATTAAAAATGTTGAATGGAAGCAAATATTTATATCACCTATCAAAAGTACTATTAGCACAAAACTAAGAGCATTCCAGTACAAATACCTAATGAGAATAATACCAAACAACTCCTTCCTATTTGCATGTAACTTGAAACCATCAAATCTGTGTGAATTTTGTAATATGAACGTAGACTCAAATAAACATATGTTTTGGGAATGTCAAACTATCCAAACCTTTTGGTCGGAAATAGATGAACTATTGAAATCGAAACTAAATTACAATACGAAATCTAAACTACGAAAACAGCTCATTTTGTATATTAACGTAGTATCCAAACAAAAGTCAGTTAATAATCAATTTCATTATCCTTCTAGCAAAATATTTTATCTTCAAATGTAAATGTTGCTCAATATTGCCAATACTAAACTCGTTTAATATGTATTTACAAAAAACAATCCTGATTGAAGAAAAAAATCGCGACAATGAAAGATAAATTGATGCAATTTAATGCAAAATGGAATGATTTTCGCTTAAACTAAAATTTGTTAAAGTACCTACAAATTAGTTTTTTATACGCGCACACACATATATATATACAATGCCAAAAATAGTATCCCCCCTTTTTTTTTAAACCGAGACCCAGACCCTACACCCATCTATACTCACACCACCACTCACATCATCAAAATAAAAACTCGTTGTTACATGTCACATATACTAAGACACAAAACACTGTTTATCTTCATAAATTGTTTAACATTTTGTGAACAAATGCATTGTAAACATTGTGTATGTACATGTATATATTATCTCTATAAAGTGTTTAATCGTTTCTGTACAAATTCATTGTAAACATTGTGTGTGTACATGTATGTATTATATGTAACAAAGAGAATTAAAAATTGAAATACAAAAAAAAAAACTCTCCGCATAACTGCATGCTTAATCATCGCTGATAAATGGAAATATATTGTCAATCAACATATACATGTATTCTCGTCGACAAAAGTCCCGTCCAGTGCACTGCACACAAATCAATAGTGACAGCGTCTATGCGTGCCACATATATAAAACATATATAATTTAGAGGCCTCTGATCAGGTATGTGTCAATGTTTAGTTGTATGCGTTTCGCTTGCAGCTTATCTCAAACCCGGTTAGTTGAAAATCGAGTCACGGGAATTGCTGCTGGGAATTGTCCACAGAAAAATGCTTGTTTGGTTGATTTGTGTACATTAGTTATCAATGAATCGCAATATCGTCAGAGACATATTGGTACAATGATATGCTCTATATATTTAACAAAGCATTACCCAAATACGTGCATTGTTAGTCTCTTACGATCTTATTTACATCTCGTATGTTGGTGTGTATAGACACGGACGATGGCACGTTCTTATATAGGTATAGATTCGCATATAATAATCAACCATGTTCATTTGAAACAAAGTAACATATTAATGCATGTAACATATTGTATACATGTATTATATTACACACATGGTTGTGATATTATAATACACCGCTATGACACGTATACACATACCATGCAAGACTACTATATGACTACAGCATATATGATTAAAGTGTATGGTAGCACCCCTCGTAACTGTGATACATATACATGCATATGCATTCAAGATAGACTGCATTATGACCGCATAATACATTTATATAACTTTTATTCTTTCTATGTACCAAACAATCTCATGAATTACCTCAACATATGTTCCATCATGAACTCACAACATATTGATCTCGATCGCATGAAAGTTTAATATCATTCAATCCATCCTATTTACATAGTCCATGCCTACCTGTATATTACTACTTGAGTGTGTATGTCATACAAATTGTATTGTATTGCTAATAAACACAGCATATGCCCGTTTATGAACTGAGATGTAATGGCCTGGATGAGACCATGTATTGAATTTTTAGATAAGAGTAATGTGAATATAGCTCACAAATACTGGTTATTAACTTATTATTCCTACATGTACTTACATGTCCTAGTGCATGGCTACCGGCATAATTATTATGCCTACTTAAAAGATACGTCATCTACAAGTTATTTTATTTTGGGCAATAACAACATCATATGTCGTTTATAAACTGAGATGCGATGACCATGCTCACACCATTGACTCTACATATCTACGATATGAATATGTGATATCATTCCCCAATGTTAAAGTAATTGAGTATGTCTCTTGTTACACCGACAATCACATTCGCACTGTCCATTTGCAGTGTTTCCAAGTTATTGGTAGTCCATGTTCATGCTATTGTCGTCAATATTACGACTTTGTTATAATAATAAATGTGTCGATAAATACTTTATACGTTTAGTTTTATACGTTTCGCTTGCAGCTTAGCTCAAACCCGGTTAGTTGAAAATCGAGTCACGGGAATTGCTGCTGGGAATTTTCCACAGAAAAATGGTTGTTTGGTTGATTTGTGTACATTAGTTATCAATGAATCGCAATATCCTCAGAGACATATGGGTACAATGATATTCTCTATATATTTAACAAAGCACTACCCAAATACGTGCATGTTTGGTCTCTTACGATCTTATTTATATCTCGTATGTTGGTGTGTATAGACACGGACGATGGCATGTTCTGATATAGGTATAGATTCGCATAGAATAATCAACCATGTTCATTTGAAACATAGTAACATATTAATGCATGTAACCTATTATATACAAGTACATGTATTATATTACACACATGGTTGTGATATTATAATACACCGTTATGACACGTATACACATACCATATACGGATACTATATGACTACAGCATATATTATTAAAGTGTATGGTAGCACCCTTCATAACTGTGATACATATACATACATATGCATTCAAGATATACTGCATTATGACCGCATAATACATTTATATAGCTTTTATTCTTTCAATATACCAAACAATCTCATGAATTACCTCAACATATGTTCCATCATGAACTCACAATATATTGATCTCGATCGCATGATAGTTTAATATCATTCAATCCTTCCTATTTACATAGTCCATGCCTACCTGTATATTACTACTTGATAGTATATGTCATACAAATTGTATTGTATTGCTAATAAACACAGCATATGCCCGTTTATGAACTGAGATATAATGGCCTGGATGACACCATGTTTTGAATTATTAGATAAGAGTAATATTGTGAATATGGCTCACAAATACTGGTTATTAACTTATTATTCCTACATGTACTTACATGTCCTAGTGCATGGCTACCGGCATAATTGTTATGCCTACTTAAAAGGTATGTCATCTACAAGTTATTTTATTTGGGCAATAACAACATCATGTGTCGTTTATAAATTGAAATGCGATGACCATGCTCGCACCATTGACTCTACATATATACGATATTCATATGTGATATCATTCCCCAATGTTAAAGTAATTGAGTATGTCTCTTGCTACACCGACAATCACATTCGCACTGTCCGTGTGCAGTGTTTCCAAGTTATTGGTATTCCATGTTCATGCTATTTCCGTCAATATTACGACTTTGTTATAATAATAAATGTGTCGATAAATACTTTTCAAGTATAAATGGTGGGAATATAACGTATTAAAACGCAGTAGAATTGATTGATATTCCCATATCAATGGACATTAGCATAATACTTAAATAACTCAGGATGCAATGGCGTGGTTTTTTCATATCCAAAAAGCTAAGCATACATCTTCGCTATGAAAAAACGCTGCTTTAGTTATGTGGGAAGTGAATAATGGTAGTTGTAGGCATACGTGTGTGTGTATGTATGTGTGTGTGTGTATGTGTGTGATTGATAGTATATGTCATACAAATTGTATTGTATTGCTAATAAACACAGCATATGCCCGTTTATGAACTGAGATATAATGGCCTGGATGACACCATGTTTTGAATTATTAGATAAGAGTAATGATACGATCTTATTTATATCTCGTATGTTGGTGTGTATAGACACGGACGATGGCATGTTCTGATATAGGTATAGATTCGCATAGAATAATCAACCATGTTCATTTGAAACATAGTAACATATTAATGCATGTAACCTATTATATACAAGTACATGAGTTATATATTTATTGTATACACACATATAAGTATGTTATATTTATTGTATATGTATATGTATGTGTATATATATATATATATATATGTATGTATGTGTGTATTTGTGTTTGTATGTCTATGTATATCTATATGTGTATAGGAATGTATGTGTATGTGTGTATATATGTATATATATATTATATATGTGTGTGTATTTGCGTATGGGTATACATGTGTGTGTACATATGTACACATGTATGTATGTATGTGCGACTGATCGAACGAGGTTGGGCTAAGTGATGGGGTGTATGGTTTGCGGATGTATGGATGGGGTGATGTGGTCCACTAATTACATGGAATTGGGCTAAGTGATTGAGTGGGTCAGTGGGGTGAGGTAGCCATCTGGTTGAGTAGAGTTGTGCCGGGCTCCACGGATGCTGCCTGTCTAGCTAACTGGCAGCCAATCGCCTCCTTTTGAGGCTTTTTTCTGCAGCTTTACTACAGGGACTCCGGAGCTACCGGGGGAACTGGAGGTTTCCTCCACCAGGAGTAATTGATTTTTATGTCGAAATTGACCATCTGCATTACTCCAATATAGACAGAACTCAAACGATTGAATTATTAGACTATTTTCGGCTAAAATCTGACGGTGTGGTAGGTGACTCAAAACAAAAATAAAATTAAATAAATATTAGTAAATAACAAAAACAAATATATATATAAAACCCAATTATCAACACAAAATCAGCAATCACGGTTGGTTATCATGATAGGTTAATATAGCATTATGATGCAGCATACTAAGATCGGGTGAGGGTGGCACGCCAAATACCATACCGTCAGAAATCACTTTCTTCTTCTCTTATCGATGGTGATTAGGTAGGATTAGGACTGAATGTAACTATTTAAGTTAATTATGTATAGCAAACTCGCTAGACAATAGTGACTCAGATAGTACATTCGTCACATAATTTCATTTGACCAGTCCGTAGTATGTCACTCAAAACGCACAATACACGTACACTAGTCTGGGTTCCCCTCAATCATCTCTAATCGATAACCAGGCATACTATATCACACACCGATAAGCTGATGGGTGACATGGGAGGCAGCTAGGGAATCAGGGGCGCATGATACGGCTGCTTGCATCAAGGCAGGACGAGGGAGGTGGGGAAGGGAGTCGTCCGACCGCACCGACCCCCTGGTTACCGACCTGTTGCAATAATAAAATGCAACATTGATCAGGTTAATAAAATAAAATGATATATTTCCAAACTGTTTAATATTTAATGGTTTTAAACGTACTAGCAACATCTCATGTCATCTGCATGGATGGGGCGGGCCCGCGTAACAGAATATTTGCATCCACTCTCTATCCAGCCCTGACATTAGACAAACCGGATATACTGTCAGGTCTTCACCACACTATAGTGACTTAGCCCCTCGCCCCCATCCACTCCCCATAAACGTAGTAGGATTAACACTGATAGTATTACTCTTATAACGGGATTAGCCGGATTCATCTCTCGCCTGCAAGAAAGCGAAACATGCGAATAAAGGCCAAGCCAGGATATCGCGCTCCCCGGCAAGAATTAACCCCATCATTAAATTGCCATTCACACTGAAACATTGATTTTAGGGTGTAGCATATGCTATGTCTACCCTTCTTATATTAGACGTATCATAATCATAATTGTATCCATGTTAGCGGCCATCTTTGATTTACCTTTGTTTGTGGTGAAATATCATTCGATACAGTTTGAAACACAAGCTTAGCATTTTTAAAATATTACAAATATGATCTCCAATTATGTTCTATTTCTTTACTATTTTGTCGACCAACAGCGCCCAAGAGCTTAAGCGATACTTAGCGGCCATCTTGAATATTCCAGCATGGTCAAATAATAAGTATAATACATGGACTCATTCATTTTTTGTAAAGAACACATGCAATAATACATAAATAAATGCAAACAAATGAATTATAAAAGTTCGTGAAAGTGTAACTATTTATTTTTGTTATTATTCCACACACATTTACTGCACGTGTGTGTGAATATTTGGTGGCCATCTTGTATTTATATGAATTTTTCAGTGGTGAATTATTTTTATAAGTTATCTAAACGTACTTCTATTAATGTAAACGCATAATGTAAGTGCCGAATGCCATATAATAATCAAGTCGGAATATATTTAAGACAAAATGTTGATACCTGGCGGCCATCTTAAAATCGCAAAATAGACAACGATTTGAACCACCATAAAACTGAATCGTTTCATATATGTTCTAAGGAAGAATACTCAACAATTTAAACAACTTTATCTGATATGTCAATCATGATATGCACGTACATGTCCATCTAGTGATATCAAATATGTATTTGAACTCGTTTGACCTCTTTACACTTAATGACCCCAAAAGTGACATTGTCTCACCTAATTTGTTTGACCGACACCGGATTCATGTTCATGAAGGTAGGATGTATCAATCTAGCATAGTGGTTGCTTATGCTCTCTTGGGTTGAACAGAAATCGTTTTAAGCCACTTCTGTTCAAATTGCCTCTCCACTATTGCATGTACAAGCAACGTGACGGACAAACGAACAGACGAACGGACACATGTGACGAAAACAGTAATAATATATCTATGTTTTCCAAATTATTTTCGTCAGTTGTGAGATTCGAACCTGGGACGATTTATTCAGTGACAGCAGATGTGCAAGTCCCTTTATTATTTATAACAGATTTTGTAAACAAAGGCATTTAAAAAGTGAAAGTGAATGGGTTTAATGTCCCAGCAACAGCTAAGGACATATAGGGACGGGACCACAGTTTCAGGTCTCATCCAACAGACCAAAGTGGGATGGAAATACTATGTTAGTATTTTTCACGTCTAGGGAGAGGTTTGAACCCACAACCTCCGGAATGGAAGTCAGGTGTTCTAACCCTTAGGCCTCAACCCATCCCAATAAAGGCATGTAAACAACGCCAGGTTAACGTGGTCGAATTGTATTTTATTAGTTGGCATAAACCCGGCTGTATTAAAGTTAAATTATACACGCAAACATGCTATGTGATTTTGCACCTAGATAGATGCTGGCAGTAAGTCGCTCTGCGTGACGGCGAAACACGTACTACATATTGAAGAATATCGGAGACACCAGCTGAGACACTGTGCTGAAACTGCTTTAGTTAGTGAG
Organism: Conchocele bisecta; assembly: GCA_029237695.1. Taxonomy (NCBI): domain Eukaryota; kingdom Metazoa; phylum Mollusca; class Bivalvia; order Lucinida; family Thyasiridae; genus Conchocele; species Conchocele bisecta. The sequence goes on from CM055267.1 coordinate 133,827,135, forward strand.
CACCAATGGTGGGTGCCTCTTGATACACACACGCACGCACGCAGTACCAGTATCAGTAACCCGGGGTCTATTGTAAATTGATAACACAGAGTCAACAGATCCATGCTACTGCCGAACAGCAATAACATAAACTATACGAGGGGTGATCAAATAATGCTATATATTGAACGTTTTATGCGATACAGAATTTAAAATTGCACCATCCAGAAAACCAAGCTATATTCAATGATGGTTATAAATATTGTGAATCTTACGCAGAGTCCGAAGAGGATTTTCACTATTCGCCATTCCACCAATGAGACACACGCCATGCATTTAACAAATATAGATAGCCAGGCTACAGGAGTGTGCTATTTGATTAGGAGCAACACTCGTCGCAACATCATGCTACAGATTGTTCAGTGACTGAAGGGTGAGCAGCGTAAACTGAATCAGTGTATCAGCCTGGGCCCTAGTACATATGGAAAACTATAATATTGATCCAGATCGAACGAAAAATATCGACACATATACAGGGTTTATACCATTTGCTAACGGAATAGTTCTGATTGTAGTCGGTGACATAAATAATAACCCACAGGCAGATAGCTGGCATATTACTTAACAAAACCCGAAGGAAGATAACCAGTAAATAATTACTGCAGGTCACACAATTAAATAATGTTCCAAAAAATACAAGAATAAATGTTAAGAAAGTAAGTGACAAAGCAAAGAAAAATGTTTCAGACAAAAAGAGGCCTTAATGGGAATCAAGACCAGGCTGGATCATGCGATAAAACAAAATTTACAAGCTTAATATATTGTCAATGATTTGCTGAATAAATGTGGAACTATGCAAACCCTTGTCACTGGTGTCTGATTTGCATAGGGTCTACACTAATATTAATGCAGTTATATATTTCCTGAGCAATTATTTAGATAAATACTGCTGTATTTCAGATAATGACCAATCATGGACAAGTTTGGAAACATGCTATTACGGAGTAAAAATTGTAATTGCCAATTATAAATTCGTGTATGGTACATGTAATGTGTCTCTTTGAAATTACTAGTGTATGCATACCACCCTATCAAATGTAAACACACACCCGTGTAATATCACCTCGTATTTGAAGTAGTCATTACGTGCCAGTGCGATGTGGTCTTCTCCGGGTACTCCGGTGTCCCCACCATACATCTCACGGAGTAATGCAGTTTAGGCCGGAATTTGCCGCCCGCATTACTCTGATTAAACATTATCGACTGTAATATGCACCGTATGAAATCAAATTTTCAAATTTCTGACCATGACCGGCGGTATGGTACGTGACACTTTCCACGAATATCAATTGCACGAAACTATAACCTATAACATTTATCTCAGTAGGCTAAACAGCTACCAGCCTGATACACGGCACTCGCTGCATCTCACTAATATAAAGGCATATATCAATACCGTCGTGTAGTACCTTCTCTGTTGCTCTCGTCTTCAGCATGAGTGCAACGAATTGTCATCTAACTAAATAACAACAGATAAACGCCACGACTGAATTCGAATACTAGCGTATATAAGGACAAGCCGCGAAACGACCGTAGCGGGCCCCAAAACATATTATATCATATATTGCATAACCCAATCCCATATGGATCCTTTCCTGCTTGATCTCTTTTGCCAACCCGCAAACATCATAATCATGCCCTGGTCAACACTCAAATATCATCATCATATAGGATGACATTGGTACGGCTCCATATATCACATGCACTTACACTCAGCCATTTTCCCGGCCGGACATACCGGCATAGTGCGATAAGAGAATGCACTAGATGGGTACTTGAACGCTCGTGATTCATTCCGGAATCCCGACCGGAAACCTGGTTTGGCCCTCATGTACGTCTTTGGCTTTCTTGTATGTGAGAGTTGAATCTGGTTATACCCGTTATATATACGAGTAATATGAGTATTCACTATCCTATTACTATTAGGGTAAGGGGCCAAGTGGCTTTGGTGTGGTATTGACCTGGCGTATCATAATTTCAGGTCTGAATGTTGTATTTTTTCTATGTAAATATTCCGTTCCGATTTTGAGATTCACACCCCCATTTAGCAGGTTGAATACGGGATCGAACCCGTTGGAGTCGGCCTTAAGTGGTATTGGCTGTTGATAGGCCATTGAACAGCAACAACATAGGCTGCGGAACCTGAAAATGATTGGGGGAGGTTGGGGGCGATGTTGCTAGGGGGTCCGGGGGCATGCTCCTCAGGAAATTTTTGAAATCTAAGAGGCGTGAAACGCCAGTTCCTGCATTCTCAGGGCCCAGTCTTGATGGCGTGAAGGGCCTGATGCTGCTAGGGGGGACCGGGTGCATACTCCCCCTTAAAGTTTTGAAATATAAGAGACGTAAAACGCCATTTCCTGCATTTTCAGGCCCAGTCTTGAGGACCCAAAGGGCCTTATGTTGATAGGGGGTCCGGGGGCAAGCTTCTCCGGACTTTTTGAAAACTAAGAGGCGTGAAACGCCATTTCTTGCATTCTCAGGGCCCAGTCTTGAGGGCCCAAAAAAGGGTCCGATATTGCTAGGAGGTCCGGGGCATGCTCCCCCTGAAATATTTGAAACGCCATTTCCTGCATTTCTTAGTGCCCAGTCTTCAGTGCCCAAAGGGCCCGATGTTGCTAGCGGCAGAAATGCTTGCTCCCCCAGAAATGTTTGAAATCTAAGAGGCGTGAAACGCCATTTCCTGCATTCTCAGCAAGCTTGAGGACAAGAATATGTGCTTTATTACAGAATTAATGAGGGGACCAGGCCCCCCCCCCCAGCACTTCCGCCGCCCCTGAGCAAACAAACAATCAAACGTGATCAGGATGTGCACTGTTCGTCATTCCATCTTGAAACGCCCAATCATGATGCCAACAAGCAATGTAGATCGTTATCTGGCTACATGAGTACTATTTGATCAGGAGCTACACTGGTCACACATCCCATAAGCCCCATTTCTACAGTCACTGAATTACGAACTGTGTAGACCCTGATTAGACTGTGCGGATGCGCAGGCTGATCTGGCGCTGCACTGGTCGCATAACATGTAAGCCCCCATTTCTCCAGTCACAGACTTCTACTTCTAACGCGTTTGAACCGCACTTATGACACTAAGCGCCAACCTCGTCAATTCTCGTTTCTAGCTCGTTACTTCTGTTTTCTAACGCGGCGTTAGTTTTGAGTTGTAACGCATTAGTTTTGAGAAGCAACGCGTTACAAATATGTATTTTACTATATAGTTAATACATTTGTAACGCGTTACTTCTCAAAAGTAACGCGTTAGAATTATAACGCGTTAGCATGGTTAGAAACGGGACATATAACACGATCCGCCACTCATAAGAGTTTACACGTACACACGCGGTGACTGAATAATAAAAAGACCATATTGCACTCAACATTTTACCGCTAATACTATTGTCAGACAGACGCCGCCATAAAATGCATCTGTCAACTGAGTCAAACGTCTTTTTAAAATCGACAAAGGCACAGTATGTCGAGCGTATTTCCTTAAAGGTACATGCCCACGTGCCAGGTTATAATAAAGGGAGGAATATTTGTTTCGTCCGTTAGTCAGATATGACATTGTTCGGGCCAAATAAACAGTCATAACCATTTCCCGACGATATAATTGACAGTATCATACTTCGTATTACAAACATGAATTTCCACACTGATATCAGGGGCGATAACATACCAGTGTTTCCTTAAAATGTTAACGGACATTACTATTTAATACCAAATACCACACTCATGTAGGCTGATAACCATCTGATTAGGCAATACTTTACTTCAAACAGTATTGCTCTTTCGACCAGCTAAAAGGCAGATGAGTCTGTGCTTCAGCTTCACCTCTTGCAGCGTTTGACACAGACCGAAACATATGAGAGATACACTAATAACATGTGTAAAAACATGTTCCAAAGGTCATTATGTCCAATGTGTTATCAATTAAAGTCCGCGATGTTTGCCTGCAGGTTAATGCGACTGGGTCTGGGAGAGTGGGACAATGATCGACAGGACATGCTGAAGGTCCACCAACCGTACATACACTACCTTCGTGCCACGTCAAGGGAGGTGGGTGTACTGGGCGTCGGTGAATGGGTGTCTCGGGTCGTCAATAATGGCCATCATGCTGTCGACTGAGATTGGATTAATTGATTGTCGTTGGCTCAGAAGAAAATATTTCTGACCACTGCGATCAGATCAGGGTCTACACCGTTCACCAGAAGGTAGCTTTCTGACACGAACATAATTGATTGATGTATTCAACGGCAAAAAACAATTTGAACAGGTTTAACGTCCCAGCAACAACTAAGGTCATACTAAGAGAGACACCGTTGGTTTGAAGACAAATCTGAAATATCAGTGAAATGAACTACTATAAAATAATGTTTTCATGCCTATGGTGGGATCTGATTTATTGGTGTTTAACAGCCTGTCTGTGTCCCAGCCAATGTCAAAAGCGATAGGGCCTCGGTTTCAAGTCTCATCCAAATACGGGTGGGATGGAATGACTATTTCAAGCATATGACGGGGATTGAAAAACTGGAAAATCGCTGACCAGTATCCGTGAATTTTATAGGTAAGACTGTAATCTTTATTTTATTTATTTTTATTTTATTTTATTTCAAAGACGATTGGATAAAAATATACTACCGTAAGAAACCTAAATATTCGGACACCATTTGTTTGGGGAAACACACCACTTTAAATAGGGGGTTTCGCAACTAAAACAAACTGCACGCAAATATGAGACACGCCATGTGATTTTGTACCTAAGAACATGTGTGATTTTTCATGAAATATCTTTACAGAAACTGTGATAATTATGTAAACGACGTCGAAAGATGGCGAAATTTTCATAGCAAAATAATTAATTCCGCATTTGCCATGTAAATTTCATCAACTTTCAACGTCATTTACGGAAAATATTGTAAATTGTGTAAATATCATGATATATGGCACATGTTCTAGTGTACAAAATCACACAGCGTGTCACATAATATTATTATTATGTAGATTGTCATTGTGATACACCATTACAACCATACTAACTACCGGGACAATATTTGTAGAATAAATCGTGTCCAAATATTTATGGTTATTATGGTAATATTTTTCCTCGCCGTAACAAGGACGATATTTTACTTCCGAGAAAGGTCAGCGAAGCGTTCATCCATCTCGATATGAGCACGGCTGGGCAGGATCTACGTAGATTCAACTATGTTCGCAAGGTCAGTGAAGGCTCTTCGTGATCTACACTGTTTGCAAACAGTATGGTTTTTGTTTGTTTGTTTGTTTGTTTGTTTGTTAGAGTTTAACGGCCTATCGACAACTAAGGTCATGTAAGGCCGGGTCAATGGGTTTGGTACTAAATCCCATATATTACCTGTACAAGTACTTGGGGAATAATGCGCATGCGAAAGACGCAGTCGTAGAAGGTACATACTTATAATTGGCGTGAGACATGTACATGTAAATAGTTGATGTAAATTCAGTCGAATGTTGTAAAATAGTATGGGCGCTTGATAATGCAAGTTGGGGTCCGAAAATAACGACGATAGTTGGCAATTTATTACATGTGGGTAATATGCGTTTATTTTCTAGCTATGTTGTGCATATACACATGCACGCATGTCCTGTAGTGACACAACGTAATACATTTCATATAAACGACAGGTGTTGATAAGCATGTATTCAGGTTTGTATTTCACCATAGCCGTGTCCCTGCGAAATGGGATACATAGTATTTACTGTAAGGTACGTATGTGATGAATTTCATGTGACTGTTCAAGTGAGTGGACACAGCATACGTTGGGACTGTTCCATTTGTTGAATTGTCCGCTATTGGTTTTATCGTGAGCGGTTTGAAAGTTCTTGTAACGTACTTTTCTCACATATTGAAGCGGTGTGCGTAGTGGCGTGTTTTGTTCATGTTTGTTTGTTTGCTTGCTTGCTTGCTTGCTTGCTTGCTTGCTTGCCTGCCTGCCTGCCTGCCTGCCTGCCTGCCTGTTTGTTTGTTTGTTTGTTTGTTTGTTTGTTTGTTTGTTTGTTTGTTTGTTTGTTTGTTTGTTTGTTTGTTTGTTTGTTTGTTTGTTTGTTTGCGTTTGCGTATTTGTTTGCGTGTTTGTTTGCGTGTTTGTTTGCGTGTTTGTTTGTTTGTTTGTTTGTTTGTTTGTGTGTTTGTTTGTTTGTTTGCGTGTTTGTTTGCGTGTTTGTTTGTTTGTTTGTTTGTTTGTTTGTTTGTTTGTTTGTTTGTTTGTTTGTTTGTTTGTTTGTTTGTTTGTTTGTTTGTTTGTTTGTTTGTTTGTTTGTTTGTTTGTTTGTTTGTTTGTTTGTTTGTTTGTTTGTTTGTTTGTTTGTTTGTTTGTTTGTTTGTTTGTTGTTTGTTTGTTTGTTTGTTTGTTTGTTTGTTTGTTTGTTTGTTTGTTCGTTCGTTCGTTTTTGTTTGTTTGTTTGTTTGTTTGTTTGTTTGTTTGTTTGTTTGTTGGGGTTTAACGGCCTATCAACAGCTAAGGTCATTTAAGGCCGGGTCAATCGGAACACTTGAACAACCGATGTATTATTTGATTGTCTACATATTCTACATTCATACATGCTGCTGTGAGCATCGTCCCCACCACATGTGTATTTAACAATATAGCTAATAAATGATTTAACCAGTTGTACATGTTATGTGAGGTGCATATGTATCCTAAACATCACATAACAAGGGTATTTGAAGATAGTATACCATGTGCCATGTGTTACTTTCTAAGGAATACGTTTTCTTCACGTCCATGCATGTATATACTTATTGTATACGTATATGTGCGATTATGCATCTCACAGTATGTATATTTGTATACTAAATACAATTATAGTCTGTTTTAGTTACAATGGTTATGTACGTTGTAAAAACATATACTCAACTTCCTCAACAATAGTTCAACTGATATGCCCACACATACCTATATGTATGACGTGGCGGCCATCTTGAAACTCGCGGTTAGTTTACAGACTACTCTCTCTTATATTATATTTGACTTCCTGATAAAGTATTATCTCTACAAGTATGTGATTTCCACATTTAAACCAATAGTATATGTTACTAAAGTGCGGATATATAGCAAAATTAGGTAAAATATGGGGGCCATTTTGAATTTCGAAATGGAGGTCGAAAACATTGTTTCTGCAAAGCGCAATATCGATTTTCGGATTCCTCGTTCAATTTCCATTTACAAAATGTATAGAACAACAAATCCCAAGAAAATCCGAAGAAAATACATAACAAGTTGTCAACAATGACGTCAGCTATGTCAAAAGCGTAAATGGAAGCGACGTTTCCGACGTCATTTACTCGATAACATCATTTTTGCAATCTGGTACCTTTTCCCAACCGCGGCTCGTATTTGAACAACAAGATTTGTAACCTTGGTCGGACACGACCTCGATTCATAACACATGCCACGATTGTATTAGTACTTTAAACATAAATATTTTGTCGGAAAGTGCACATGTTCGATGAGAAGAATTGTTATCTCAGCAAGATGGAACATAATTTTGCAAATAATAGTAAATTATAGCTGGTTTTCCTAGGTCAGACACGACCTCGTATCATAGCATCTGAAATATTTTAACGCCCTAACGTCAATATTGTGGTGGCAAGTTCATATGTTCATTCGAGAATTATTGTTGTCCTGCAGAAATACATGTACCGGTACATAGAACTAATAGAACATTACTATTAAAAACATGTTACTTAGTTAAAATACGAGCTTGTGTTAGACAAGAAGCTACATACCTTACTATAAACAACAAAGCAAATGGCGTTATATTAATCTAAAGGGAAGTAATAATTGTAATGTATACAGTATCAACGCGCCGTTGATAAAAACCAGTACCGACGAAAGCCGAAACACGCCAAATGCCTGTGGATATAACGTGCGAAGTATATGAAAGGTTATCCGAACGTTTGTTTATACACTTTAGATGATGATCACACTTGATTATCATGTATGCTGTTGGTATTATGTCAGATTTCAACTCATAATATCTTGCGGACATATTCGCAGCTAACATGCATCCGAATATGTCCGCCGGATCGGTTATACGGTAAATAAGTTATAGTAGAATTGACGGACAGACGGACATGAAACAGATTTGAATTCCGACTAAAATGACCATAGATACATGTATAAACACTGTTCTGGTAGATTTCGATTAATATTATCTTGCGGACATATTCGCAGCTCACCTGTACCAGAATCTGTCCGCGGACCCATTCGTGTCTTAGACACGCCCGAATATGTCCGCAATAATACCAGGTCGGGACGGACGGACTGACAAACGGGCGGGCGGCGTATGCATAACAAACGCTTTTGGTTTTGTTTGATAGGGTTTAACGGCCTATCAACAGCTAAGGTCATTTAAAGCCGGGTCAATGGGTTTAGTACTAAGTCCCTTATAGTACTTGTACAAGTGCATGTACATGTTCAAGTACATGTACAAATGGGGAGAAAATCCCAAAATCAGAACTAAATATTTACAATAACACAAGAATTCCGCCACGGAAGCTGTATCGCGCCTGCCGAGGCATTTGACCGTGAACATTACAAGTAAATAAATGACCTTGACCTTGAGAATTTGGATGTGGGGGTGTGCGTAATGAAGCATCATCACTAGACAAACATTGATGTGAAATATTATGAAAGTCTGGCAAGGGGTTAAAGAGATATTGTGAAAAAACAATAACTTTAACGCATTTGCCTTACACAAAAAAAACGGACGACGCGGACGACGTGGACGACGCGGACGTCGCGGACGTCGCGGACGACGACGACGACGACGACGATGACGCGGACGACGACGCCGACGACGGAAAAAGCGCCGACTATAGTCGCGCCTCTGCTAAAGCAGGCGCGACAAAAACTATATTAAGCCCTGAAATAAAAATAATCCTGATCTGACGCCAGGACCTCGTCACGCCAGAATCACTTGGCCCCTCCCAAAAGCAGTAGGATCAGTAATAATCTTACTACTTTTATAATGGGCAATAACCCAATTCAACTCCCAGGTAACTGAAGAGCCAAAGATAAAAACGTACCTGAGGGCCAAACCAGGCAAATCGTGATTCCTATAAGAAGGAACCCATACTGTTAATTTACGCCGTCTCATTCGTCCGACCACAATCCACGCATAGCAAACGTATATATAAGATATATTCATATATTTACATACATTTGTTCATGTTATATTGTAATGGGGGAGGGGGGGATTTACTAGACTCGACCCGTGATCTGGATTAGTGTGAAAAGACATTTACGAACACATGTAAATTTATAACTGCTCTGGCTGGCGTCTCACGGCGGAATGCCCAACATGTCACAAACAGTGTAGATGTATATTCACGTAAGGTGATGCGTACACATTCATGAAAAATAGTTGTATATTTCATTAATGGCTGACACAGACTACGATTAGTGAACACATACATGAACGAACATAGTGTTTATAATAAATGAACTAGTATGAATGAAATTGCACAGAATCGTCTCCTTATAGATTGTAGATACCAGGTTAAACATAATAATCGTTCAGCCACCAATAATAATGACTTCGACCGACACAATAGACCTGACAACGTGTGCGACCAACGTTGATCTGCGTTGGTCACTATTTAGCTGCTGATATTACCTCGTGTATGTGTTTAATCTCTGCCCGCAAAGTATATAATTATGTGGGAATGCACATTATGTTCAGGATCTACACTGCAGACGTATGTCACAAAGGTGTATTTATCGGCCGGGGCCTACATGTACCATGGGTACAAATACTATCCGCTAATAATGACTGATATTATTCTCTCATGAACGGGGGTGTCTTCATGCACAATGTCAGACGGGCCCGCGGCCGGCAAAGAATAAATGAACACATAATATACTTTGTCTTAAACCATCATTACGTCAATACAAGGGAATAAATTATGTGAAATAATACATGAAACATGTTCATAAAATAGCAAAAGACAGCAGTGCTTACCTGGAATAGTGTGAAAACAAATTTACGAAACACATGTAAATGTATGACTGCTCTGGCTGGCGTCTCACGGCGGAATGCGCCTCGATCTCGTAGATCACGTCCGAAATTCAAATCCGAACGAGATTCTACGAGACGTTGCAAAACAGTGCAAATATATTATGTGCTAAAATAAATATAGTATATATTAATAATGTAAATAGGAAATACGGAAGCTATATGTCTATATTGGATATTATAGGGTACGTTTGGAGAGTGTTTTTAGGTTTGGAGAGGTAAGTATCGCGTGGTCTAAACAATAAAACAACTCCGGTTACATTTACGGTGTGAGATTAAATCACGATACGGAAGGCGATATGCTTCTCCATACTGAAAATGTGCTTACAGTATTGTTTCGTATTGTATGTCAAATTGTACTCGGAGGACATACTTTATTTGGCTGAAGATCACGCGACTTCCTCGTTTACTAAACTGAATTGGGAAATCCCCGCCACTCGCGTCTGTGCAGTCTGATTTGATGTATGGTAAGGAGCTACCATGCTCGCCATTATGACCTACGCTGTTCGCCACTCATTTAACTGACCGCTCGGACAATACCGGTATAAATGATAAGACTATAGTAAGCTGCTGGAGGTCAGTCGATGAGTTCAACAATATGTAAACCAGGTGTATTATCAAAAGCCTCGTTTTCGTGCATAATAAATACCTGATGGAGGGCACGTTATTATTTACAAAGAAATATTTATAAATATATTTTTGGAAGATAAAAAATCACACATCTTCTTAGGCAAAAAATGCCATGGTACGTAACTCACTGTGGAGAGGAAGTGTGTATTCGTGCCCGGCTAGCTCAGTCGGTTAGAGTGATGATACGGTAAACCCTGTGACAAAAACACAACAAAAATCTTGTTTTTTGTAAATATCTCTTTGTAAGATTAACCAGCTTGCCGCGGCCCGCATGTCGAGCCCGCAGAGGCATTTGATGGTCTCAGAGTGTATTTATTGACACAGGGGCACAGGGGCCGCATGAGTGGACACATAATGAATATATGGATGATTAGTAATAAGCATATGAAGTTTCAAGTCAATGTTACTTAGGACTGCAGAGATATAAGGTATTTAAAAACTTTAACGCAGATTTTGGAACGCAAACTTCAAAGTCATTAGACCTTGACCTTGGGCACAGGGGCCGCATGAGTGGGATACAGCATGACTATATTGATGATGACTAATACGTATATAAAGTTTCAAGTCAATGTGACTTAGCGACTTAGGACTGCAGAGATATAAGGTATTTAAAAACTTTAAAGCAGATTTCGGAATTCAAACTTCTAAGTCATTTGACCTTGACCTTGGGCACAGGGGCCGCATGAGTGGGATTAAGTATGAATATATGGATCATGACTAATAAGTATATGAAGTTTCTAGTCAATGTGACTTAGGACATCAGAGATATAAGGTATTTAAAAACTTTAACGCAGATTTCGGAATGCAAAATTCTAAGTCATTTGACCTTGACCTTGGGCACAGGGGCTGCATGAATGGGATACATCATGAATATGTGGATCATGAATAATAATCATTTGAAGTTTCAAGTCAATGTGACTTAGGACTGCAGAGATATAAGGTATTTAAAAACTTTAACGCAGATTTCGGACGGACGCACGCACGGACGCACGGACGTCATTGTGATCACTATGTATCGTTTTCCGCAAGCGGGCTCGACAAAAATCACACATCTTCTTAGGTGAACGAGGATGGCCGCGGCCCGCATGTCGAGCCCGCCGAGGCATTTGATGATCTCAGAGTGTATTTATTTGAATGCCCAATAAGCATACAAAGTTTCAAGGAAATCTGACTTACGGTTACAGAGATAGTAGGTATGTGAAAACTTTAACGCAAGTTTTGACAGAAACTTTAACGCAAACTTCTAAGTCATTTGAACTTTACATAGGGGCACAGGGGCCACATGAGTGAATATATGGATGATGACTAATAAGCATATGAAGTGTCAAGTCAATGTGACTTAGGACTGCAGAGATATAAGGTATTTAACAACATTACCGCAGATTTTGGAACGCAAACCTCTAAGTCATTTGACCTTGACCTTGGGCACAGGGGCGACATGAGTGGGATACAGCATGAATATATGGATGATGACTAATAAGTATATGAAGTTTCAAGTCAATGCGACATACGACTGTAGCGATATAAGTTATTTAATAACTTTAACGCAGATTTCGGACGGACGGACGGACGGACGGACGGACGTCATTGTGATCACTATGTCTCGCTTTCCGCAAGCGGGCTCGACAAAAACACTTCTCTAATTTATCTAGAGCGCTGTACTGTCTGTTCATGATTGCACAGTACACAAACAAGTCGTGGATAATAGAACAGCCATATACCTGGTTACAGCGGAACCTCACTAAACTGGACACCAATACATTTGTACTTTCATAGGTTTCTTTGCAATTTATCTCTAATATGCTGTTCCTGATTGAAAAGTATAAAACCTTAAACGGACTGATCATATAATATATATTATGTGGCTGTGACTGGAGAAATTGGGTCCACCAACAGTACATACACTACATTCGGGCCATGTAAAGGGAGGTGGGCGTACTGGGCGTCGGTGAATGGGTGTCTCGGGTCGCCAATAATGGCCCTCATGCAGTCGCGAATTCACTCATTCTTGGCAGTCGGCTGAGGTTGGATTAATTGATTGTCGTTGGCTGAGAAGAAAACATTTCTGACCACTGCGATCAGATCAGGGTCTAAACTGTTCACCAGACAGTAGTTTTCTGACACGAACATATTGTTTATTGGTGCTTAACGGCATATCAACAGTGAAGGTCAACGGATTCGACCCCGCATTTAACCTGCTGCATTGTGGTGAAAATCCCAAAATTAGAACATAATATTTACATCGAGATAAATATATATTCAGCCCTGAAATTAGAATAACCTGACCTGGTGCCCGGTCCATACCACACAGTCACTTGGCCCCTTCCCCAAAAAGTAATTACTAATAAATAAGGGGTATACACAGATTCAACTAGAGGATTGTTTTTTCAGACAAAAACAATACTCCCCCAATACCACCACTGCATGTTATCAGGACTTGCAAAAGTAGAAGTTAAGGCAGCAACAGCATATATGTAGCTACCTTGTATTTTCTGCATACTTTTGAAGATACGCGCGACACAAGTTGAATATCCCCACTTTTCACTAAGTCAAGGGCCATAACTCCGTGAATACTGGATGAATCCGCATCTAAAACCCCAGGTGCGCAACTTCACATGATGACCAGTATTCCTGTAAAGTTTTGCGACTCTAACTGAAATACTTTTGGAGATACGCGCGACACAAGTTGAAAGTCCTCACTTTTCACTAAGTCAAGGGCCATAACTCCGTGAAGACTGGATGAATCCGCATCTAAAACCCCAGGTGCGCAACTTCACACGATGACCAGTATTCCTGTGAAGTTTCACGATTCTAACTGAAATACTTTTGGAGATACTCGCGACACAAGTTGAAAATCCCCAATTTTCGCTAAGTCAAGGGCCATAACTCCGTAAATACAGGATGAATCCGCATCTAAAACCCCAGGTGCGCAAATTCAAACGATGACCAGTATTCCTGTAAAGTTTCGCGACTCTAACTGAAATACTTTTGGAGATACGCGCGACACAAGTTGAAAATACCCACTTTTCACTAAGTCAAGGGCCACAACTCCGTGAATATTGGATGAATCCGCATCTAAAACCCCAGGTGCGCAACTTCACACGATGATCAGTATTCCTGTAAAGTTTCACGACTCTAACTGAAATACTTTTGGAGATACGAGCGACACAATTTGAAAATCCCCAATTTTCGCTAAGTCAAGGGCCATAACTCCATAAATACAAGATGAATCCGCATCTAAAACCCCAGGTGCGCAACTTCACACGATGACAAGTATTCCTGTAAAGCTTCACGACTGTAACTCAAAAAGATTTGGAGATATGCACGACACAAATTTTGTGACGGACAGACGGACGGACGGACGGACGGACAACCAAGCCAAAACCAATTTGTCTCCCCATTCATGGGGGAGACATAACTCTCAAATACAAGAAAGCCAAAGACCAAATGCCTCTGGTCGGGATTCCGGTAAGTATGAATCCTGATCATTAAATTACCTATGATGCTCCCAAACAACCACAACTGACACACACGGAATTGATTGATGTATTCAATGGCAAAAACAATATCAGTGGAATGGAAATACTATGAAAGACCGTTTTTATGCCTATGGTGGGATTTGATTTATTGGTGTTTAACGGCATATCTGTGTCACAGCCAAGGTCAAAAGCTATCGGGCCTCGGTTTCAAGTCTCATCCAAATACGGGTGGGATGGAATGACTCTATTTCAAGCATATGACGGGGATTGGAAAACTGGAAAATCGCTGACCAGTATCCGTGAATTTAGAGATACTACTGTAATCTTTATTTTTATTTCAAAGACGATTGGATAAGAATCTACTACCGTAACAAACCTAAATATTCGTACACCATTTGTTTAGGGAAACAAACTACTTTAAATAGGGAGTTTCCCAACCAAAACAAACTGCACCCAAATATGAGACACGCCATGTGATTTTGTTTCATGAAATATCTTTACAGAAACTGTGATAATTCTGTAAACGACGTCGAAAGATAGCAAAATTGTCATAGCAAATGAATTAATTCCGCATTTGCTATAGAAATTTCATCATCTTTCAACGTCATTTACGGAAAATATCGTAAATTGTGTAAATATTATGAGATATGGCACATTTTCTAATGTACAAAATCACACAGCGTGTCTCATATGTACATTGTCATGTGATACACAATACTAACCCTAACTACTGGGACAATATTTGTAGAATAAATCGTGTCTGAATATTTATGGTTATTATGGTAATATTTTCCCTCGCCGTAACAAGGACCATATTGTACTTCATAGATAGGTATTGACCAGCATCAGTGAAGTAACAAGGACCATATTGTACTTCATATATAGGTATTTACCAACATCAATGAAGTAACAAGGACCATATTGTACTTCATAGATAGGTATTGACCAGCATCAGTGAAGTAACAAGGACCATATTGTACTTCATAGATAGATATTAACCAGCATCAGTGAAGTAACAAGGACCATATTGTACTTCATAGATAGGTATTGACCAGCATCAGTGAATAAGTAACAAGGACCATATTGTACTTCATAGATAGGTATTGACCAGCAGCAGTGAAGTAACAAGGACCATATTGTACTTCATATATAGGTATTGACCAGCATCAGTGAAGTAACAAGGACCATATTGTACTTCATAGATAGATATTGACCAGCATCAGTGAAGTAACAAGGACCATATTGTACTTCATAGATAGGTATTGAGACAGCATCAGTGAAGTAACAAGGACCATATTGTACTTCATAGATAGGTATTGACCAGCATCAGTGAAGTAACAAGGACCATATTGTACTTCATAGATAGGTATTGACCAGCATCAGTGAAGTAACAAGGACCATATTGTACTTCATATATAGGTATTTACCAACATCAGTGAAGTAACAAGGACCATATTGTACTTCATAGATAGGTATTGACCAGCATCAGTGAAGTAACAAGGACCATATTGTACTTCATAGATAGATATTAACCAGCATCAGTGAAGTAACAAGGACCATATTGTACTTCATAGATAGGTATTGACCAGCATCAGTGAAGTAACAAGGACCATATTGTACTTCATAGATAGGTATTGACCAGCATCAGTGAAGTAACAAGGACCATATTGTACTTCATATATAGGTATTGACCAGCATCAGTGAAGTAACAAGGACCATATTGTACTTCATAGATAGATATTGACCAGCATCAGTGAAGTAACAAGGACCATATTGTACTTCATAGATAGGTATTGACCAGCATCAGTGAAGTAACAAGGACCATATTGTACTTCATAGATAGGTATTGACCAGCATCAGTGAAGTAACAAGGACCATATTGTACTTCATATATAGGTATTGACCAACATCAGTGAAGTAACAAGGACCATATTGTACTTCATAGATAGGTATTGACCAGCATCAGTGAAGTAACAAGGACCATATTGTACTTCATAGATAAATATTGACCAGCATCAGTGAAGCGTTCATCCATCTCGATATGAGCACGGCTGGGCAGGATCTATGCAGATTCAACTATGTCTGCAAGGTCAGTGAAGGTCATATTCAAGG
The DNA here is from genome assembly GCA_029237695.1 of Conchocele bisecta. Taxonomy (NCBI): domain Eukaryota; kingdom Metazoa; phylum Mollusca; class Bivalvia; order Lucinida; family Thyasiridae; genus Conchocele; species Conchocele bisecta. The sequence goes on from CM055267.1 coordinate 133,843,451, forward strand.
TCACAGGGGTTTCCCAAAACAAATTGTATCAAAATATATTATTAATGTGATAAACCAGTATAACCATGCAAACACTAAACATGGACACTCTATGTTGTGGGAAACCAGATATTTATATGCGGTTCCTAGAATAATTTGTGTCCGAATATTGAGGGCTATTATGGTATACATCAGCTGTGACATTTGACCTTGACATTCGACCTTTGTTTGCAGCTGATACGGCTGGTGCTCCAAGACAAGCTACCATTCATGAGCGGGGCGGCCCAGAAATACCTCTTCAACATAATGGAGGAAATGGTCGGTCACTGAAGTACGGTCATAGAAAAATATATACCGTACAGAAAGTGTGATATTTTCTGTAAATGACGTCGAAAATTGACGAAATGCTCATAGTAAATGTGGAATCCTATTCTATTCCGCATTTGCTCTGAACATTTCGGCAACTTTCGATGTCATTTACAGAAAATACTGTAAATCTTTCATGCTATCGCACATATTACATATTAGGTACAAAATCACATGGCAATCTGATCAGGATCTGCACTGTTCGCAATTCCATAAATGAAACACTCGTTAAGCTTCTAACAATCAATATAGATCGCTATCAGGCTACAGGAGTGTTCTATTTGATCAGGAGCTACACTGGTCACAAATCCCATAAGCCCATTTCTCCAGTAAGTGCGGATGCACAGGCTGATCAGGATCTACACTGGTCGCCAAAACCGTAAGCCCAATTTCTCCAGTCAGTCATAAATGGGGCTTATGACGTTTCTGGTCAGTCTAGGTCCTGATCTTAAAGCACATTGCTGCAGTCTGTGGATAGATATACTATACATTTGTTACAGTCTGGTGACTGATCTATAGCACATTGCTGCAGGTCTGATATGGATATACTCACTTTGTTACTTGTCTAGGTGCTGATCTTATAGCACATTGCTGCAGCTGATATGGATAACACACTTTGTTACAGTATAGTGCTGTGGATCTTTGTTAGTAGCACATTGCTGCAGGCTGATATGGATATACACACTTTGTTACAGTCATAGGTGCTGAGTCTGATATGGCACATTGCGGTGCAGGCTGATATGATGATATACACACTTTGTTACAGTCTGGTGCTGATCTTATAGCACATGCTGCAGCTGATATGGTATTACACACTGATTATAGCACATTGCTGCAGGCATGATGATGGATATACACACTTTGTTACAGTCTAGGTGTGTCTTATAGCATTGCTTGCATATGCACATGTCGTTCTAGGTGCTATCTATGCAGCTGATATAGGATATGGATACACACTTTGTTACGTCTAGGTGTGATTTTATAGACATTGCTGCAGTCTGATATGGATATACACACTTTGTTAACAGTTCTAGGTGCTGATTATATAGCAATGCTGAGTTCTGCTATGGATATACACACTTTGTTACAGTCTGGTTTGTGTTTCTTAAGAACATTGCTGCAGTGTATGGATACACACTTTGTTACGTCTAGGTGCTGTTATAGACATTGCTGCAGTCTGATATGGATACACACTTTGTTACAGTCTAGTGCTGATCTTGTAGCAGCATTGCTGCAGGGTGATATGGATATACACACTTTGTTACTATGTGTTCTTATAGCATTGCTGCAGTGATATGGATATACCACTTTTGTTACAGTCTAGGTGCTGATCTAGAGTCATGGTTGTTTGCGCTGTTGAATACACTTTGTGCAGGTCTGTGCTAGTCTATAAACACATTGCTGCAGTGCATTGGTATACACACTTTGTTACTGTCTAGTGCTGGATTCTGTATAGACATTGCTGCGGCTGATATGGATAACACTTTGTTCAGTCTAGGTGCTGATCTTTATAGCACATTGCTGCAGCTGATATGGATATACTTTGTTGCAGTCTGGTGCTGATCTTATAGACATTGATGCAGTGTAGGTATACACATTTGTTGCAGTGGTGCTGATCTTATAGCACTTGCTGCAGTCTGATGGATAACACTTTGTTGCAGTCTAGGTGTGATCTTATAGCACATTGCTGCAGTCTGGATATGGATATACACACTTTGTTACAGTCTAGGTGCTGATCTTATAGCACATTGCTGCAGCTGATATGGATATACACATTTGTTACAGTCTAGGTGCTGATCTTATAGCACATTGCTGCAGTCTGATATGGATTATACACTTTGTTCAGTCTAGTGCTGATCTTAGCACATTTGCTGCAGTCTGATATGGATATACACCACTTTGTTCGTTAGGTGCTATTTATAGCACATTGCTGCAGTGAATGGATATACACACTTTGTTGCTGTCTAGGTGCTGTCTATAGCACATTGCTGCAGTCTGATATGGATATACACTTTGTTCAGTCTAGGGGTGCTGATCTTATAGCAATTGTGAGCATATTTGGATATACACACTTTGTTAGTTAGGTGCTGATCTTTGTTAGCACATTGCTGCAGGCTGATATGGATATACACTTTGTTACAGTAGGTGTGATCTTATAGCACATTGCTGCAGGCTGATATGGATATACACACTTTGTTACAGGTAGGTGGTCTTATAGCACATTTGCTGCAGCTGTATGGATATACACTTTGTTACGTAGGTGCTGATTCTTAGCATATTGCTGCATCTGATATGGATCACTTGTTACAGTTCGGTGCTGATCTTATGCACTTTGCTGCCGGTGATATGGGTATACACACTTTGTTACGTAGGTGCTGATCTTAGCCATTGCTGCGGCTGATGGATATAAACAGTTAGAAGCGGAAGAGGTGATCTGGGGCCACACTGGTCGCAAAACTTATAAACCCCATTTCTCCAGTCACAAATAATTACTGTCTTGTGACAGTTTTGTTTTACACCTTTCTAAAAATTGAAACCACTATTTCTTTTCCAAGGTTATTAATTTTAAGCATAATTTAATAATGTGCCTTCTTTTTATTTCATGAAATTCGATCAAATAATGACTTTACTACAAAAAGAAATTGTTGACAGATTTCATTGCATCGTTTATCGTATTAAATATCACATTAAATAAAGATGCTCTATATATGTATACGTTGGCTTGTTACAAAATGAATATTGTATCACAAATGTGGTGTACAGACATCATAATTTATGAGACACGTCATGTGCTCTTGTACCCAAGAAGATGTGCGATGTTTGATGAAAAATATTTACAGAAACTGTGATATTTTCTGCAAGTAACTTCGAAAATCAACGTGATTTTCATAGCAAAAACAGAATAGAATTCCACATATGGTATGTAAATTTCATCCACTTTCGACTTAATTTACAGAAAATCTCGTTACTTTCGTAAATATTTTTCATGAGATATCTTCTTAGGTACAAAATCACAGGACTGTCTCATATGGATATGTTGGTTTATCACAAAGTGAATATTTTTGTCACGACAATGCGTCTGTTCTCCTTGATCTCCAGTAACCAAATCACAGACGAACATTGCGGCGATGAAGATCCTTGTGAACTTTACCATTGGCTGCCTCCATGAGCACCACTGGACACGCATCGGAAACACAGGCTGATCAGAATCTACACTTGTCGCAAAACTCATAAGCCTCATTTCTCCAGTCACAGCCATGTATGAATCTAGTTTTGACACACAGAGATAGATAGAGATACACACTAGAATATGTTGTTGTCTTAATGAGGAAGATAGAGATACACACTAGAATATATTGTTGTCTTAAAGAGGTAGATATAGATTCACATTAGAATATGTTGTTGTCTTAATGAGGTAGAACACTAGAATATGTTGTTGTCTTAATAAGGTAGATAGAGATACACACTAGAATATGTTGTCGTCTTAATGAGGTAGCTGGAGATACACCATAGAATATGTCATCTTAATGAGGTCGATAGTGACACATAGATGCTGTCGTCTGAATTAGGTGATAATGATACACACTATAATATGCTGTCGTCTTAATGAGGTAGATATGATACACACTAGAATATGCTGTCGTCTGAATGAGGTAGATAGTGATACATACTAGAATATGTTATCATCTTAATGAGGCAGATAGTGATACACACTAGAATATGTTGTCGTCTTAATGAGGTAGATAGAGATACACCCTAGAATATGTAGAATACCTTGTCGTCATTAATCGTTAATAGTAATCAGTAGTTACCCTACTAACTCTAATATTCAGACAGAATTTCTTCTATAAATAATAGTTATTAATAAATTAAATGTACTTGCACACGTGGTAACATGAACTTCCGGCCAGGTATGACCTTTGGTACTATATATAACGCTGTACGCGAATATTAATTTAATAGATATTAGTGAAAGAAAAAATGCGATTCAGACGAAACAAAATCAAAATGTGGTGCTTTCATTGGTGGAGAAATTAGGGCAAACAGTAAGTATGCTGCAAACGCATGTGTATAGGAAAACAAAAGTAAGCAAGAACTGGTATCGTTAAAGGAAGCTAAACCCCTCGCTGGCAGCCTTAATAACTAGATGGTCGGTAAATCCGACAAATGCACCCCGATGATGCCTGGAGTGAAATTCAAAGTCCTTGACCCTGGGTATTGGTGTAGTAATTGAACATAACTTTAACGTAAGCTTTAAGAAACAAAATTCTAAGTCATTTGACCTTGACCCTGTGCTCCTGGGCAGCGTGGGCAGGGTAAACAATGAAAATATACATGGTAATCAATGTGTATGCAAAGTTTCAAGATGATATTCCAAGCAGTCACAGAGATATAGCAATTTTAAAAAATTTAACGTAAAACTTTAACAAAAAGTTATTTGACTTGACATTGGGCTCCTGGACAGCATGCGTACGGTATACAATGAAACTATAGATGGTGATCCGTCAATGTGTACATGAAGTTTGAAGTTGATATCTCAAGCAGTCACAGAGATAATGCAATTTGAAAAACTTATGTAAAACTCGTACAAAGCGGTAACTATATGCTCCGCTGAAAATAAAAGTACTCAGTGACCTTGACCTTGGGCGGTTGGACGTGGGTCATATGCAAAACAAAGCAGCATCCATAGACACACATTGTGGCTAGATATTATCAAAATCGGTGAAGCGGTTGATGAGTTATTGAAAAATGAAAGACGTTACTAACGTACGTACGTACGTACATGGACTAACACTATATCCCCTCTTGAGAAGGTTGCAACGCCGTAACCCCCCTCCAGATCCGCCCCTGGACAGCATGGCGATTACATTCTCAAGACTTGCACAGAAACAAGGAAATACTTTTAACTACCATACCTGAATGCTAGATAATTAAGTCATTGATAGATTCATAAAACAAGTTCCTTTTTATCCATTTACAAGTTATTACAAAGAACACCAATAGCATTTATAAAACTGCTAGGAGGATCTGACCAAACTACATGGATGCCAACTTTAGACGTCATTTACAGAAAATATTGCAGATTTTTAATCAATGTCAGAGATAAGCTGTGTTGTGATAAGGGAGGTAATTCGGGCTAGATCCGGGCTTGTGTATTCTCTGTCACTGTAGACTGGTAGAGTTAGTCATCTTTGATCACACATTTTTTGTTTAACATTTGTAAATATTTTTATTTTGTAGCTTTTTACTGCGTTTCAGGCCTCATTACATTCTACATTTTCCCCTCATCCAGATCGGAGTTCAACTAATCCAACGATATATACTTCAATATATGTTGAAGTTGCATTGTCCCTTCAAATTAAAATTGAAAGTGAACGGGTTTAAGTTTTAACATCCCAATAACAGCTAAGCTCCGAGATGGTTTGTTGGTTTGTTTGTTTGCTGGTGTTTAACGGCCTATCAACAGCTAAGGTCATGTAAGGCGAACAGGGTCGGTCCCATATTTAACCTGCTGCAGTGGGGGGGGGGGGGGGGGGGGGGGGGAAATCCCAAAATCAGAACAAAATATTTACATCGAGAACAAATATATTCAGCCCCGAAATTAGAATAACCTGACCTGGTGCCAGGTCCATGTGGTTACCACACCAAATTCACTTGGCCCTTTCGCTAAAAGTAATAGGATTAGGAATACTCATATTACTCATACAAAGGGTACAACCAGATTTAACCCTCACATACAAGAATGCCAAAGACGTACCTGAGGGCCAGACCAGGTCGCAGTTCGGGATTCCGGTAAGGATGATCCCGGTTTTAAAATCTCACCATGAAACACCATGAACTTATGTTTTCACTGAGTCTCCATGTATCAAGTCTCACAATGTGTACACACGGTAAATAATAACAGCCTCCAATCCATGCTGATTTTCCAAAATCTTCCATCTCACTGCCCAGTGGTGTTTCCCCTGTTGTGTCATTCGTGAACATTGGAAGTTATTTTCCATTGACAATCTGCGACTTGCCATGACAACAATGGCGACAACATTCGCTACGATAGCACAGGCAAGTTGAGCTCACATTTAACATGTTCACCCCTAAAATAAAATATCGACTATTCCATTAATGAGGTACGGGGGATTTTTTAAATACCTGAAATTACTGGCAAACACTACAGACCACGATGACACGGGAATTTCAGTTTTAGGTGGCTGTTATTTCATGTATGTATGTTACAAAATCTAACTCACTTTAGAGGGATCAGAAAACATTGTTGGATAGATATTTTAAGTTTTATTTTATATTGTGTTGGTAAAATAAATAATGTTTATGACAATATCTATGGTTTGCTTACTCTATCAATCCAAGACAATGTATAACTTATTTATTTAATGGTGTTTAACGGACTGTCAACAGCTAAGGTCATCTTAGGCCGTGTGAACAGGTTCAAATCAAATATTTCACCTGTTGTGATGGGGACAGAAGAATTTAAATCGTTCGAAAGAAGAGTACTACGCTGCAATTCCTGGATGTGGGTCATCAGTATTTGTGTAGGAACTGATTGGTTGGTTTGGGGTCTACATCAATTAAGCAATACGGCCATATACAGTTGGACTCTGTGTGTAAGCCAGATTGATCTTTTACATTTCATTTAATGGTGTCCCACGGCCTGTCAACAGCTAAGGTCATTTTAAGGCTTTTACAAATTTCAGTAAAAACTGGAAATGTTTGAATCTGGTTTCATTATTTTATTCAGAGAATGAAATTTGTCATGATTTCCGTATGATTAAAATCTACTCGCCAATGCGAAATTGTTACACTAGACATTATTTGTTACAGAGAGGTGCTGTTGTAGGGAGGTGGCCGTTAGAGAGGTGTTGTTGTAGGGAAGTGTTGTTGTAGGGAGGTGTTGTTGTAGGGAGGTGGCCGTTAGAGAGGTGTTGTTGTAGGGAGGAGGCCGTTAGAGAGGTGTTGTTGTAGGGAGGTGTTGTTGTAGGGAGGTGGTCGTTAGAGAGGTGTTGTTGTAGGGAGGTGGCCATTAGAGAGGTGTTGTTGTAGGGAGGTGTCTTGTAGGGAGGTGGCCGTTAGAGAGGTGTTGTTGTAGGGAGGTGGCCGTTAGAGAGGTGTTGTTGTAGGGAGGTGTTGTTGTAGGGAGGTGGCCGTTAGAGAGGTGTTGTTGTAGGGAGGTGGCCGTTAGAGAGGTGTTGTTGTAGGGAGGTGTTGTTGTAGGGAGGTGGCCGGGAGAGAGGTGTTGTTGTAGGGAGGTGTTGTTGTAGGGAGGTGGCCGTTAGAGAGGATGTTGTTGTAGGGAGGTGGCCAGAGAGGTGTTGTTGTAGGGAGGTGTTGTTGTAGGGAGGTGGCCGTTAGAGAGGTGTTGTTGTAGGGAGGTGGCCGTTAGAGAGGTGTTGTTGTAGGGAGGTGTTGTTGTAGGGAGGTGGCCGTTAGAGAGGTGTTGTTGTAGGGAGGTGGCCGTTAGAGAGGTGTTGTTGTAGGGAGGTGTTGTTGTAGGGAGGTGGCCGTTAGAGAGGTGTTGTTGTAGGGAGGTGGCCGTTAGAGAGGTGTTGTTGTAGGGAGGTGTTGTTGTAGGGAGGTGGCCGTTAGAGAGGTGCTGTTGTAGGGAGGTGGCCGTTAGAGAGGTGTTGTTGTAGGGAGGTGGCCGTTAGAGAGGTGTTCTTGTAGGGAGGTGTTGTTGTAGGGAGGTGGCCGTTAGAGAGGTGCTGTTGTAGGGAGGTGGCCGTTAGAGAGGTGTTGTTGTAGGGAGGTGGCCGTTCGGGGAGATTGACTGTATTTGTATATCATTATTGTCACTTGCAGGCGTTTATAACAAATCAAAACACTTCCTGATTATTGAATATTGGCATTTATATATTATTTGTCAGAAAATGAATATCTTCACAATCCAGACCTTACAATCACTACACTGGGTAACATTGGTGGTATGATGAAACAGTACAACCATACCGACCTTAAATATTGGGACACCCTTGAGGGGAAACCATATATGAATTTATCAGTGGTTCCCAGAATAAATTGTGTCCGAATGTTTAGAGTAAAAAGAGACTTGAGTGGTAACATCGTATTCTTTTGGTGAGGAATAAACATAATATTATTTTCCAGAGAAAACATGTGTGTCTTCAGCATGGTGTCATATTGTCCGTCTGAATCTGTATTCACCAGAGGCGCATATCCACAGAATGATGTCTTTATATTATATTCAGTGCTATAAGTGTATTAATACGTGTATAACATTGTAGAAATATGGCGCGAAACAGCACAACGTCATGGCATTACAAATATTGCATGATGTCATCCCCTTTTCTAAGTTAGGTCACAATGGCCATGTTTCGGATGGAATTTCCAAATATTTGTTTTATTTTTTTACCCTTCAAGCTGACCAAACAAAACACGTGAAATTTATCTGCGGTATGACAATGTTTCATACAAAATACAGTCTACAATACAGAGAACAATTACCTTTTCTCAAACTGAAATTGTAACGTTTCCCACAGTCATGTTTGGTTCGTCTCATCACTGCCGCGAGATCTGAAAACATTGATTGATTGATTGGTTGACTGCTTGAATGATTGATTGATTGATTGAGTAACCTCGACAGTTGCAGGTGTCAGATTTTCAAATACATATTCCAAGAATATATATTGGTTGAGTTTTAGCCCATTGCATTCGGAATACACCTTTACGGGTAGAATAGTTGTTTTTTTAATATTTTAATTTTATTTTTGTTATTTCTCAATGAAAGTATATGTTGTGACCATTTATTGTTACCGTCTCGACGAGTTGGTGGTCGTGACATATACTTCTGAGCACATAGAAGGAGAATATAGGAACTCTAGCAAACTACTTCACTGGATACACGGACACACTTTAGGTGCACAGAAGTCATTTCACAGAAAGTTAAAATCCCATAGACGTACATGTATTTCCATCTTTACTCCCAAACATGTAGCTCAGTACATACTTTACCAATTTGAATGAAATAAACAGTGTGACAGAAACTAGATTTTCCCAGAAAAACAGCTGCAGACAATATTCGGTTCACACTATTTATAGATGGAGGAAAACTAAAAAAAATCATTAAACCGCTTCTCACATGAGAAGATCAACAGCAGCTCTGCACCAGGTCAAGTAATTTACTGACTGAATGATTAACAGAGCAGACCCAGACCAGACTGTAGATCTACACAGGCGGATGTGGGATTACACTGCTCGCGTACTTCATACTTCACAGACCACTATTTTGTCTTTTCCTCATTCAATATCGAAGTGTAGGCCGTGATCAAACTGAGCGGATGCGCATGCTGATCTGGGACTACACTGGTTGCGTACTCGATAGACCACTGTGTTGGCAATATACATCAGGAAAGTTTTCCCTAACTCGATATTGAACAGTGTAGGCCCTGATCAGATTGTGCAGACTGATCTGGAGCTACACTGGTCGAATAATCAATATGTCCATTTTTGCTGTGGGAATTCACCAAGTTAACCCTCACTGCGCTGGAGACGGAAATTGTCGTCTGCTGTTTTTCATTTTTGTTTTGCCTTAATTCTTAAAAAAAAAAAACAGGTTTGGCAGCGCATGAGAATAGTATCCAGTTGAGACGATTCTCATGCACTGTCAAAACAGGGTTTTGTCGAGAAATATTGAAAATAAAACATTTCCGACAGACGACACAATTTAATTCAGCGTAGTAAGGGTTAAACTTACCTTCTTGCATCAGCCAACGCCTGATCTAAAACCTTTTTCGTATTTTTGAGAAGTTTTCTGTGGCTATCCACCATTTTCCTGTGGCTTCTGGGCTGTAAATGTTCTGAAAACAACAGCAATTTCATGTGTTAGTACAATATAAGGTTCCACCATGTCCAGCCGTAGGTAAACGTTTGTGCCGTGGCACGAGGGTACTGTTTGAACCCCAAGGTCGTAGACCGCGTGTTCAAACAGTTCCCGACATGCACATGGGTGGTCGATTAACGTTATATCGTTACTTATTTCGTTTCCTTGGAAAAATATCATGCAATTTGAGCATTTTTGCACTACTTTCGGTACTTTGATAATCTGCTCCATTTAAACAGCTGATTTACGTGTACATATTCCATGGCTGCAGTACACATCGCGTACATGCAGTCGTGAACTGGTCTGGTGACGTAATGAGACGCATATATTACGTAGGTGTTGGCTTAGCCCCGAAATGAGCATTGTCTACAGCCATGGTCAAAACAGCATACGTTGTACGTTTGAACACGCCTGTGAGCGGTGTCAAACAACGGCAGTCATGTAACAATTACTAATTGATTTGTTGTTTGATTGATTGATTGATGATTGATCAAATGGATGGATGCATGAATGTATGGATGGATGACGTTTTATGTCCATTAAACAAGGTCATATACCCAAAGAAAACACACCTGTATGGGGATATTCCTTAAATTCGGCATTGGAATTAGACAAGAATTCCGCCACGGAAGCGGTATCGCGCCTGCCGAGGCATTTGACCGTGTTGTGAAAAAACAATAACTTTAACACATTTGCCTTACAAAAAAACCGGACGACGCGGACGACGACGACGACGCGGACGACGACCGCGGATGACGACCGCGGACGACGGAAAAGCGCCGACTATAGTCGCACCTCTGCTAAAGCAGGCGCGAGAAAAACCGTTCCAGTACTGAAACCAAAATACATCTATTCTGATATGGTGCCAGGAACCCTTATCACACCTGGTCACATGACCACAGGTGGTAATCCCTGTGAATAGAGTATATTCAATTCAGTACAATAAATTATTTTATCTTGTATTTAATCTGTTTTAAAGTATATTTTACACTCGTTATATGTATCTGTAACTGGAGAAATGGCTTATGGGTTATGTGACCAGTGTAGATCCAGATCAGCTTGTGCATCCGCACAGTTTGATCAGGATCTGTACTGTTCACCATTCCATCAATGAAATACCCGTCATTTTTCTAACACGCAATATAGATCATTATCAGGCTACACGAGTGTGCTATTTTATCAGGAGCTACATTGGTCACAAATCCCATAAGCCCCATTTCACCAGACACAGCCACATATGAGACCCGCCGTGTGATTTTGTACCCGAGAACATGTGCAATTTTTCATGATATAAATTTACAGAAACTGAGATATTTTCTGTAAATTACATCTAATGATGTCGTAATTTTCATAGCAAATTCAGCAGTTGCTTTGAAAATTTCGTCAAATTGTGGTAAAATATCGTATTTTTTAAAACAATTTTCATGAGATATCGCACATGTTCTTAGGTACAAAATCACATGGCGTGTCTCATTTTTGGAAGCCACAGCAGAAATGGTCTCGTACTCACGTTTCCAAATGCTCTCCAGCACGAATGTTTGACCGCATATTGTACACTCTGTCCATCCGTTCCCCTTCATACGACACTGGCTCCATGCTTGGTTTGCTTCCCTGCTCAAATAAGCCAAAGACTCATGGGTAAAGTAGGCTAAATTGGTGTTTTTTCTAACCCTTTCACCCCTACTTAATTAACTGGACTGGATTTTTATATGTAAATTACAGCATCGTAACAAAGTCATTTTCAGACTATTCAATTTATGAAAAGAGTGTGTTTTTGATCTCAACAAAAAATGTGGCCTATCGGCACAAGAATTCCCCCGGTGGCAGATTAGAGAAACTGTGGCAAAGTATATAACCGAAGTGATAAGTACATGTATTCACAAGCACATTTATGAAGGTCAAAAGGTCAAGGTCATATTAAGGGCAGTGTTGAAGTGTGGCATTTGTCCACAAGTATGATGTATTGACATATTAAAGTACATGTAATCCATCAAGGGATATAGGAGTTATGACAGAAATGAGAAACACAGACGAACTTATTAATGTATGAAAAAGTTCAAAGTTGTCAAGGTCAAAGGTCATGGTTATATTATTGACAGATGGCTGCGGCCCGCATGTCGAGCCCGCCGACGCATTTGATGGTCTCAGAGTGTATTTATTTGAAGCTTGAATTAAGGGCTGTGGAAATATAAGGTATGTAAAAGCTTAGAATGAAAATATGGAAGATAATAAAGAATTATTTTTTAAGTAAATCGGAGTATGTGTTCTGGAGATATAAGGTATGTAACAACTGTAACACAAATTTCAAAGTCATTTGACTTGACCTTGGGCATGTGGACCACATGAGCAGGCTATAGTATGAACATATGGACGATGAAAAGGAAGTATTGGACGTTTGAAGTAAATTGGAGTAAAAATTGTGGAGATGGACTGCGGAGATATAAGGTATATAAAACTTTAACGCAGATTTCGGACGGACTCACGCACGCACGGACACCCGGACGTCATTGTGATCACTATGTCTCGCTTTCCGCAAGTCGGCTCGACAAAAATGTGCACATAATATGTTCACATGCTGAAAAAAATGATCTTAAGATAAAATAAAATTATATTTCGAGTCCTACCCAGTGTAAAATTTGCATCAGGATCTAATTGTTGCTGAAATTAAGCACTTTTCTGTTACTGAAAAGTGACTAGCGTAGCGCCAGATCAGACCACGCATCCACGCAGTCTGACCTGGGTCTACGCACGCCGCATTTGCCGTATGGTCCCTTTTGTCAGCCGAGTGCCCATTGCATGTTGTACAAGCTAAGTAAGAGAACACATGTAGAGGGTCTTGGATCACATGGTTTCAGAACATATTGTGCTGATAACACACATCACAGATCATAATCCGACTACAGGGGAGAGCCAGCAGATCAGGCAGGAGTTAAACCCATTCTCCAGTAAGTCACAAATTGTAAGAAAAGATGGAGACAGTAGAAGGACAGTCAGAAGTTAGAGGTGAACAAATAAGACGAATCAAACAAACACAAAGCATACATACACATGACAACAGCTCAGTGCTATCATTATAATTACAACCCAACATCTACAACTTAACACTGGATCTACACGGTTGCAGACATTACGATAGCTGTCGTAATGAGCTGTCTCATCAGGATCTGCACCATTTGCAGATAGTTTCTTATTTATAAAAGCAATACCTTTTTTTCTGATAAATGGAATAGTGTGAAAACAAGAATTCCGCCACGGACGCGGTATCACGCCTGCCGAGGCATTTGACAATAACTTTAACGCATTTGCCTTACAAAACAAGAATTCCGCGGAATCAAATGTCTCGCCTTGTTCCGCCTTGTTCCGCCTTGACCTTGACCCTGGGGCCTTGACCTTGACCCTGGGGCCCCGAGAATAGTCCTATATGCATGTACATATCATAGTAAACATGGTAAAGGTGTGTATAAAGTTTGATGACTGTAGCTGATAAGGTATTGAAGTAATGACCGTAATTCGAAAACTTAACATTGAATGATGACGCCGCCGCCGACGACGACGACGCCGCCGACTACAAATACGGAAAAGCAAAACCTATGTCTCGCTTTCCGCTTTCGCGAGCGAGACAAAAACCGGACGACGCGGACGACGACGACGGAAAAAGCGCCGACTATAGTCGCGCCTCTGCTAAAGCAGGCGCGACAAAAAACAAGAGCAAGTGAACAGAGGCTCACGGATACACACGGTCGCTGCGTAGACAGATAAACAAAAACTTTAACGCACATCTTATGGACAGACTGAAAGCAAAAAATATATACTCCTCGACATACATCATATGACGGGGGTATAATAACAGGGAAGTGTCTTTAAATAGACACTTACTCAGAAGGGTCAAGTTTAGAGAGGTTCCACTGTGCCTTACTTATATTGTAGGACTTCCAGAGATTGACACACCCCGCTCATGGGAAAACGTCACTACCCTTTGTGGCATGTATGTAATGTAGAATGTTGGAACTGGAAACTCTGGTGAATGTCATCGTTTCACTGTGATCAACACTGATCAGGGCCTACACTGGTCACAAGATCAGTAAGCCCCTTGTGTATAATTGAACCATGTTCCCACAAACTGTGGTTTCTGTTGTTTCCATTTAATTGTGAAGTATATAAAACAACTTGAGTTCAAAGGTCGTCCGAGACAGACATCAACTTTTCACAGGATCCAATATAAATGTACTCCAAGCTTGAAATTTTCACAAATAAATCCATTCCCTTTATTCTCAGAACTTGTGTAAATGTTTTCGTTGACTTTTCTGAAGGTCAAACTACCAGGCTGTGTGATCACGTTGTATGTGATAATACAAGATAGACGCATTGCTTACTGTTTAATCTGCTGCCCGTGAGTGAGTCTCAGAGATTTCAAGGGTCCGTTCACTAAACTTCGTACAAGGGAAAAGGTATGTACAGTGAAACCTCTCTAAACCGGACACCACGGAAACACGTATTTTTCTTGGTCATTTATAATTTATGTTCATGATCGCATAGCACACACCTATGGCTCAGAATGATCAAATTCCTGATTTACAGTGAAACCCATCTAAGGCGGACACCCTGGGGCCTCCCAGAGTGTCCGGTTTAGAGAGGTTTCAATGTACTAGGATTTTAATCGTATATTGGCGTGGTTCACGAATACAAGGTAACTATCATAATAATAACATTATAAAGACATGGCATGCTAGTTTAGTCTAGCGCAGGCTGATCGTTGTCAAATAAATAAGCCTAAGCCTAAACACTGCATGTGTATTGACAATTGAAGGGGTCCGTGGAAGAAGGGGGTAGCCCCTTTATTACACGTACTCCATTGATTTGGTCAAGTAAAATAGAATACGTATCGGCTGTTGCCATAACAGAAGCTTGTGTCACGCTCCTTGAGTCTTGAGTCTTTTATCACTTCTACGAGTGCCTTGATATATTTCGGTATGTCAGCTACGTCATTCCCGAACGCACTAATCCCTGGAGTCACTTTACTGTAGAATATTTATTCGAGCATCGGAATCGAGCCTGGCCGAGTTTCCCAAGAATAAACTCGGAGTTTTGTTATGCTACTTCCGGCGTCCAGAATGACGCCATATTGTTTTTCAAACGGAACCGGAAAATTATGTGAAAATCCATGATATTTGAGACAGAAACGTTTTGGAAACAAACGTGTTGCCGGCTAAATGTCCAGTTTCGATTGAAATGTCCAGTTTCCATTGCCATCGATATTTCAGGATGTTACACAGTAACACATATAGGCAAAGTTTGCTCATCCTTTGATTCAAATATAAGTGCTTTGTAAATGTGATGTTGGAATATATGTATAGGTGAACACTGTATCATTACTGTATCTCATACAGCACATGGAGTGGCCAACTTGGCCATCTTTGTGTGTTCCAGCCATCAGCCATTTTCACCTCTTCTGGCAAAGAACGCAAAATGCAAAGTAGAACATATGGCATACTGTAGCTAATCATGCATAGACATGCCATGGTATGTTGCACCTATGTGCGCACAGCATTACATATGAACACATCCACTAAATATTTTCCAACATCAACTATCAGTGCAAATGTTATTCCAAATTCCAATTTTGCACTTACGAAATTCTTAGTTGTACGAAGCATAGTGAACTTGCCCCAGCAGTCTAACCAATACAACACACGTTCCGTATACATTCATTCGGATCAAGATTAAAGCCTTAAACCACATGGCGCCATGAGCCATACAAATGTAACATCATGTAGTTATGGATGACAAAGACAGCAGCAAATGAATTCTCAAATTAAGAATACTATTACAGTGGAACCCCTCTAAACCCCTCTAATTTAAATGGATACAAAGTGATTTATGTCATTACACTGTCTGTTCATAACAGAAAATGTCAACAAATGGCCATCGAGTGCTTAATTATAGTGGAACCTCTCTAAACCGGACACCCTGGGGACCTCCCAGGGTTTCCGGTTTAGAGAGATTCCACTGGGGACCTCCCAGGGTGTCTGGTTTAGAGAGTTTCCACTGTATTTAGAATTGTATTCGATGTAGCTTAAAACAAATGAGAATATCTTGCATTGGAATAGCATGCATAACACTTTTAAGAAAATGTTACCAGATTATAACAGAACAGAACATCGTCTTTATTACACAGCAAAATGTGCCACATATGCAATTCATATGATGTTATGCATTGCATGTGAAATTCATATGAAAAGAGCCGATACGAAATTATTATGATATTCATATGAATTTCATATGAAGATTTTTCATATATGCATTTCATATGAATAATTTGCATATGAATTTCTTATGAAAAATGCTCATAAAATTCATATGACATTTTCATATGAACTTCATATGTTACATATGCAATTCATATAAAAAGTTTTCATATGCATTCATATGAAAAGTTTTCATATGAAAAGTTTTCATATGAAATTCATGTTACATATGCAATTCATATGAAAAGTTTTCATATATATGCAACATATGTTACATATGCAATTTATATTGATGATATATGGTGCGAATTGACAATGATTCCAAAGTGGTGTCATAACCACCTAAAATTTTCGCTACAAATGTCCGAAAAAATACCTTAAATTCTGATGCGAAACTGTACCGGCGAGACAGCATTGCATGCACCATTTTCCAAGATGTCAAAATCAACCGGAGCTAACATTGAGTTTCGTACAATTATGCCATACTCTAAGAAATATACTTACTGTCTGTTCCACGTTTTGCTGCCGACGGACTTTTGGCTATTAAACACATTCAATCTTTTTTTTAGTTGTGGACCGATTTTCAAAATCTAACTTTTGTTTTATTATTTATATCATTTCCAAGCTATCTCACCAGTTTTCAGTCAATTTAAAAAAAAAAAATTGTTCTACCCTTGAAATCACCTCCTCCTCCTCCTCCTTTTTGTACCATGTTAAATTCCCATTGGAAAATTGTTTTTTCGCAACAAAATCAAAATTTGATGGAATGTCATCAAATAAAAAAAAAATTGGGAGGGTGACATTTTAAATATTTTTTAGATTTAATATGCTTAATAGCCAAAGGTTTGTCGGCAGCAAAATGTGGAACAGACAGTAGTCAAGCCTCACAAAGTCAAGAAATATCCATAAACCTATTGTTTTAGACAGATTGTTGTAACTTGTAGTGTCGGTACTGAAATATATTGAAATTTGGGAAACGAATATGTCGCATGCTGTTGCTTCATATTTTCAAGTTTTAAAACATGGTTTATCAGCACTTTAGAATCATTTCCATTGGATGCTGCAAAACCATGCTTTAATGTGGAAAATGGACATGAGCTGTATAAATGTTAAATGTGTGGCCAGTTCCCAATGAACGTACATGTAATACGTGATAAATACATGTATATAAATGATTTAATAAGAAACTAGCATTAGCCTCGTCTATTATGCTAGCATTTTAAGCCTCGCTCCATCGACGAGACGAAAGAGAGAGAGAGAGAGAGAGAGAGAGAGAGAGACCGACAGAGTGAGACGGCCGCTGTGGCCACCGCGTGTCTCTCTCTTGCGTCTGGAATTTCATCATATGAAACAATATGAGGAGAGTGAGGTGTTATTGATGAAACCCGATAAATAACACCCGTGTTAGAGCAATTCTTCTGCATATCCGACAGACATACATGCCAGGGCATTCCTAATGACAGTTTGCTGAACACGTAGACCCTGATCACCCCATGTATATCAATGCTACTCAGCATGTAGCCATCGTCAACTGTAGTCAATATCATCACACATATATCAATGTTGGCACACGAAAAACAATGTTACGATATAGCGAGGTTTAGTCAGTGTAGCCCCAGATCAACATGCACATCCACATCGTTACGGGTGTCCGTCTATCGTTCTGTCCATATGTTCGTCCTTCACGTTTAAGCGATATATATCGTTATCATGCTACAGGAGTGTGTTATTTGATCATGTCAGACGTCCTATTATGTGCCATTTGTACAGTCACGGGCACATTTGATTTTACCGCAAACATTCGAAATTACATACAGAGGGAATGGCATGCTGCAGTGTATGGAAGGGGATATCCGCCACTACATTGCATGCTGCTTCATGACAATGCAGTCGACCATTGTTACATGTCATCCTACACTGCGGCTATTCGTTACTGCCTAATGACAACTCCATCGTGCATTATTACATTTCAGATTGCATACCTCGATTGGCTATTTGACATTGTTACATGTCATCCTGCATATTGGCTATACTGTTACAATACTGCTTAATGACAACTCCATCTTGCATTATTACATTGCATATTGCATACCTCGATTGGCTATTTCACATTGTTACATGCCATATTCTTCCATGTGTCATTCTGCTTACTGCTTGCTGGGATGCGTATATGACTATATGGATTCCGCCGAATGACGCATGCAAGCACGCAGAATGGCCCATGTCAGAATATGAAATTGCCGAATGAGGGATGCCAGCATCGCAGTAAGCAGTAGGCCGAATGAAACTTGGCAAAATGTGCAACGCCCTCTGTTGTCATAATGGGAACGCTTCCATTATGACGCCAGGTGGCGCTCCAAAATAAGTACAGTAGACGTTGTTTCTTGTGGTCTTTTGTCACTGTGCCACCGCGGACGTACTGTATTTAAAGTGGTCGATCACCGCGGGCATAGCTTACCTGTCCCCCGCGATCACTGTTTCAGGCAGTGGGATCGCGGTGACAGCATCCTCGGTCACTGTGATGCACTGCCCCAACGATATCACGGTGATTTGCCGTGGTCGTTCACGGGGGATCACCGAGATTGCGTATCTACCTGTATAAATGCATGTACGCGAAGGTACAGTACTTTAGCAAAATAAAACATTTGTGTTTGTATGAGAAACGATGAATTAAGTGAGCGCGTGCGTGTGTATGTGTACGTGTGCATTCGCGCTTTGATGTTGCTAAAGTCGAACATAATGCTATATCACTATTCTATATGTACACGAGTTATGGTGTTAACTGCTTAGACACAATGCCATCAATGTTTGTCAAATTGCAGACCCGTAGCCAGGGGGGGGGGAGGGGGGGGGGGGGGGGGGGGGGGCGGAGCGGTCGGACGACCCCCCCACGACCAGCCTCGAGGTCCACTTTTTTGGCCTCGAGATCCACTTCTTTAGCCTCGAGGTCCACTTTTTTAGACCCCCCTAGATACCTCAGGCCCATTGGGCATTCGAAACGACCACCCACCCCACCCCCCCACCCCCCCACCTTCAAACAGGTCTGGCTGCGGGCCTGAAATGTATATATATTTTCTTAACTTGGTTGATTGATTGAATTGCGAATAAAGGTGATTTAATCCATTCTGGCCGCAAAGGAAATAATACCGTCTTTATCATTATTTAGCGGTTTACCTGTGACTATTTCGGGAGATTGAACACCATCGGTCTAATTATTATTATTTTTAACACGAACTATAATCAACAGGTATTCTTCATTAGTAAATGTACATGTAAATACGGACATAAGTATCCATTGTCAACAGATGAGTAAATGGAAAGTGTGATTATTACCTTAATAGAAGTAATTATAAATCGTATCGGTCCCCGTTATTCGTTAATTTAATGACCGGCCGTTTCGCCCTTCGACCAACTCGTCCCCATCAGTCACTCAAAAATAATACGATAGCCGACACAGGTTACGACAGGCCCGTATGCAGGGGGGTGGGGGTGGGGGGTTGCGACAGTGACCGCACAGTGACCGAGGATGCTGTCACCGCGATCCCACTGCCTGAAACAGTGATCGCGGGGTACAGGTAGGCTATGCCCGATGTGATCGACCACTTTAAATACATTATGCCCGCGGTGGCACAGTGACAAAATACCACAAGAAAAAACGTCTACTGTACTTATTTTGGAGCGCCACCTGGCGTCATAATGGAAGCTTTCCCATTATGACAACAGAGGGCGTTGCACATTTTGCCAAGTTTCATTCGGCCTACTGCTTACTGCGATGCTGGTATCCCTCATTCGGCAATTTCATATTCTGACATGGGCCATTCTGCGTGCTTGCATGCGTCATTCGGCGGAATCCATATAGTCATATACGCATCCCAGCAAGCAGTAAGCAGAATGACACATGGCGAAATATGGCATGTAACAATGTGAAATAGCCAATCGATGTATGCAATATGCAATGTAATAATGCAAGATGGAGTTGTCATTAAGCAGTATTGTATAGCCAAGATGCACGATGACATGTAACAATGTCAAATAGCCAATCGAGGTATGCAATATGAAATGTAATAATGCACGATGGAGTTGTCATTAAGCAGTAACGAGTAGCCGCAGTGCAGGATGACATGTAACAATGGTCGACTGCATTGTCATGAAGCAGCATGCAATGTAGTGGCGGATATCCCCTTCCATAGCCGTGGGCATATATATATATATATATATATATATATATATATATATATATATAGAGAGAGAGAGAGAGAGAGAGAGAGAGAGAGAGAGACGTTTCCCATTAGTTGGGTGTGTCAACCTTCGGATGTTCTACAGTAAACATCCGCGTATTGATGAAAATGGACGATTTTATGTATGATTACTGTCAGCCGTAACACGTTTCTGTGGCCGTACATGTCGATGGGTTTTTATCCCGTCAACACAGTGTGTATGTACAGTGAAACACGGTGCCGTGAAACATTTTCGATATCCTGTCAATACGACCTAATCACTGCGTATGAATATGTGCGGTAGCTGGGATTATCTTTTTTTGCATTTTAAAGCGATTAGTAGGTGTTGACGGGATAAATAGAATTGTAGGTTAGTGCCGTGAATGGGAAAAATATCTGGCGCGGCTCGGAAGCGGGATGTGCTCGGCAGAGCCTCGCCCATCCTGTTTCCTAAGCCTTGCCAGATATTTTTTCCCATTCACGGCACTAACCTACTATTCTCTAAAATTATCTCCCATATAGCGTCTCCGTATTTCACACATTCTACTAACCACTGGTTCTGCACTCCCCACCGGCTCAAAATGTTTCATGTAGAAAAATGTACCGGTTTCCTGACGAGGTTTCCTCACTTTACTTTGACATAAAGGCAGTCTTCGTCTAGTAACCGGTGCATATTTCTTGCACCGGTTACTAAACGAAACGTGTGTTTCTGCATGTTCTTCCGCATCAGGATAATGGGCGTATTGCTATATTGACCATTGTAGAAAGATGAAACGAGTGTCTATGTACATGACCGACATTCCGGGCGCCGCTCCCGGCGGATTTGGAGATGATTCTACTGGTTGTGTTATGCTGGCCGAATTTACGATGCTTGTGACGATCATGGCACCAAGAGCAGTGGGATCACGGACTACGTTGTTCTCCAATGATAGACCATCAGTGACTAATGCTGAATACCGCTATCGAACATAACTGGCTAATCATGGCGAAACTAGATTATTCACTGCGCTTTCTATTACCGGTGTTGATAGCTTCCACTTTACAATGCACTTTATGCTATTTCGAAATATCTATCGGGCGTTTTCATAAGCGAGACACTGACGGCGTCCATAGACAGGAGTGAGTGGAAGACGAAGTTTGCATTTCGCTCTAGCGCTGGTTCACTGCATTACCGCCAATCCATAGTCGATACTATACATATTAATATATACGAACAAGTGTGCAAAACTTGGACAGGTATTGTGAAAGAGACAGTAATCCATGAGGGAGGTAGCACCCTTCTTCCACTGACCCATTGACCCATTTTCTTGCTCCAGTAGTTACAGGGCTATTCAGATAAAACGTAGTTAGAAGCGGGTCGGTGTGTGTGACGTTCACTGCCCACCCTGAGATGTGGCTGTGACTGGAGAAATGCAGCTTATGTGTAGCTCCTGATCAAAGATCACTCCCAGTCAGTCGATACCTATATTGGTTGATTGATTGATTAAAGCCTGTCAGGCGCTTTATTGATATAATGGCGAACAGTGTAGATCTAGATCAGAATGTACGGACATTGGTCGCAAAACCCATGCGCAGGCTAATCTGGGTCTTCACTTGTCGCTAATTCAACCTATATGTCTGGGTCACATTTATATACAAACATTGGACATATGACATTGGACGAATACATGTTTTGGTGTTGTCATTCCTCTCCGGTTTAGAGATAACAACACATTGGTGAACACGTATATGAAGATCATGGAACCTCTGTAAACCGCACACCGTGAATAATCTGGGTGGTGTGAATGGTGGATTGGCTGCCCTGTAACATACATACCTTACACTATGCATGTATTGTGTGTTCAACTGGTGTACATTACGCACACCGCTCACTGCCAGCCACATTTCCCTAAATCTGTGTCAATGCTGTAGCAATATATACACGGGAGTAGAATCCCATCTGCTGATGACGCCGTCCTCATCACTGGAGCAGATAGTTTGGGGCGTGTCTAAAATATCTGCTCCAGTTGTGAAGGCGACGTAATATGTTATATCACACTAACTACAGTGCTACAGTTATTAGGACGGCGTCAACGACTAGTCGTACGATACAATATAGGCAGTATACGGGTGACGTGATCAAACCTACCGTCGGCTGACAAAACGCATCTAACACAGTTTGCAACAACTGGACTGAATGTTTTCTGACGGCAGTAAGATAACTTCGCTAACTAAATGACAAGCAGCGTAGATCATGATGAGGCTGCACTTGTGCAAGAGTACCCCGTATCCACGTTCTCACAGTCACACATCCGTACATGTAGTTTATTACTGCTCATGTATATGCACCAACTTGGGAATAGGATTGTTGTTGAACAATTTGTGAAAATCCGAAAACACATGTTGATTACAGCATGTGTTCGATCTAGTACTACATGTGAATAAGCGAAATATAGAAATTGTATTGTGTAACTATCCCGAGATATAAAATTACATAGATGAAAATCAACGTCATGTCATGTTTTATTTCCTGCAAGATTACAATCACTGGTGAGACGATGTGCCATGTTGATCCTCTCTAAACAAGACGCCCTGTAAGATACACAGCTTGCCCGGTTTGCAGAGATTCAACTGTACTCATGCATATGCAGACATGTATGAACATACATTACCGTTAGACACACATACATATCAGTACGGCTGTTGAAAGTGGAACACACGGGGATTGTATGAATTCCCGGTTTACAGTTGTTGTAGTGTACTCTAAGGCATGTTTTGTGCTTTGTAATCGTGAACATGCATTACCATCAGGGATACGTAACACTGACACACTGAGGTTTCATGAGCATCAGACTGTAATATTCATTTCCAACACTTTGAGCATTTCCACAAACGTGACATTGAGTGGAGAAATGGTGCATATGACATGTGTAGCTCTTTGTCTACTAGCGCACTCTGGCGGCGGGATAAGGATTTATACTGACGTCGCGTCCTGTAGTGGTACCGCTAAGCGCAACACAAATGACGGGCAATATCGCATGTATTTACGTTGCCTTAGTTGTGTAACTCGCTGTGCTTACATTCACACATTTACACTATCAAACATATCGAATAGCACACTCCTGTAGTCTGCTAACTATCTATATTGCTTTTACAAACATCACGGGTGTTTCATTGTACGATTTAGCTTAGAGCTATCGTCAAAACGCAATTTCGTCTAGTTACCGGCGCAAATTTCAGTATAATTAGTCAGTGTCTTCTGCATATAGCCGAGTGTGAATTCGACAGGAAACCGGCTCCTATTTCGACGTGAAATAGTTTTACGTCGGCGCAGGGTGCAGCACCAATGATGCAATCTACGAGGAACCTACACACGGATTTAAAGTTGTGTGTCAGGTTCAGCATGAATTACTTGCTCCAATTATATAGCGAACGCACTGACCATACTACGTGAATGTGCGCCGATCTGGGGCTAGACTGGTCGCAAACTCAGTCAGCCTCTTTATGTCGTTACTCAGGTGTTCTCACACCGACATTGATGCATGTATTGTAGATGTTTACTAGCATTTGACGGCGTGTACATGCTGAGCATAGCTCAGACTCGCCCAAACATATTGGCACAGAATGAGGCAGTATTGAAGCTAATGATGATCACGAACTAGTCTACGTATTCAGCAAACTTTTATTCGGAGTAGCACGGAATGCCAGTTCGTCGGATATACAGTGGAACCTCTCTAAACCGGATATCCATAACTCCTCGTCCTCGGGGTGTTTTATTAATATGTTTCACTGTGGCTTGTCGCCAATGACAATGTACGTTCATGATTGCAAAGTAAACAAAGTATTGAATTAAGTGAATATATTATCGGAATTGCCGAGGAACCTCTCAGAACTGGACAGCCAGTCAGTGTAGCTCGCAGTGTGTCCGGTGTAGGAGGAGATGTACTGTACATGAACATGCACTGAATATACGTGGAGTTCTATTTCCACAGCCGTTGTTAGATTGGTCGTGAAATGTACACGAGCGCGCGTCAATCAAGTAGAATAAAGCTCCCCATATCATCAACTGTTTTCAGTCCGACATCCGGTAGTCGGCACACCCTGTACTCCAACTCATGGGAAAACGTCCATATATAAATATGCAAGTACGTACGTACGCTCGCTCAAACGTACTCTCGCACGCACAAAGCTCTACAATTTTCGGAACAGTATTATGCATATGAAACTATGTTGTTTACACTGTATACCATGCTCAGACTTGACGGATGTGCGAGTTGATATGTGGCTACACTGTTGGTCAGTAAGCCAGGTTTTGTCACAGATAATACATATGGGAGACTGCGATTTAGCATGTGTTTGTTGCTACAGTAGAACCTCGCTAAACCCGTTTTAAAAATGAATAACCCGCAAATTATGCTAGTTCAAAGTGTGACGCAGGGTGTCCGGTTTAGAGAAGTTCCACTGTGGTTCAGATATATGAACACTACCTGCTAATTTATTATGTTTTGCCATATCGTTCGCGGTTAATTACAGATAATTAGTCAACGCATCCGCGCAGTTGGAGCTGGGCCTACATTGTTCGCCATTGTTCTACCAGCGGAAAACATCATTTTACTCTGCATGGAATTTCTGTAAAACACATGGCTTGTCTCGTATATAATATAACCTCCCTGAACGAGACAATCGTTATATTTCCATCGACCAGTGACCAGTACGATTAGTAGATATAGTAGAGCACCCGCTGGTAAATAGACACATTACCGCCCCAACACGGCTAACCCGAATTTTATGTCTGTGCATATACATTTTCGGCAACATGTACATCTACATGCCGTGGAATAATTAGACGTGCGTGTAACAACTGTGTCAGTTTGTCTACCCGTACATGTAATCTGCATTCATCGCCAGAGTCAGAGCGCTCTCGTCCAGCCGGCGACGACATTTCACTGTCAATAGCGAACAATGTAGGCGATGAGCAGACTGCGGGGCATGACGAACCACATAATTGCAATGGTACACATTTGTGTTCGATCTATGTAACGCCAGATACATGTACTGGACAACACCTACTTGATCTACAAAGTTCGTCATTTTAAACTCGTACAGCAGTGAATGTCCTGTCACAACTGACAATAATTGCTTTCATTCTATGGTAAATAATCGTCTTGTTGCATAAAATGGGCCGTTCTCGTGTATTAACACATTTATTTATTATCGTTTATTGCATTAAATGGGCTTGCAGTGTACATGTAAATTAAGAATCATAATACACTAGTGTAGTGCATATACAAATGGCACTACTACAGAAACCATTCTATGTTATTACATAATCTGTATGATTATGTGCTTATGCAATAAACAGAATTTACCATTCGTGTTGATATAATATTATTAAATTAAATTTTATGAAACACGGAGATAGTTATTTGATGCTATAACGGGAAACAATAAAAGTGAACCATATTGATAATTTGCAGTAGACTATCCTACTGGAAAGCAAAGTATGCTATCCGCACTCGGGATACACGACCGCCTGCGCTATTCTTGCCCATATGTGACTTTATTTTTCTTTCAAAATACCTGACTATTGTGCTTGAAATCAAATAGCTTGATTGACTGACCATGAGATGTGCTGCAGCTCAGGTTCAGCCAATCAATCTGATTGGTTGCGAGTTGCGATTGCCAATGTATGTTCAGAAACAATAATATATTGGCAAGATTAACACAGGCGGTGGTGTATAAACCCTGGAGAAAGCCGGAGTACCCATTTTGTAATATAATGTGTGTGAACGGCCTTTGGTAGCCCATCCTACAAAGCGGTTGAAACATATACGTAACATGCACGTAAACTATTGCATTCAGTCCTGTCCAGTCTACTCGTCCGCTTGAGTATTCTGACACGAACGCCACGGAAGTATTGGTGGTGTTACGTGTCATCTATGGATGATTCGGTGTATTTGAATTGTTACGTCTCTGCTACGAAACATACGGGTCATTTGAATTAGTCTTAGTCTTGCATTACGATATGGGGTATTTGCTAAGCATAGCACTGCTGATTTATATATTGTTAAAAGAAACATGCTTGGCTGTACATGAGAATCATCTCCAATAGACGATCGAGCTGCCTAACTGGGAAAGCACTTGATGAACCCAACGATGGCAAACCTCGAGTGAAGTTGACGTGCTCAGGATCTACGTCGTATTTTAGTGTTCAGCAATGCTTCATTACATGTAGGAACATGATCACAGAATGGTTTATATATATATTCCACTGTAAACCAGGCGCATGACCAATCAAATGCATGTTTGTATGATTTGCTATCATGGACAGACATGTCATCGAAGACAAACGGGTATGAAACCAATGGAAATTAATATAAACACGTAGCGGGGTGGTGTGGACTGATTGATAGGCGTTTTACGTGAAGAGTGAATGACTTACTGCCAACCTGCAGAGACGGGCTGGGTTTGAATTACACGAATTACGTGAACATTGTAGACCCTGATAAAACTGCGATAATTCGCAGTCTGAGACTGGCATGTGTCTAGACTAATCACAAATTTAATAATATCGACATCAATGGTTGAATATGGCGTGCTTTTTATATACAGAGGCGTGACAAGGTGATATAATCCCATATAATTCCGCATGTACTCTGAAGATTTTGTCAACTTTCGACGTCATTTACGGAAAATATAGTAAATATTGTAAACGTATTTCGTGAAATTACGCAGATTCCCGAAGGTACAAAATCGCATGGCGTGTCTCAATTGTTCCGAGGTGCTCATATACGGCAAACAGGACACGCTGAAAACCTCCCAGGCTGTCCGGTTTAGAAGGGTTCCACTCTGTATGTAGAAGCTGTAGCAAGTTGCAAACATATATCTTTTTTGACATGTTCAGATGTTCATGTAGTAATTAAATGCATGGAATGCGTTTTATGACATGAACGATGGCATGAGCCAGCCTTTGGAATTACCTCCCTTATCGCATTGTCGATTTTCGTCGATATTTATTTGGAAAAAAATGCAATATTTTCCAAAACTGACGTCGAAAGTTGACAAGAAGTTTATGTGAACATTGTCCCATTATTGTACCCTATATGACGCATGATAAATATGATACTGTGACATCATACACAATATAAATGTCTACATTATGTACAAGCACGTCGCCAGGCGCCGCTTAATGATGAAGCTCGGGAAATAATATGGCGAAGAGAGCGAAACGAAGGAGTAGGTTTGAGATGTCCGGGGGCATGCTGCCCTGTAGCTGAGTTCATCAAAATTGCTAAGCATACTTTCAGGGAGCAATCATTTATTTTTCCTAAAAAGCATTATTTCGTATCGAACTAACGACTGCAATATAGATAGTAGTTCGTGAACATATATTACGCTAGTACGGCATGATATATGGGTTTACACTTTTAGTTAGCCACACCAACAAGGTTTCAGCGACCCAGTGTTACTTTTGTGGGAGGTTAGTATGGAAGCGTCCTGGTGCCAATGCTAAAATATATTTATCTCCTAGATATCTCCTAATTAGCACTTCCCATCTCATAATTAGGACTTTTGTATATCCTAATTAGGACTTACTATCTCCTAACTAGCACTTAATATCTCCTAAATAGGACTTACTGTCTCATAACTAGGACTTAATACGTCCTAATTAGGACTTACTATCTCGTAATTAAGAGTTAGTATCTCCTAATTAGGAGCTAAATATGATTTAGCATTGACACAGAGAGTAAGTCCTAATTAGGATATACTGAATCCTAATTAGGAGATACCAATTCCTAATTAGGATATAATACGTCCTAATTAGGAGATACTACTAATAGTATCTCCTAATTAGTGGATGATTTATCCTAATTAGGAGATACTCATTTATAATTAGGAGATACTAAATCCTAATTAGGAGATACTATTTCCTAATTCGGAGTTAGTATGTCCTAATTATGAGATAAAAATATTTTAGCATTGGCACGAGGACGCTTCCATAGGTTAGACATCGCTACATCAGTATCATGCGTCATAGTCTGCGTATGACCGGAGGAGTTTGCACATCGAAAACAAAACACTACACACCGGCGTTGGGGGATGACGACATGGGCTAAATGTTATGTAATTACTGGCATTTTTAACAGTTATTTCGACATCACCATTGTTGATTTAGAGCAGTTTTATCATAATAAAGAATAAATTACCTGACTGGATACACAGTTTACATCACTATAAATATGATATACGACACAATTTTATATCATATTTGACATGTTTCAATTTAATACATTTTGTTCAGAAAAATAATGTTGAAAGCTGAGCGTCCATGCCTCCGCCTGCCTACTTGTCAGATGTATCAAAGTGTTCTGCTTTAGCATGGGCTCTTTTGGAACAATCAACTTATCAAACAACAACACCTGTACAAATGCACATAACATTAATGATAATGGTCGCCACGGGCAGAGATAATCATGATTCGCACAAATTCACTTATAGCAAGCTCATGGCACGATGCGATAAGGGCGATTAGACCAGAGCCGGGCTTAAATGACTAATTATCAAGTCGGTCACATTCACTATTGATTGGACAGTTTAAACAGTGTTGACCAAACTGTCCAACCCAACACTGGTCACTATTGTGATGTGGGTCCATTCCTTTCGTCTCTGCTGAGAATATGTGTAGCGGATTTTAACACAATCTCTAATGTCGGTAATTGCAATTTGATAGGGGTAATTTTCAACGTATTCATACATTACTATTTCATGTATTTTAATCAAAACAATAATAACCTTAGCCATCAAAACACAAAAGGACGATTACTTATAATAAATACTACTGGAATAGATTTTGGAGAAATCCGCTACAGATTAGTAAAGTATACGTAGTTAGCCGGTCTAGTTAGGCTAATCAACCTTCTGGTTCTTTGACCTTGACCTTGGACATCCGGGCGGCATGTGTTGGAGATATACGAATGTATGAAGGATGATAAACAAGCATTGCAAGGTTCAAGTTAATATGATTTATAGTTGCACATTTTATACTATATTTAAACACAACAGAGCCGTCAAATCACATGTATAGAAAGAGCAATCGCAGTATATACATATATAGAGAGAGAGAGCCATCAACATGGCCGAAAATGACCATACCGGTAGGTTTGTACGGAAGCATGGAGGGGACATGTGTTTTTTTTTATTTATCTCGTGGTCACGACTTACATAAAACAAAACGCACCGAAATGCATGTATAATGTGGCCACGACATAATCAGGTGTGTTTTTTTATTTACCTCGTGGCCACAGCTTATGTCGTGGCCACGGGATAAATAAAAAGAAAACATAAATAAAAGAAAAACGCAACTAAATTATCTCGTGGCCACGACATAAATACAAGAAAAACACAACTAAATTATCTCATGGTCACAACCTAAATTATCTCGTGACCACGACATAAATAAAAAAAAACACACGTAAATTATCTCGTGATCACGACATAAATAAAAGAAAAAACACATCTAAATTATCTCGTGGCCACATCATAAATAAAAGAAAAACACACCTAAATAAAATAACAAGAGCTCCGCGGATAAAAATGTCCCACCTGGCGCAGTTTGATAGTACATAAGGAGTTTGCAATAACCTTGGGGTTAGTGAGCACCATGGGCTTTCTGTAGAATGATGTGAGATGTTGTTACAAATACACCTATGCAATATTAAAGCATTCCATTGAGGGAAAGAGAAGTTATAATGAAGTTTATCCCCCAACGCAAAACATTTTCTAAGTCCTTGACCTTGGGGTTAGCGGGCACCATACGCTTTCTGTAGAATGAGGCAGGATGATGTTACAAATGCACATATGAAATATTAAGGCATTCCAACAATAGAAACAGAAGTTCTTGCAGATTAACCCCAATGTTAATGTTTGTGATGGACAGACGGACGTTTGCATCCCTATATCCCATTTTCGCTACGCGAGGGGATATTAAACTGAAACCAAAACACTTATTTTCCAACAAACATAGCTAAACACAAACAATAAGGCCGCCAACGTCACGTATCTCATGGCACCGAAGCTAAATTTATATACTAGACATTTTTGAAGTTCGTGACCTTGACCTACAGATGATGCGGAATGGTCTTACAAATGCATGTATCAAATATTAAAACATTCCATCAAGGGAAACAGAAGTTACAATAAATTAACCCAAGTGTTAAGTTTTCAAAACTGAGCATTTTCTAAGCATGTGATCTTGACCTTGGGGTTAGCGGGCACCATGGGTTTTCTATAGAAT
Source organism: Conchocele bisecta (assembly GCA_029237695.1). Classification (NCBI taxonomy): domain Eukaryota; kingdom Metazoa; phylum Mollusca; class Bivalvia; order Lucinida; family Thyasiridae; genus Conchocele; species Conchocele bisecta. The sequence goes on from CM055267.1 coordinate 133,874,375, forward strand.
CATACCGGATATTGCTATAGTTTACACCTAAGACGTATTAAAGCATTCCATCAAGGGAAACAGAAGTTGTAATAAATCAAACCGAGCATTAAGTTTTCAAAACCCGGAATTTTGTAAGCCCGTGACCTTGTTTATTAGTATTAGTATTTAACAGCCTATCAACAGCTAAGGTCACGTAAGGCATGGCAAACGGGTTCGATCCCATTTTAACCTGCTGCATTGGGGGGGTGGGGGGGAATGCCAAAATCAAAACGGAATATTTACATCGATAATATATATATTCAACCCTGAAAGTAGAATAACCTGACCTGGTGCCAGGTCCATACCACACCAAGTCACTTGGCCCCTTCCCCTACAATAGGATTACGAATATCGTAATACTCACATAAGGGGTATAACCAGATTCAACTGTCACATACACAATGCCAAATACGTATGTGAGGGTCAAACCAGGTCTCCAGTCGGGATTCCGGTAAGGATGAAACTCGATCGTTAAATTACTCATCGCGTGCTCCCACCTGCCACCCACCCCGTGACCTTGACCTTTCGGGTTAGCGGGCAACATGGGCTTTCTGTAGAATGATGCGGGATGTTGTTTGAAATGTATGTATGGAATATTAAAGCATTCCATTGAGGGAAACAGAAGTTACAACAAATTAACCAGAGCGTTAAGTTTTAGAAACATAGCCAGACGCAAAAACTTAACGTTGAATACATGTGAAAAGTAGGTCAATGAACCATGAAAACTAGGTCAAGGTCACATAGGCTCCCACAGTGTTGATGTATACCAAGTTTGGAGGTCGTAGTACTTATAGTTTTCCGGACACTGAGCTAAATGCAAAAAACTAAACAAAACATTTAATGTATGTGAAATGTAGGTCGATAAACCATGAAAACTAGGCCAAGGTCACATAGGCTCCCACTGTGTGAGATGGATACACCACTGTGTTGATGTATACCAAGTTTGGAGGTCGTAGTACTTATAGTTTTCCGGACACTGAGCTAAATGCAAAAACTAAACTTAACATTTAATGTATGTGAAATGTAGGTCGATAAACCATGAAAACTAGGTCAAGGTCACATGGGCTCCCTCTGTGTGAGATGGTTACACCACAGTGTTGATGTATACCGAAGCATTCCATCAAGGGAAACAGAAGTTGTAATAAATTAAACCGAACGTTAAGTTTTCCAAACGCGGAAATTTCTAAGTCAGTAACCTTGACCTTTGGTGTTAGCGGGCACCATGGGCTTTCTGTATAATGATGCGGAATGTTCTTACAAATGGAATATTACAGCATTCCATTGAGGGAAACAGAAGTTACAATGAATTAACCTGAGCGAGCATTGTCCTATTTTCGGCGTGGAACGTGTATGCAAGGGGGTGCGGTTGTCTCAGCTTATGTCTCAGATATAAAGAACATTTTCTGCCTACTGAGTGGGCATATACTTTAAATGCCGTAAAACTCAGGTGCTTTTCCGGACTTCTACATTTCAAAATCTTTACAGGGGGGGGGGGGCATGCACCAGGACCCCCCTAGCATGCTCTGTGGAGCTCGAAAATAGGATAACCTGAACCCCCCCCCCCCGCGTTACAGGGGGGGGGGCATGCACCCGCACCTCCTAGCATACTCGTTCCACTCCGAAAATAGGACAACACCCCTCCCCTTTGTTACCTAAATGCTGGATCCGCCCCTGCTATGTATGCTTGTCCGCCGGCTAAGCGGACTTGGAGTGAGTAATTATTTATATTATTGAACTGCATTATTTCATACAGAACTAACGACTGTTTGTGTTTGGTGATTATAATTATGCAGAATTATTACATTGCAACCATTACAATATCACTTGATTAAAGGAACATAGTGATACAGATACCTTTGTATATTGTGTACGTAAGACATTTTCTGGCAAAATAAACATTCATTCACCATTACCCCACGTATTGACTGGCATTATTATACATTTTATTTTAAACTAAAATGTTCACACCGATATCAGGGGCGATAACATTGTTTCCTTAAAATGTTAACGGACATTACTATTTACTCTCTGTATTTATTTTTTGGATGTGCAGTGCAATGTCGAAAACATATTTTTTCAGGTGACGCATTTCATTAGTATAAATAAGTCAAATGAAAAGTCATGCAGAGCATGATGTTATTAGCCGATCAAATCAGGGTTCAATATGTGTCCACATTTTAGTAGTTACGGAATATCAGGGAAAATTGAGAGAAGTGTTGATTTCCTCACCAACCAAATTCTCCAAGTTATATTTAGTAAATTACTATGGCCTGGCGGCCATTTTGAGTGTTCCGTCTGACAATGGATTATATTAACTGCAATATTATTCCAGTTGAAAGAATTAACCTTTGAATGTAGGTGAAGGCGCTTAGCATTACACATATGTTGCAAGTCAACAGAAAACTCATAAATACCCGATTTTTGGCGGCCATCTTGAAAAAATGATAATACTATACTGAATATTAGTGTAGTTTACGTAAATTCTTTAATATATGCATCTGAAATGTTTTTGAACAACCTACACCAATTTCGAAGTTAATGACCATGACCTACCTATTGGTATATTGGAAATGTTCGACTTCCGTCAAGCATAAAGTTCAATTACCTTGAAATGACCTTGAAATGACCTTGAACTTGGTTTTAAAAAAATGGCACCCGGATGTTTTGGAAACCTTATACATTCAAGTTGATAAAAACATCGGGTGCCATAAATTAACACGAGGTGCCGGAATCTTATATATATATACATATTGCCAAGACTGTAGAAAGATGCCAGAATTTAAGAAAAACAAGCGTGTAAAAAGGTGATTAATTTGGTGTGCAAGTACTGTATGTGAACTTCAATGTATATATTGCCAATGCAGATATACTATCTGTATAATCGAGACGCACCATGTGATTTTGTACCTACAAACAGTGCGCAATTTCATGAAATATGCTGAAAGTTGATGAAATTCTCAAAGCAAATACGGAATAGAATTCATTCTGCATTTGCGCTGAAAATTTCGACAACCTTCGGTGTCATTCCAGGAAAATATCGCAAATTTTGTAATTTTTGTATACGCCCATTTTTTTAGGTACAAAATCACATTGCGCATCTTAATTATCATTTTACACTGGTGCTGCACTCCGCGCCGGTGGAAAATGCACTTGAAAAATACAATATGCGCCATTATAAAATGTTTCTAGATGAGTGTTAAAAAATCAATAAAATTACTACTCGTCTTGATACATTTTTTTACAATTAATGGCGCCTATTGTCTCTTTCAAGTGGATTGATTGTCTTGAAATATTTCCATCGGCACGGAGTGCAGCACCAGTGAAGTAAATGGACTGTTTCTCTAACGGTGCATCACAAATATAGAAAAGTATATGTGACCGTGGCTTGAGAAAAAGATCTTATGGGGTTTGATAAATCTGGATATTAATCTGCTAGCACGCTCCAGTATGTGAATGTGCAGGCTGATCTGTGCCTACACTGGTCACATTACCATTGAAAGGAAGTAATATCATGCTTTTTATGAGTGTTTATACTTTATTATTACATGCTGTATGTGATAATCATGATAATGGAATAAATGTTTAGCTTCTATTAAAAATGGTTTTGCATTGGGATATGTATATGATTTTAATTTCAAAAGGTGCCAGCAAATCTGATGAAGAAAGTCCACACCCCTGGCACAGGAATACCAATTCAGCGATTTCGGTCGGCTGCCGGCATGGTACAGATAAACAGATCGGCTGTCGGTCGGTATAGTCGACTATACCGACCGACAGACAACCTGTTTACCGGTACCATGCTGGCAGCCGACCGACATCGCACAATCGCTATTTCCTTGCAATCAATAGAAAAGTAAAAGTTTGATGGCGAAATAAGTGAATCAGAAAAAGAATATTTCAGTATTTACAAAAGGACACGAAGAAATGCAATGACCAGTGTAGATCAATTTGGTTCAGTTAAAATCAACAATTGAGTCACACAAATTTACTAGTCCACACGAAACGGTAACAATTTTGTCAGTGACTGTCTTACCAAACTTATCCTTGTTCATGAGACAATTAATGGGAAGACAACTGTTCAATATAGTATATTTCTGTCGAACTGAACCAATAACCCGTTCCACATATATTCTTGAGTGGGCAAGTTTACGCGTTGATTCCAGGTCCAGAGGGGATAGCTGATCACGACCTTTCGTAAATCCTGGAATCTTCACTTGTGCAGCTACCGAGCCAACACTGTCCTTGACATCAAATCCTCTGTCCGCCAACACTAAATCCACAGGTAATAACTTGGACAGGAAGTTAGTGTTCTCTGTCACAAACTTGTCACTCACACGGCCACCCCATGCTTTTGATATGAAGGACACACTGCCCTGAGGAGTAATTCTAATTAGAAATTTCACAGTGTGGTGGTGTTTGTATGAAGACCAGGTTTCTGCTCTGGCTTTCAAACAACTTGGTTTCTCAATAAATACCTCAAAACTAACAATTTTCGCTGCACACCTGTGGCCGAAGTACTTCATAAATTCCATTGGCATGGTTTTTCTCAATGTCTCGCGCTCTGGCCATGTTATGAGTTTCTTTAGCCGCTTGTGCATACAGTCAATTGTCCGTGTAAAAAAGTATATATAGTGTTGATTGAGTTGTGTCAAATTCATACGCAAGAAAGAGATTTGACAAATTTAGTCGCAATTTCACTAATGTCAATATCATTACCTTGAATTTGGGCATGACCAGACTGGATGGCAGGTGAGGCTCCAGAAAATTAAACAATATAAATAGAACTGTGAATGATGGTAATCCTGTTAAATGTTTCACCTTCTCGTCACTACCCTTAAAATAGCTTGCAGTGAATTTAGTTTCCAAATGGGCCACCTTTTCCTTCAGCTCCCCATTCTCTGTACGCAGTTCCTGCAGCTCCAGCCACATAGCCTCCATGTGTGGACCATCAATATTAGTCTGTGACTGAACGCCGTCTTCATCAACGCTGTCACCCATATCCATACCCGTCTCAGTGTGATCAGGTTCAACAATAGTTGTGGATTCAGCTGGCTTCCTTCTCTTCTTTTCCTGCTGCCGATCATATCTTGATGTAGATGATGCTCGCTTTTGTCCGCCCAGATTAACTGATGGTGCCAAGTTTGGGTTAAGATGGTCATACAACTCTGCCTTCTTTCCTGAAACATACACATGATATATATTAAAAACAAATAAATACATGTGTACTTGTCGGATAATTGTAACTTTGTACATTAGTTTTTTTTTTACATATAACTAAACTTATTTGTATTATTTTCTTCTCGGAAGTATACGTTGCATACACCATCTGAACATTCTTGCTGAGACGGTTCAGATGAGTGGTCACAACATTTACATGCACTTTTGAGGAAATAAAAAAGAAAAGGTGTACTCTTATGAAATATCACTGAAATATTGACAATTTATGACAAATATACATATGACATGCGCCATGGGATTTTGCATGTACAAACATGTGCGCACTTTGATGAAAAATATTTACAAAAATTTACAATATCTTTCATAAATAACA